>JANAVB010038974.1:0-83322 GCA_029216955.1 Iris pallida
GTTGATCACCGCCTCATCAAAATCAACAACTCCCATCTGGCAAAGAGAAGCGTCCAGAAGGACCTCATTCAACAAAGGGATCGTCATCGACACTGGCACAACAAAAGTGGAAGTCAGGCAAAAAGACAAAATATGTCAAGCAGACTGGCGCATTGCCAGGGTATGAGCCCATACGCATCTGCTTCGGCGCATCAGCAGGGTATGAACCCATGCGCATCTACTTCAGCGCATCATCAGGGCATAGGCCCATGCGCGTCAGCATGTCTCGGCGCATCATCAGGGCATAAGCCCGTGCGCGTTGGCATTGGAGCGTCGGTGCATTATCAGAGCGTGAGCCCATGCGCGTCAGCAAAGGCTTCGGCGCATCTTCAAGGAAAAAACCCATGCGCGTCAACCATTAAAACCTCGGTGCATGACAAAGGTATAAACCTATGCACGTCGGCAGGACAGAACCTCGGCGTATCATCAAAGACCAAAGTCTATACGCGTCGGCAGTTAGGGCACAGGGCCCAAAGCAGAGACGAAACCCACCTGTCACCTCAGGACGAACGTCGGCAAGAGGCGCAAGAGTGATAGGTACATCCTCATCGACAGACTCCTTCGCTTTCCTCCCCTTGCCGGCAGCGCCGCGAGGAGTCTTGGGAGCCATTCTCTCGAAGAAGGAGAAGTTAGGGTTTTGAAGAAGAAACTCTAAAGAAGCAGAGGCACAGAGAAGAAAAACCCTTTCTCTCTCCAACTCTTACCTATTTATAGGGCATGGTCGCACGCGTGAACAGATGACGTGTGATCTCAGCCGTCGCCTCGGGTTCTGTGCAAGGATAGCAGCAAATAAGACCAAAAGATCATCATTAATCTTTTCGGTTACCGAGGCACCATCATCATTAACTGAGAAGAGCATGCGCCCGAACAGGCATGCGCCCAGAAATCATGCGCCCTGACCTCCATGCTTCTTATTCAAAGTATTCCAAAACTTATTCAAAAGTTTTGAAAACTTTGAAGGGGGTCTTGTAGAAGCATGGAATTTCACAACCAGAAAGCCCATGTGCCAGACACTACATGCGCTAGAACTCAGACGAAGAATTTCATAGCAAAATCAATAAGTATAGACATTTGAAGAAGGACTTTTTATTTATATAAAAGTCTATTACATGTCTAGAAAAGGTTGTACAAAGGAGAAATTCTACAAAGGAAAGATCCTAAGCCTACAGCCAGCGGCCACCGTGCGCCTTCAGATAAGCGCAGCGGCCACCATGCGCCTTCAGATAGGCGCAACTTCACCATGCGCCACCAGTGAGGCACAGCAGATACTATGCGCCTCCATCCAGGCGCATCCCGCCATCTCTTCAGCAGCTCAGTTATGTGCATCCGGCCCAGCTATGTGCATCCCTTCAGCCAAATTCTTCCAGCCAGGCTCACCTGGCCGAGCAGAGCCCAGTTATGTGCCGCTCTTTCAACCAGGCTCGCCCGATAAATGCTTCGATACACAAAGCATTTAACCCTTGGCTGGAACCAAGGAAGAGAAGAGCACCGCAAATGCTGTGGCCAGGGGAGGCTTCGAAAGAGCCTCCAAAGCCGAAGGAAGACCGTGATCGAAACCGCGGCTAAAGGAGCAGCTTTCGACACGATCAAAGTGGGGAAACCCCACTTTGCAGGAAGAGAGAGCCTTGCTCCGCCATTCCGATCTACAACTCTTCCGGAATAACGGAGACGAGGCTCGAGCATCCCTATCTTTGGATGCAACAGGCACCTTCCGCCTGCCTCAGAAGCCCTCGACTCCGTCTTTTGGATGTAACAGTCACCTTCAAGTGCATCAAAGACAACACAGCGTCTCATTTTCACCCTCGGGAGCACTTCGTCAACAGAATGCACCCGCATGTTCAAGTTCATGTTGGAAGTAGTGAGGGAATGAGAAGCAAACCTTCTCTCCATGCCACTATTTATAGGCCGGGCAGATCAAACCCACGTGCCAAGTGGATGGCCCTCCGAATTTCGTGCAATGAATTTACATTAAATGGATGAACCGGACGCCTCGAATTCAGCCAAACGGCTATTTATAGCACTCGAAGAGCGAGACAGCCGCATCATTAAAAGACATGTCCGATGCGCCAGCCAGACAGCGCATCACACGGACGCGCCCTTCGGCATCAGGCGCATCACACAGACGCGCCCTACAGTACTCGGCGCATTATAGAGGGTGCGCCCCCACACATCTCCATACCGAGTGGAACGCCAACCGACGCGCCCACTCAGCTGTCCATCGAACGTCACCAACATTAAATGCTGAACTGACAGAGTTGACAGCACGCCTCCCAAAGTCTGAACAGTTGACAGCTTTATTCAGAAAACGAAGCGTCGGCAACGTCAGCATCATCATGACTCTATTCGACGGCTACTGCCACGTGGCCACCCGTATGCGCCTCTACGGCCATGCGTCCACACCCGCATGCGCCTCTACGACCATACGTCCACACCCGCATGCGCCTCTACGGCCATGCGTTCAAACCAGCATGCGCCTCAAAAGCCATGCGCCTCAGACCCTTCACTGATCCCTAAAGACAAAAGAAGAGTCTCCGGTTGAAGTTTTGCATGCGCCTCAAAAGCCATGTGCCCCAGACTGATCTCTGATCCCGAAAGACAGAAGGAAGGTCACCTGCATGCGCCTCAAAAGCCATGCGCTCTAAATGGTTTATAACTCCTAAAGGTTATGAGCCGTAGCCTCCTCCTGCGCCCAATCCAAGGCGCAGCTCACCAGATCACTCCTCTCCACCAAATCCGAGATCTTCGAACCATGAGACGACGACATGTCCTTTGACTCAACTCATCCGAGATTTCAGCAACGGAAAGATCTTCCCTCTGCTACGTGCCGGCTCACAACAGCAGTATGAAGAGTTCTCCCTCGATCAGGGTGCAGCATCCATGCGCCTCCATCAGCAACCTCCACGTGGCGTCCCCACACCGGCGCATCCTACATGCGCGTATGAGCAGCCAGCCTGCAAAACT
The DNA here is from genome assembly GCA_029216955.1 of Iris pallida. NCBI lineage: Eukaryota > Viridiplantae > Streptophyta > Magnoliopsida > Asparagales > Iridaceae > Iris > Iris pallida. The sequence goes on from JANAVB010038974.1 coordinate 3,001, forward strand.
ATAAATAGAAGGATCATCCCCTTCATACACACACAGAGACTCAGAACACAAGACTCACAGAGAATCCACAACAGAGAATCACCGAGAGGCAGTTCTAGACACTCAACGTCTTCCTCCTCTCAGCAAGCTCCAGCACCCAGAGCAATCAACACCTTCAGAGAACCGATAACCGCCGTCAGCCGGTCAACAGAGTCAACGTATTACCACTCGCTCCATTGGCACTAAGGACCCAGCTTAAACAAAAGTGTACTCCTAGGACTACATCTAAGTCCTATATTGTATCACTGTTCTGTTTGTATTAAGATTTCAATCAAAACAATTTTAATGGCAAACAGTTTCCAATCAGGGGGTGGTGATGAAGCCTTACAAATTTGACATTCTAGCTCAGTTAGCCAATACTCCGGCTAGACTTTCTATATTTGAACTGCTTCACCTTTCCAGAGAAAGCAGAGAGACTTTGAGCGAAGCTTTACTTCAAGCAGATTCATGCTTGGCACAACTCAAGACTCCTGATAATATACCAGTGTCATATCCGCAACGTCATAGTGTGATGGAAGCAATTCCCAACATCACCTTTACACAAGAGGATATGCTATTGAAACACAACAAGCATGATAGGCCTCTATGTTACACTGGATATATTGGATCCACTGAAATTGATAGGATCTACATCGATCCTGGGTCTTCAATTAGTATAATTCTTCAGAGTATGCTAAGACCCCTGAGGATTCCTACTAGTGAGCTGACTTACACTAGTACTACGATAGTCGGTTTTAACTCTGGCAAGAGCAAACCATTGGGGAAGATTTGTCTGCAGATTCAGATTGGTGATCTTCGAACTATGGTAACTTTCTATGTTATCAACTCGGACGTATCCTACAATATTCTTCTTGGAAGACCGTGGATTCATGAGCACAATATTGTGCCTTCAACTCTTCACCAATGTTTCAAATATGTGGACTCCCAAGGAGTTGTGAAAACTGAGTTTGCTGATATTAATCCGTTCAAGGGTGTTGAAGCCTACTTCTCTCGATTTAAGGCTTTATAAACAAGAACATGTGAAAGATATATCAGACATGGCTGAAGATCAATCACCCTCTGAGGATCACTCTATTAATAAGATCCGCCAGAAGAGCACCTTTGAAGATCATAGTCAAGGGACGAATCCAATCCCAACCTGTCAATGATCAACCTTTAATGATCAAGCTTAAAGGAAGAACTCAAACTTCATCTGAGGAATCAATAAATGTTCCTGCTAGGAGCCAAGTTCAACCTTTGATGATTAAGGTCAAAGGACGTGCTTCTTGCACGAATGATCCAGAACTACCGTTGATTGTCAATCGTGGCAAATCTACGTAGAAGACGGATAATGGTCCACTGTTGATTAATCCGAAGCGTAGCAATCAGACTGTAAATGATGTAAATATTGTTCATTCTGTACTTTTTGATATCAATGAAGATTTCCTGTTCGAGTATATGGCTGTCAAGTTTATTGAAAGAATGACTTTATCTTCTGATAGTCAAAGTCATCAATATAAAGACAACATAGAACCGAAAGAAATTCTATTCATCGAATCCGATATTCTCATTCCTTATATTGTGAATCTGGGCAAGTACTCTCAGTCAATATGGTTCAAACCGATGATGAATCAGAGCCATTTGAAAATGATCCTTGGGCTCAACAAATGGATACTCAATGGGAACTTCATTTTGAACAACGACAGCCACCTATAGAAGATGAGGTTATCCAGATTGATGTCGGAGATGGAGTTACGTCTAAACCAATATTCATCAGTAAGAATCTTTCTGAAGATGAAAAAGAAGAGCTAACAAAACTTATAAAAGATTACATTAATATCTTTGCATGGAGTTATGAAGATATGCCAGGCCTAGATCCTACAGTTGCTACCCATAAACTCAACATTTTGCCTAATGTCAAGCCTGTAAAACAACAACAACGACGCTTTAGACCAGATATGATGGATGCAATTGAGGCAGAAGTCAAAAAGTTGATTACGTGTGGCTTTGTTCGTGAAGAACAACACCCAGATTGGATGGCCAATATTGTTCCTGTTATGAAGAAGAACGAAAAAGTCCGAGTTTGTATAGATTACCGAGATCTTAATACGGCTTGTCCAAAAGATGAATTTCTACTTCCAATTACTGATATCATGATAGACAATACATGTGGTTTTGAACGTATGTCTTTCATGGACGGATTCTCAGGATACAATCAGATCAAGATGCATCCAGAAGATGAGAAGCACACTGCTTTTCGTACACCTCTTGGGGTCTACTGCTATACAGTTATGCCGTTTGGTCTTAAAAACGCCGGTGCCACATATCAACGGGCTATGAGCAATATCTTTCAAGAACATCTACGGAAGATAGTAGAATGCTATGTAGATGACATTGCTGTTAAAAGTCGATCGAAGGATGATCACATTCAGGACTTGAGAACAGTATTTGAACTGATGCGTCAGCATCAATTGAAAATAAACCCTACTAAGTCTTTCTTAGGAGTCTCCAGTGGCAAGTTTCTAGGATTTGTCATTACCTCTCAAGGTATCCATGTTGATCCTGACAAGGTTAAAGCAATTCTTGAAATGCGACCTCCTCGTAATCTGAAGGAACTTCGTGGCTTTCAGGGCCGTATTGCCTATATCAGAAGATTTATATCTAATCTTTCTGGGAGATGTCAACCTTTCTCCCGTCTATTAAAGAAAGGGGTATCTTTCGTCTGTGATGAAGCGTGTCAAAAAGCCTTCAATGACATTAAGCAATATCTTATAAATCCACCTGTTCTGGTACCTCCGGTGGTAGGAAGACCATTTTTTTATATGTTCGAGCTTTAGATCATTCACTTGGCGCTCTTCTAGCACAAAAAAGTGATATGGGTCATGAACAAGCAATATATTATCTGAGCAGAATGATGGTCGGAGCCGAACACAGATATACTCCTGTAGAAAAGGAATGTCTAGCTTTGGTTTTTGCCGTCCAAAAGACAAGACATTACGTCACCGGACAGACTATTCATGTCATCTCTAGAATAAATCCCATTCGGGTATTGATGAGAAAACCTAGCATTCTTCACTCCAGGTTGGCCACCTGGGCGATGTTGCTTACTCCTTATGATATGGTTTATGTACCTCAGAAATCAGTGAAAGGCCAAGCGTTAGCTGATTTCTTAGCTGCTCACCCTGTACCGGAAACTTCAAGTTATATGAAGACATTCCAGACGAAGTAGTGGATTGTAACATGACTTCGAAGAATGATATATGGCAATTATATTTCGATGGGGCATCGCGAGTAGGACCTAAAGGCAATATTGTCTCTGGAGTAGGAGTCGTCTTGGTTTCTCCTGACAAAATGGTCATATACCGTGCCTATTCCTCAATGAGCCATGTTCCAACAATGTAGCTGAATATAATGCTTTATTGATTGGTCTCCAAGTAGCAAAACAATTGGATATTGAATTCCTAGAAGCTTATGGAGATTCTCAATTGATTGTTAATCAAGTTAGAGGAACTTATGAAGTCAGAAATCCTGATCTCGTCCCCTATCATCAAGTGGTAGTCGAGTTGGTCCTTTCATTCAAAGGATTCTTCATTGAATTTGTACCACGTTCTCAGAATGTGGAGGCTGATGCTTTTGCCAGCTTAGCTGCAGTTTTGGCTGTCCCAATCCGAAGGCAAAATACAATTACTTTGTTAGACCGAGACTTGTTCTGTGTGAAGAGTAATCTACATATTGAACAAAGTTATACTACAGAGTCAAGTTCCCAACAGAAAGATTGGAGAACTCCATTTATTGATTATGCAGTTCATAGAATTTTGCTGAAGATCCTAAAGAAGCTGCATCAATTAAGACGATCATTCCGATTCTATTATGATTCGTCTTTACATATGCTATATCGTAGTTCATATGACGGACTCCTATTGCACTGTCTCTCAGAAAGTGAAGCCAAACAAACACTGCGTGAGGCTCATGATGGTGTATGTGGTGCTCATCAACCGGGTCCAAAGTTGCAAGACCGCATTCGGAGAATGGGGTATTATTAGCCTTCTATGATAGCAGATGCTGTGGACTATGCCAGAAGATGTAAAGCATGCCAGATTCATGCTGATTTTATTCATCAACCGTCTGAATTTCTACATCCTACAGCAGCCTCTTGGCCCTTCGAAGCTTGGGGTATGGATGTTATTGGCCCTATTAACCCTCCTTCTGTCAAAGGACATCGGTTTATACTAGCTATAACCGATTACTTTTCGAAGTAGGCAGAAGCAGTCCCCCTTGCGGAAGTGAAAACATCTAATGTGATCAGTTTTATCAAGCACCATGTCATTTATCGTTTCGGGATTCCTCACGGATAATTCATGACAATGGTCCACAATTTGCCAGTCAAGCATTTTATCGATTCTGCGACAAGAACCGAATTCAGAATTTGGCTTCTACGGCTTATAATCCAGCTGCTAATGGTTTAGCTGAAGCTTTCAATAAGACGATCATCAAACTTCTCAAAAAGTTTGTCTCTTCTAATAAAAGAGATTGGAATGAGAAGCTTGGAGAATATTTATGGGCATATCGAACAACGGTCCGGACTCCTACTGGTTTTACACTATTTTCACTGGTTTATGGATGTGAAGCTGTCCTCCCATTGGAAATCCAGATCCCTTCTCTTCGAATTGCTATTGCTAATGAGCTAACTACAGAAAATAATGATCGTTACGACTCCAAGAACTTGAAGATTAGACGAGAAGCGTCTTCAAGCACAACAGCATATTGAGCTATATCAAGCCCGTATATCTCGAACTTTTAATCGTAAAGTCAAGGAGAGGGTATTTAAAGTTGGCGAGCTTGTAGCTGTTCGGAGACCAATGGTGATGACTCACAAAAGCAAAGGGAAATTCCTAGCAAAATAGGAAGGCCCGTTGTAATTGAGTCCGTGTTCTCCAATGGTGCCTATCGGTTATCAAAACCCAATGGAGATCTACTCATGCTGCCGATCAATGGCAAATTTCTTAAGAAATACTATGTATAAAAAGAGAAGACAGAACAAAAATAAAACTTCTTTTATTATTTTTGTTCAAGATAAAAGATTAAGGACGAGAGCCACTCCCTTCCTTATTGAATACATAGTCAGCCAATGCATAGAAGGCATCGTTTCCTGAACCCATAAAATTTTTACAGATGGTCATCCTCAATGCTTCTTCTTCAAAGTTTTTCCTGGCTCTACTAAGAAAGCAGAGATGTCTTGGGGTAGCTTGGGCGTAGAAGAACTGTTGTCTACTTCGGTCGGACCCGTCACTATTGGCTCAGCAGGGCATGTCTCAATGACGTCCTCAATGTTCCTGAAGACTTCATTCTTTTGCTGTACATCCTTGAAGACATTTCCAATAGAGGAGTAGAAATAAGAATGAAATGATTATAGAGAATTCTCACCTATTTATAGAGGAGGATTACTAATGAACTGGTCTCTGAAATTGAAAACGACTTTTCATTTCCGAAAAGACTCGTTCATTCATGTTACCAGGTTCATCCATTTAATTATGGAATTGAATCGTCCTTTCTGTTCCCAAGAAATACGCTGATTCATCCACCGTTTTGACATTTACGCTCACAATATTTGTCTTCTTAATCTCCAGCTACCAAGGTTTGGTTAAGCTGACTTCTTATTTCGGGAAAGGGATTTTATATCTTCTATTTTTATCAATTGATTAGAAAGTGGGATTCGATATTTATCATGTTTTCATGACCTCTGAATAAATATTAAATCTACTTTCTTTTTCTATCTATCACTTCTATTTGACCTCTGTATAGATATTAATCTAATTTTCTTTTGAGTTCATATATGCTATTATGTCCATATTACCTCTGATAGTATCATATACTCTAAAACAGAAAATAAGATTTCATTTATCTATCATGTCCATATTACATCCAGATAGATACAAATCATTGATCATAGAAGAATCATCATTTTTATTCCCATATCATCAAAAAGTCTATTACATTTCTTAGACTTTCTTACAAGTTATAATGGAAATCTCTTACATTGTTGAATTTTCATTCTATACACCAACGATAACCTAATAGAGATCTATTTCTTCTTTGATCTTCTTTGGCGGGTTCGTTGTTGGTGGCAGTTCCTGACTGTCTGAGCCCCAGTGGTAACCAGAACAGCAGGAATCAAACCTGGTCTTATCTCTCAGACGAGAGGAGAACCCCAGAGTATGGCAGCCCGAAGGCGCATTGCTGCCAACACAATTGGTGGATTAGTGGCAGCACCTCAAAGGAGATAGGAACGTATCCAGCATTGGGATACGATTTCTAGTTCTGCCGTGAAAGGAACTCTACTACCCGATTTCTCGGGGTAGAGTTGACTCCACCATCCAACTCTCCGTGTATAAAGGCTCTTCCTACCAACAAAGGAAGACCCTTCTATCTCACGAAGAGTTCTGAGTTGTCTGATTTGCGCGTCAAAAGTGCATGAGCTCCCTGATGTTGGTGTCAGAAGAACGCTCTTCACAGCGTCAAAATCGCCAATGCCGGTTCTGAAAAGCTGCTCAACCAAACTTCTGCAGAAACAACAAAGAAGAAGTGTTTTTCAGAAGTATTATCAGATGCGCTAACTAAATAGATCAGCAAGGTTTTTTTATGCCGGTGAATCAATAAAGCTTTTACGCCAGTTATCAACAAGGCTTTTACGCCGATGATTTAACAGGGCTTTTACGTCGATGATTCACGAAAGCTTTTACGCCAATGATATGATAAGGTTTTTTACGCCAGTGCTTCAGCAAGGCTTTACATTCGTAAAATAGCTGTTTTTAAACAAGAAATTCGAAGACAGATATTTGCTTACGGTTGGACTTACCACTTGGGTCGAATGGTTTGTCTCTAATGATGGTTGAATCTGCGTCTAAAGACTGGGCGTACAAAAGAACACTGTGGGAAAACTCCGCCATCCTCATTTGTTGGAGAACAACATTACAGAAAGTTATATTCAGAGGAATGAGTACGAGAATATGTAAAATGTTCTCGGCTATTTATAGAGACTGAAGAAACTATTAAGATGAGTCTATTTCGGGGGAAGATCTTATTTAAAGGATCTTGCAATCACAAGATAGACGCCACGTGTTGGTTTGTTTCGGGAATTAACAATCACAGAAGCAGTTAATAGAGGTGCATAAACAAATGCGCGTCAATAGATGAGGTTAAAACATCAAAGATTTTATTTATAAAGGATGGAAGCGGATCCCTACATATAAAAGAGTTGTAATACATAGAATATATTCTCTTTCATTGGGTGGACGAAGGGATGCACCCAACTCACTCATATTGCGAATCCCAGAGCGACGCATCAGACGAAGGAATGCTTCTGCGTCACCCGGTCCCTCGTATGCAGTTGAAGGACCACCATCAATACGACTGAAGACCGCTAGGGTCAGTCCAAAGCGCTCTAGCAGATTTTGTGCTTGCTCGTTCTCTATCTCGAGGTTAAGTCTGGCGATTGAAGCCCCCTCCACGATTGGTCCTTTCTTTGGCGCCATATCAACTATGAGGATAATGTCAAGAGTAAAGAGTTTGTCCTTATTTATAGAAATCAAAGCAACTCTTCACATTCCTCATTGGAAACCGCTCACTCGGGAAGATGAAGAAATATTTGAAAGTTACGAAGAAGAAATTTTTTTAACGGTTAAGTATTGACCGACATTGTTTTTTTTCTTCTTGAACATTACGCGACTGTTGGACATCCCCCGCTTTTACGCATATGGCTGTTGCGTATCCCAAATTTTACGCTGGCAGGTCAAATCTCAACTTTTATGCTTCTGTTCAAAGTATTTTAAATCTTGGAGATATTTGAAAACTTTGAAGGGGGTCTTGTAGGAGCGTAAAAAGTGCTTCAAAGAAAGAGTCATCTCATTCATAAATGATCTGCTTTACGCCTAGAGGAATGGGTAATCCCTTTACGCCCAAGATTAGGCTAATCGCTTTATGACTAAGCAAGTTTATCATTTTACGCTCGGGGTTACACCTATGGTTTTCGCCAAGGACAGAGCAGTCTACTTCACGCTGGACAAAGCTGTCAAATCTAGCATTTAATGCAAATTCTGACATGAAGATATAATGATGGTATTTACCACAGAATTCAATGGGATTTGTCTTATACAAAAAAAACCATTGTTGTCGTTTATGGAGATCGAGTTACTTTACGCTCATTGAACGGTTTCTTTTACGCACGGAGTTTTACATGAGTTCTTACGCTCACAAAACAATGTGTGCGTAAAGTCTATTTGAGCCATTTTACGCTCAAGGTTACTCAATAACCACTTTACGCAGGGAACCTATGACAGAGCTATTTTACGCTCATCTCTCTGTTTTACGCTCAGAGGATGTTGGAGCTGTTTTTTACGCCCTATTCTTTCTGGCCACTATAGAACGTGGTTTGCTTACATGGCCTTCATGCCATATATTTCGAAGAACATGTGTACATGCATCCTATCTCACTGAAATGATGGGACACGTGTCAACATATACAAAGGATGACTCTGATCATGGGTGGCAGTTGTTAGCGTAAAGACAGATTTTGGTGTCTTTTTACGCACAGAAGCCCCAGTCTATAAATAGACTCATTTTTCTCAAACACAAGGACGGACAGAGAGAGAACATGAGAGAATACAGAGATCAAGACTTCGAGATTTTGATTCTCCAGAGCATTCTTCTTTAATATTTCTTCCAGAACAGTGAAGCAAAGCAGGAAAGCATTCGGCCTCGCCATCAGTGCCCAAGTGCGTCGATACCTTTTGGTGACTTAGTTCTTCCAAGTTGTTCTACTTCAAGCAGTGATCTTCTTCATCATCATATGGTCCAAGGAACAAAGTGATCATTTACGAATCAGACTTCCATAACAATACTTTCCCAGAATCAAATTTGTACTTTTTGTACTTTTTCTTGTTTTATTTTCAAAATCCAACACTTTTGTTTTGGCAATTTTGTTAAGTGAAACAACTATCCCCCTTAAAAGAATTTTGTCCTCAAAAATCAAAATATCACAAATAGCATAGTGTAATACCTAACTCTTACAAGCAATAATTTCTTAAGCTAAGTCACGGAATATAAGGGAACTGATCAATAATAAGCATACTACAAACTAACTAAGCATGCATAACAACTAAAACTAAAGAAGGCTTTCAAGGAAACATATTTAAGTTACCTATGTCTTGGGGTTGAGTCACAGCCATAAATGCTTGTCCTTGACGTTGTGCTCCTCCAGACTGCTGTTGCGAAACTGGCTTATGAGTTGGTGCTGCGGGGCATTCTCGCACTTGGTGGTCTGGTGATCCACAAAGGAGACAAATTCCTAAACTCTTCCTACAATGGTCCCACTTGTGTCCTTCTCTTCCATAATAATTACACTTAGGCTTGGGTGGGATAGGCTGTTGTTGTGGCTGGGATGATACCACCCTCGTTGGAGGATGATGTTGATGTTGGATTTGAATGGTCTTCTGAGAAATATTAGGACGTTTTGATGATTCTTGATGACTACCATCTCTACCTCTCTTTTGGGAAGCTACTTTCTACCTTAGTATAGATTCTTGACACCTAGCTGCATTCAAGATACCTGTATAGGATGTTGGGTCTACTGACGTTGTCAAACTCTACAACTTGTAATTCAACCCAGAATGGAACTTCTCCGCCTTCTCTTATTCTGTAGATACAAGAGTAGGAGCAAAATGACTCAAGCGACTGAATTCTGCATCATATTCGTCCACTGTCATGCTCTCCTGCTCTAGTCGTATGAACTGATCCCTAGCTCCTTCCGAACTGTGGTGGATAAGAACATGGTATTAAAGAGGTCCGTAAACTCTTCCCATAACACATTCTTGCCCAACCATCTTTCTTGTGCCGCCCACCAATGATGTGTATTGTCCTTGAGCTGCACTTTACTGCTTTTATCCATTTCTCCGGTGGCAGCTCCGATGCCTCTAGTAGTGTCTCTATCTCCACTAGCCAGTTGGTGACTTCTATAGGTTTCTCCGAGCCAGTAAATGAAGGTGGGTTCATCTTGCAAAACCCATCAATAGTACCCACACGATCTTGTCGTGTTTCTACGCTCCTCTCCAGAATATTTGCATGTCTCTGCTGAGTCTCCATCATGCCCTGGAGTATCGTAAGGATATGAGCTCCATCCACAGTTACTCCTTGGGTTGGGGCTGTTGGTGGTGGTGGTGGAAGATCCTCAGCACTAACTATATCTGGCTGATGGTTAGAGGGCTCTACGAATTCTGTACTCTCGTGTTGATCCTTCGGGCTCGGGAGTAGCATAAGGGTTAGCTACCCTTTTCCCCTTACGGATCGCACTGCGCCTTGTCTCAACCATTGTGAACTAAAAGGAAAAAAAGGATATGGTTAGAACGGTAGATACAAACATATCGAAGAAATCACAGACGGAATCAAGCAAGATGCAATTAAGAGACAATAAGATCCTAAGATAAAATAGACTCATAAGGTCGAAAATCCTACTGTGGATGATATAACCTCCTAACTTCAACTCTATTCGCAGGCTCGCAGTAGTATGACTAACTTAAGTACTACCACGAGTTCGCAGTCTTTTGCGAAATTGGACCTGCATGGGCCACCATAAAAACTTGTCACAACCCGCTCCCAATTTTGGGATACGAGTTCGTGGCCAAGTCCAGCTGTCATGACCCGATACCCAAATTGTTGGGCCGGGCCGAGCCATGTCCAGCCTACGCTTGGTTAAAGCATAGTAAGCTATTCTAAGAATAGACAATAAAGGAATTAAGCTGCTAACAGTTCTAATATCACATTTAAAAGGTTCATCACAACACAGCATCTATAAGCGAAAGTAAACAAGTACAGACTTAATACACTTCCAAAGTATCTAACTGGAGACAAAGTCCAGTAACTACAAGATATAGTCTAAACAATTCAATAACTAAGCCAAAAATAATCTAAGCAAGACTACCAAGCGAGGTTCCCTGCAGGGACTTCCTCGGGAGCAAAAGCCTGGTCCTCTGTAGTGGGTCCATATACAAAATCACAGAGAAAATCTTCCTCCGAAAGTATCCCTGCAGGTACATCCTCGTAAGACAAAGCTTGGTCCTCGGCAGTAACTCCATAATATGAATCACAAAGCAACTCCTCCTCAGTAAGTATACCTACAACATTATCCTGTCAGGACGGGAGCAAGTACTGATTCTACATACTAAACATACTGAGCATGGAATGAAAAGAGATGTAGTAAATAGAATTATGGCATCTATCTCATGTCGTATCACAATCATGTCATATCACAAATCTATCATGTCAGGAATACATTTGTCACGACGACATATGTATATCTAGAGTTTAAAACTGGAGCAGGTACGTGATCGTCAATAGGTGTACAATGTGTAGGGGCGCATAATGAAATGTACTTCCGTACAAGTGATACGGCGATAGATGTACATACGCACAAATCCGTTTGAGATAAAGGCCTACGGCACAGTAATCATATAAAATAAAACTTTGCTCGGTAAATACATACGGAGAAGGGGCATGATCATGTACTCAAGTATCAGTTTTTCCATAACCCATATTCTAACATGTGAGAGATACGAGAACGGTATAAAACATGTGAAAGATACAAGAACAGTAAAAACATGTGAAAGATACGAGAACAGTAAAAACATGTGAAAGATATGAGAACAATGCATGGCAGGTACTGGGAGCAATTTTAAAACATGGTAGGTACTGAGAGCAGTTTAATTAAAGCATGTGAAATATACGCTAGATATATAGAAACCTGTAAGATACGGTTTTCCAGTTTAAATCACTGTATTAACATGGTTTATACGCAATTCATTATCATATGCAGTAAAATAAAGTTTGTAGGGGTACTCGCCTCGAATAAAGCAAGAATACGAGTATAAAAATATAGATGTCCGGTGTCCTGTCAAAATGATACAATCTCAGTCTCTAAACTATGTTCAAGATTTTATACTAGTGGTTTGTCACGACTCCTAACTGGATACTAGCCAAGTGGGGACCTAGCATAAAAGTCCAATGTGGGGTGACACTATATCCAAACTAATTTTCTAGGGCCATTATACTAGTGTAGGGTGAGGTCCAATACTACAATAACTCAAATCAACATAAAACTTTATAAGTCATAACAACTCAATAAATAAATCAGACTGTACACTGAGTTTCAATAATTTTTGAGATAGACAAAAAGCTCAATTATACATAAAATAAAGTACAAAAATGATCCTTGTTAATTATAGAAATTTATACAAATTTTTCTGGAATTTATAAACACACATAGATATTTATTAAAAATCAGCAAACACATGTATCCTGAAAATAAGTTCTGTCTTCCTATTTTTATAAAATACCAAAAGTACTTATTAAATACTAAAAAAATTATATTAAATTAACTAAATTAACATAGTATTTAAATACAATTTTTTCTAGATTTTATAGCAATTTAAATATATAAAAATTTAAAAACAACAAATAACAATTTCTGGAAAATAATTAATTACAAAAGGATGATACATAAGCAAAATCTACAGATGTCGTCGGATGACAAAACAAATATCACCAACGCGTCCAGAATGGTCAAATTAGCTAGGATAGCCTACCGATAAGTCCAATTTGAACACAGGGGAAAAACAGTAATTTTGGGTCAAAATGATGTCCGCCGTTGGACACTTTGCACCGAAAAACGTGTCAGGATAGAAGTCTATAAATCCTAGCAAATTATATGTCCATGAATCCAATGATGATACGAATCCAACGGTATGTCCGAGATGGAATTCCGATGACCCGATCACAAAATGGTCCGTTGACCTGGATATTGGTATCCGCTTTACACAGAAATGCGTGTCGAAGTCAAAGTCCACAAAATCTAACAAAATATATGTCAACGAGTTCAGAATGACAACACAAACTCAACGGTATATCCGAAACTGGATTCCGATGAGTCGATCTCAAAATGACACGTTGATCCGGACATTTGGAATCTGGTTTGCACCGAAATGCGTGCCGGAGCAAATGTCTTCAAAACTCAGCAAATTATATGTCAACAAGTCAAGAATGAAGATACGAACTCAACGGTATATCCGGAACTGGATTCCGATGAGCCGATCTCAAAGCGACCCGTTGACTCGGAATGTGGGACCCGCTTTGTACCGAAATGTGTGTCAGGGCCCACGTTCTCCAAATCATGCAAACTTTATATGAAAATATGCCAGAACGACACCACGAGTCTACTGGTGGTGTCAGAAATTGAATCCGGAGTCACGGGTTCAAAAATGGAATTTAACAACTGCAAAATTAAGAATTCGGACGGCCAACTTTGGCGTCGAATTCGACCACCAAACGTGTTCACAATGAAATAAAACTTAAGGGACAGGAAGGGTTATTACAGCTGCGCACAAGAACTGGTAGCACGCCAACCGGAGCTACAACGGCGGAGTTACGAGCTGACGAAGTCAGCTCCACAAAACTGTCCAAAAATAGTACAATTAAAGTGTCAACTTGGTGGCCAGTTTTGATGCATCAAACGACGTAATTAACGGACGAAACTTGAGGGGAGCGAAGATGGATATACCGAGAATGAGACGGAGTAAAGAGTTCGCCGATCCAACGGTCGGATGTCTTGGAATACGTACGCGAGGTTGCTGCGACGGAACGCCATTTCCAAAGTTCAAAACTCGCGCGTCACGACGAGATTTCGACGTAAATGCACGAATAGCCTATTCATCGCGCCGGAGAGGAAGGCGGCGCACCTCCGGGGTACGCCGGAGGTTCGCCGGGGGTGTCGGGTCCTCGCGATGGTACGGGCTGGCCACATGGTGGCGCACGGCGGCGGCAGTGGCGCACAGTGGCACGACTGCGGCTGCTGCCATGCGCTGCCGCTGCTGCTGTTTGTAGCGCTACTATGCAGCGCACGCGCGGCGGCTGCGATGGCACGGCGCGGCGGTGTACGGCGGTTGCCGGCAGGGCGGTGGAGGCGAAGTGGTGGTGGCGGTTCGGATGATGGTGCTGGAGGTAGTTAATGGTGGTGGAGGTGATGATAATAATAGTAATGGTAGTGGAGATGGTTAATGGTGGTGGTTGATTGTAGTGAGGAGGAGAGAAGAAGATGGAGGTGGTGGCTGTGGGTTAATGGAGAGAGGAGGGAGGAGTGTTGTCGGCGGTGAGGGGGTGGGGTGTGTGTGTGTGTTGTGTGAGAGAGAGAGAGAGTTGTGTGTAAGTGTGTGTGTAATATATATAAAGAGAGAGTGTGAGAATAGTAGAGAGAGAGTGATATAGATATTTGAAATGAGAGAGAGATGGAGGTCGGCTAGAGAGAAGGGGGGTGATGTGCTGTGATGGGGAGGGTGAGGTGGTGTAAGGATTTAAATGTGTATATATATATATATATATTTTTTTTTAAATGTGTATATATATATATATATATATATAATATATATATATATATATATATATATATATATATGGGATAAAATGAGATATTTGTAAAGTAGAGAGAGGAAGAGATATTTTTAAATAAAAAATAGGAAAATTATGTGGGTGTTTGGGTAGTTATGAGGGAACAACATGGGGCTTGGGTTCTGGTTCGGTCGAGCCGGGTTGGGTCAAAATCGAACATGGTGCAATATTTGAATTTAAATGGATATTTATAATCATGGGTAAATAAATAACATGTGGGGACTCAAATAAATGGGACAAAAGCGTCATGTGGGTAGTAGGCTTCATGTGGGCCATGTCCATACTTCGGGTTGACTAGGTTGGATCGATGTCGGGTCCCGAAATTAAATTTGAAATTAAATCAGATTTTACGGTAGATAATTAATTGGCCTAAATTGACCCGAAAGTTGTGCGAAGGAAATAAAGCACAAAATGGAGTGTCTGAGTGGGACACGAAGGTCATGGAAAGAGCATCTTGAGTAGATCATTCATGAGAAGTTGGTTCTGAGAAAATGACTGGTCTTGCGTTCCTAAATTAAAAGTCACGATAACGTACAAACGATGATCAAAGATAAAAGTGAGAATAATTATTCAACGATTAATTGGTTTAAGTTGACCCGAAGTTGCGCGATACAAAAAGAGCACAAGGAAACGAGTTCAAGTGGGACATGATATATCAAAACGAAGATAATCTTGTCTACTACAAAACCCATAAAGAGAGTTTCCAGAGATTGGCATCCTTGACGCTCCAGAAGTCAAAGTCACGGAAAAGAACTTTAACGATCAAAATAATTAAATAATAAAATACTTATCAAAAATAATTTATTTAGAAAATTTAAAATAAACCCTGAAATTCAGGGGGCTTACATCCTACCCCTTACAAGAATTTCGTCCTCGAAATTAAAAATCATCCAATAGGTCAAACTATAACATGTAGCTCTGGCTATAATACTCAATATGCTACCCTTGTGATCATCTCTTCTGTTTCTCTTTACAATCTTTTTGGTTCATGTTCAACAAAGGTCCTTCTATCATAAACTACGTCATATATCCTTTAGAATCTTCCATACTAACATGGAACATTTATGTATACCCTAAACTATAGGTCATTCTCTGGGTATGTTTATAAGTCAACAATGCTTGATCATCGACCATATTTCCAACCTCAATTGTAAATACTTGATTTCCTTATCACATCCTAAGTATCCTTATTCTATCAATCCACTAGCCCTTGCATTATTTGTCTTCAATCCTTTCCTACAACTTCTCCTTGAAATCATACGTTCAATACTTATCCTTGGCGTAGAGCCTTCTTATTTTTACTCAACAAGTCCTCCGAATATAAATCCTCGATTTCAAACTCCCGATTTATTAATTACCAATGTACATATGTCTTTGCCTTGTTTCTTGTCTTTTTAACTGATATCTTCTCTATCTCGTACGAAATATTATCTCATTCTAACTTATTCTATACCATTCCACATATCGATCTACCCTCTAATCACATGTAATTAGCTATAGATAACCAATAATCACTTGGTCATCAAAGTCCTATGAATGCTCAATCCTCAAACTCTAAGTACAAGATTCTAATCCTCAATCCATAGTCACAACAATATACTATCTCGTTTCTCCATCTTAGATACCCTATCATCAAGTCATACTATCAATACAATCGTTCTTAATGGTTTCCAAGTCTACTACAGTCAGTCACTTATACTTGTCCTATAAGCTTAATCTAACCAATCCCTAGGAAAAGTATTTATCACAATCACACAATATATTTATAGTTATACTGTAGAATCAGTTAACAAGGTTTGGCTATTTCGGTCGTCTATCAAGTAGAAGGTAACAAGGCCTAAGACTGGATCAAGCAAGACAGGAAAGTTGGTCAAAATATCTCCAAGAATGGTACAAAGACAACGAGATGCATAACGAGAAGAATTATCCAAGAGGTTAACGAAAAAGAGTTTAGTCAAGTCATAGAAAAGATGGAACACAAAATAATTATGTCCAAAAGATAACATGAAAGCAATCCTATTGGAGAGTCCTAGAGAACCTGTAATCCTAGCTGTAGATGTAGATAGGACAGAGTTAATCAAGACATGGAAGAATGATAATAAGAATTTATTCTTGCTCATTCGGTCATAACGAAGTGAACCAAGTTGCGATATGATCTGATAACCATACACGTCTTCCTGAAATCATGTTACCAGAATTTTTGCCACACCAGTATGCTTATATGTAATAAACGATAGAGTCATAACTAAGGTATATACCCTATAATCATATTATCTAGAATTCTCACCACGCCAACCGGTATGGCTGCGAGAAAATATAAATTCCATAACTAAGATAAGTATCCCCAAAATCAGGCTCTTTGTTTTTGTCATACTAGCTAATATGGCTGCGATAAATTCTAAACTCCATAAATAAAGCAGACATTTACCTTATCAGGATATATCATAATTCAATCCACAAAATTTATCACGATGCAAGATCAAAGTCAACAAGAAAATCAGAAATTAAATTCAACAACGAATTTAAGGAAGAGCAAATGGAAATAAGTGGAAATAGATTTCTAGGTAAGATTTAGAGTAGATCCTCAGGGTCATCCCAAGGGTACTATCCTAGTCAAAATTGTAATCTACTGAATTTCAAGCAAGATACTAAATATAGTTAACGGTCCTATGCTGTGATGAGTTTTCCTATATTGCAATCCTAGAAATCCTCTAGGTGTTCTAAATGTTTATTCCTAGTGTTATCAAGTTGTCCTAAGATCCTAGTTGCAGGCATGCTTGGTATAACCAAACAATTTAAGTCTGGACCTGCATGGACCGCCACTAAAAACATGTCATGACCCGATACCCAATTGTTGGGCCAGGCCGAGCCATGTCTAGCCTACGCTTGGTTAAAGCGTAGTAAGCTGTTCTAAGAATAGACAAAAGGAACTAAGCTGCTAACAGTTCTAATATCATATTTAAAAGGTTCATCACAACACAACATCTATAAGCGAAAGTAAAGTACAACCTTAATAATACACTTCTAAAGTATCTAACTGGAGACAAAGTCCAGTAACTACAAGATATAGTCTAAACAGTTCAATAACTAAGCCAAAAATAATCTAAGCAAGACTACCAAGCGAGGTTCCCTGCGGGACTTCCTCGGGAGCAAAAGCCTGGTCCTCTATAGTGGGTCCATAGACAAAATCACAAAGCAAATCTTCCTCCGAAAGTATCCCCGCAGGTACATCCTCGTAAGACAAAGTCTGGTCCTCGGCAGTAACTCCATAATATGAATCACAAAGCAACTCCTCCTTAGTAAGTATACCTACAATATTATCCTGTCAGGATGGGAGCAAGTACTGATTCTACAAACTAAACATACTGAACATGGAATGAAAAGAGATGTAGTAAATAAGAATCATGGCATCTATCTCATGTCGTATCACAATCATGTCATATCACAAATCTATCATGTCAGGAATACATTTGTCACGATGACATATATATCAAGAGTTTAAAACTGGAGCAGGTACGTGATCGTCAATAGGTGTACAATGTGCAAGGGCACATAATAAAATGTACTTCCGTACAAGTGATACGGCGATAGATGTACATACGCATAAATCCGCTTTGAGATAAAGGCCTACGGCGCAGAAATCATATAAATAAAACTTTGCTCGGTAAATATATACGGAGAAGTGGGCATGATCACGTACTCAACTATCAGTTTTCCATAACCCATATTCTAACATGTGTGAGATACGAGAAAGGTATAAAACATGTGAAAGATACGAGAACAGTAAAATTATGTGAAAGATACGAGAACAGTAAAAATATGTGAAAGATACGAGAACAATATAAGCATGGCAGGTACTGGGAGCAATTTTAAAACATGGTAGGTACTGAGAGCTGTTTAATTAAAGCATATGAATTATACGCTAGATATATAGAAACCTATAAGATACGGTTTTCCAGTTTAAATCACTGTATTAACATGGTTCATACGCAATTATTATCATATACAGTAAAATAAAGTTTGTAGGGGCACTCGCCTCGAGCAAAGCAAGAATACGAGTATGAAGATATAGATGTCTGTCCTGTCAAAATGATACACAATCTCAGTCTCTAAACTATGTTCAAGATTTTACACTAGTGGTGTGATACGACTCCTAACTGGATACTAGCCAAGTGGGGACCTAGCATAAAAGTTCAATGTGGGGTGACACTATATCCAAACTAATTTTCTAGGGCCTTTACACTAGTGTAGGGTGAGGTCCAATACTACAATAACTCAAATCAACACAAAACTTTGTAAGTCGTAACTACTCAATAAATAAATCAGACTGTACACTGAGTTTCAACAATTTTTGAGATAGACAAAAAGCTCAAATATACATAAAATAAAGTACCAAAATGATCCTTGTTAATTATAAAATTTATACAAATTTTTCTGGAATTTATAAACCCTCATAGATATTTATTAAAAATCAGCAAACACATGTATCCTAAAATGAGTTCTGTTTTCCTATTTTTATAAAATGCCAAATGTACTTATTAAATGCTAGAAAAGTTATATTAAATTAGCTAAATTAACATAGTATTTAAATACAATTTTTTTCAGATTTTTCAGCAATTTAAATATATATAAAAATTCAAAACAACAAGTAATAATTTCTAGAAAATATTAATTACAATTAAGGATGATACATAAGCAAAATCTACAGATGTCGTCGGATGACAAAACAAATATCACCAATGTCTAGAATGATCAAATTAGCTAGGATAGGCTACCCATACGTCCAATTTGGACACAGAGCAAAACAGTAATTTTGGGTCAAAATGATGTCCGCCGTTGGATACACTTTGCACCGAAAAACATGTCAGGATAGAAGTCTACAAAATCTAGCAAATTATATGTCCACAAATCCAGAATGATGATACGAACCCAACGGTATGTCCGAAATGGAATTCCGATGACCCGATCACAAAATGGTCCGTTGACCTGGATATTGTATCCGCTTTACACGAAAATGCGTGTCGAAGCCAAAGTCCACAAAATCTAACAAAGTATATGTCAACGAGTTCAGAATGATAACACGAACTCAACGGTATATCCGGAACTGGATTCTGATGAGCCGATCTCAAAATGACACGTTGATCTGGACATTTAGAATCTGGTTTGCACCGCAATGCGTGCCGGAGCAAATGTCTTTAAAACTCAGCAAATTAAATGTCAATGAGTCCAGAATGATATACGAACTCAACAGTATATCCGAAACTCGATTCCGATGAGCCGATCTCAAAGCGATTCGTTGACTCGGAATGTGGGACCCGCTTTGCACCGAAATACGTGCCAGGGCCCATATTCTCCAAATCAAGCAAACTTTATACAAAAATGTGCCAGAACGACGTCACGAGTCTACTAGTGGTGTTAGAAATTGAATCCGGAGTCCCGGGTTCAAAAATAGAATTTAATAAGTGCAAAATTAAGAATTCGGACGGCCAACTTTGGCGTCGAATTCGACCAACCAAACGTGTTCACAATGTAACGAAACTTAAGGGGCAGGAAGAGGGTTATACCAGCTGCGCACAGGAACTGTAGCACGCCATTGGAGCTGCGATGAAGGAGTTACGAGCTGACAAAGTCGGCTCCACAAAACTGTCCAAAATAGTACAATTTAAAGTGTCAACTTGGTGGCCAGTTTTGATGTATCAAACGACGTAACTAACGGACGAAACTTGAGGAAGCGAAGATGGATATACCGAGAATGAGACGGAGCAAAGAGTTTGCGATCCAATGGTCGGATCTCTCAAAAAAATGTGCGAAGTTGCTGCGACGAGACGCCATTTCCGAGTTCAAAACTCGTGCGTCACGACGGGATTTCGACGTAAATGCACGAATAGCCTATTCATCGCGCCGGAGAGGAAGGCGGCACACCCCGGGGGTTCGTCGGAGGTTCGTCGGGGTGTAGGGTCCTCGCGTGGTGCGGGTCGGCCACATGGTGGCACACGGCGGCAGTGGCACATGGTGGCGCGGTTGCTGTTGCCATACGCTGTCGCTGCTGCTGTGCAGCGCACGCGCGACGGCTGCGCGGCGCGGCACGACGGCGTGCGGCGGTCACCGGCGGGGGAGGAGGGTGGAGGCGAAGTAGTGGTGGCTGTTCGGGTGATGGTGGTGGAGGTGGTTAATGGTGGTAGAGGTGATGATAATAATGGTGATGGTGGTGCAGATGGTTAATGGCGGTGGTGGTTGATTGTAGTGAGGAGGAGGAGAAGAAGATGGAGGTGGTGGCTGTGGATTGATGGAGAAAGGAGAAGGATGGAGGATTGTTGTCGGCAGTGAGGGGTGGGGGTGTGTGTGTGTGTGTGAGAGAGAGAGAGAGAGTTGTGTGTAATATAGAGAAGAAGTGTGAGAATAGTAGAGAGAGAGAGTGATATAGATATTTGAAATGAGAGAGAGGGAGGTCGGCTAGAAGAAAAAGGGAGGGGGTGATGTGCTGTGATGGGGAGGGTGAGGTGTGTAAGGATTTAAATGTAGAGAGAGAGATATTTATATATGTATATATTTATATATATAATATATATATATATATATATATATATATATATGGGATAAAATGAGATATTTGTAAAATAGGAAATTAGTGGGGTGTTTGGGTAGTTATGAGGGAACAACATGGGGCTTGGGTTCGGGTTCGGTCGAGCCGGGTTGGGTCAAAATTGGACATGGTGCAATATTTGAATTTAAATGGGTATTTATAATCATGGGTAAATAAATAATATATGGGGACTCAAATAAATGGGACACAAGCATCATGTGGGTAGTAGACTTCATGTGGGCCATGTCCGTACTTTGGGTTGACTAGGTTGAATCGATGTCGGGTCCCAAATTAAATTAAAAATTAAATCATGTTTTACGGTAGATAATTAATTGGCCTAAATTGACCCAAAAGTTGTGCGAAGGAAATGAAGCACAAAATGGAGTGTCTGAGTGGGACACGAAGGTCATGGGTGAAGAGCGTCTCGAGTAGATCATTCGTGAGAAGTTGGTTCTAAGAAAATGACTGGTATTGCGTTCCTAAATTAAAAGTCACGGTAATGTGCAAACGATGATCAAAGATAAAAGTGGGAATAATTATTCAACGATTAATTGGTCTAAGTTGACCCGAATTTACGCGATACAAAAGAGCACAAGGGAACGAGTTCAAGTGGGATATGATATATCAAAACGAAGATAATCTTGTCTACTACAAACCGATAAAGAGAGTTTCCAGAGATTGGCATCCCTGACTCTCCAGAAGTCAAAGTCACGAAAA
Source organism: Iris pallida (assembly GCA_029216955.1). NCBI lineage: Eukaryota > Viridiplantae > Streptophyta > Magnoliopsida > Asparagales > Iridaceae > Iris > Iris pallida. Next base: position 24,806 of record JANAVB010038974.1, read on the forward strand.
AAACATTAATGATCAAAATATTAAATAATACAATACTTTTCGAAAATAATTCATTTAGAAAATTTAAAATAAACCCTGAAATTCAGGAGGCTTACACCAGCCTACGCCGCACATTGGCGGTAGTACGCTGTCTATGATAACAATGATCCACAACAAGCACAACACGCAATATATATATCATCACTTCTAGGCCAACAATAATCACCAAAATATCCAATAGTCATATTATAAATATGAAATATCTACTACAACTCAGAAAGTCTCGGGAACAAACCCTGGTAGCAGAAATAAAATAGACAACTAAACTCCATAACTATAACTACTAACTAATGCGAATCCATAAGGAAGAAATATGCTAATTCGCATCAGTGCTGAACCGGGTATGCCAATGATGTCAGGGTCGCCAACATACTCACCGTAGACCTCGGGGCAAATCTCATCGTCTAAAGCTGAAAAATAGTTATCCAGTCAGGATTGGAACAAGATCACCATAACACTACATTACACAATATAGTATACAAGCATGAAGGGACGATAAAAAAGAATTTAACTGAAGATAATAGGCATGACATTGTATGATAACAATATGAAGGTAGACTTTGACATACCACTAAGACATGATGACAATAAGAATGTAGACTTGACAAAAGAAGACAATAGACAATGGATTAAGTCACGTGTACTGTGTGTTTTAGAGAATACCAACTTTCAGCATGTAGACGGCTTGGGATATCCGTCAGTCATACGTGTGGTGCATGACTGATATTATGCAATCAATGTATAGGGGGTCTGTATTCAATTCGTTGACCACATGCTTACTTATTGTATTCTCTCACCCGACTCACTCACAATACATGTCCACTACGATAAACATTAGCAATACGATAAACTATAAACAATAGGAAACAATGAGTAAGGCGTGAACATGTATGTATATCCAACCGATTCTAACTCTCGTGCACATATATAGTATCATGAACAATGACAACCATGAACCATAAGGGAGTAATAGTGAAAAGACGAAAAGAAGATACATGTAGTATAAAATAAAAGAAATATAGGTCATAGTGATACTTGTCTGCTCCGATAGATGATAAAGTCACAAGTCAGGACGTCGTAGCCCGATCTATCCCGACACAAAAACAATCACAAGTTAGATCAACAATTCCCACTCTAAAAATCCTAAAAAGTGGCTGGGTTAAATTAATTAATACTATTTTAATTCTAGAGTAAATCATCTAAAATTCTATTTTAACCTATTTAATTCTGAAATAACAATCTAAACGCAAATATTTGGCCAAGGAAATTTACGATTCCAAATTCGGGACTCGTGGCACGCAAACCGAGACATAGTGTTGACTAACTAGTCAAACATTATAAATTCAAAAGTTTGAGTGTGTAATATGGTAGATTTCAGCACCATGAGTGCACCGGAATCGACCATACCGCAAAATCATGATTTGGTCAAAAGTTATCTCCATTATGGCTGACCATGACCAAATCGATGAACCGTTGACCAAATCTGACTTCTATGAACAAAATAAAATACTAGATGAAACTTTGAATTTCTGGAAAAATTATATTTGTAGAGTCGGTGTCAGCTTTCCAAAACTTCAAACGGATGGCGAAACAGAGTTCGGGATCACTCGAAATCTCGAAAACCGTGCGACGCATTAATTTTTGGACAACCGACACAATTATTCAGAAATTCAAGATCAAAATTACAGAAATTAAAATATATTTTCAGAAACCTACCTCAATACACTTTTAATAAAAAAAGGCGCACAAAACAGACGTCTAGATCAACGATAAAACCTCCGCGAAGTCGAAGAAATCTACCGAACTCTCCCCAAAAAAAGCTGCTGAATTAATTCTAGGGTTTTCGGAAACCTAATATATACTAATATATATAGGGAAAATAGATTCGGTGGAAACTGGCTAAGTCGGCTGGGCGGGGACATGTGTCAGCCATCCTGCGATCCTTCTCGAGATCTAATGGTTATGGGTTGGGCCGGTTTGGCTGCGGCTCCAAGCATGGCTCGGATTAACACTACGGCTCGGAGACCAAGCTCCACCCACCCGGCGCTGACGGGTGGGCCTGCCACTCACGCCTGAGCGGCTGACGAGTGGCCTCCCCCGCGGCTGACTGGGTAATTGATTGAAAATAGGGTTTTTAATATTCAAAAAATTAAATAAAATCATAAAAATTCCAAATAAATCCCAAAAATTCCTAAAAATTCCTAAAAAAAAATCTAGAAAATATTTTAAGGGTTCTAGAGCCCAAATATATTCTTTGGCCTCATAACTACTCTCTCGGCTGCTCTCACAGTAAATCATAGAAGCTTAGAAAAATAATAAAATTATCTAAAAAATCATCATAAAATCCTGAAATTCTAAAATGGTGAAATAATATAATAGGGACTATCTAGGGGCCCCAGAGACCATATACGACCTAATTTCCTTATATCTAACCTATAGGCTTAGGCAAAAAATTTATGATGCCAAATCAATATCCTAGTTAATAATTGATTCTAACAAAAAAAATAAAATAAAAAAATCTCCAAAATAGAAGATAAATTCTAGGAACCCAAATGCTACAGGAACTACCTCCGCTCGGACTGCTGACTGTACGGGCACAGCGGGATGATCGGGATGGACTAACATCTCTGCCCTCGAGTCAACTCTCGACTCTGCAGATTGCTGAGAGTGATCCTCCACAACTGGCCTAACAGAAGGTTGCTGACCTGCCATTGGCAGAACCCGGACAAGGTAATCAGAAGGATTAGAATAAGTATCCCTGAAAGTTAAAGGACACAAGGATCAAATCGAAGGAATATGAAAGATCAATAATCAAGGCAGATATCAGGTCAAAGGATCAGAGATAGAGAATAATACGAAGGATATCAATAAAGGATAATTTTGATTGAGATAGCTAAACTTTAGTAACCCCCATATATCTGATAAATCAGACATGTATGGGCTACCACTAAAATTGTGTCATGCCCTAGAACCATAATACTGGCAGGTGGGGACGGACAAGGCCAGCTACGTGATACTAAAGTATGCCAGTACTCTGAAATCATGTATATGCTGTAAAGACATGGGGGTTACTTCTACAAGCCAACAGTCGATCCTTGGTCAAGCAATCCTAGGTATCTCAATCACAGACAATTATACAAAGTACAAGAAGTAATGCCAGACATACAATAGTAAAGCGTCCCAAACCATTTATACATAGATGATCATGAAGCTAGTCATACCAAAATAGAGAACTAGTAAGAGTAATAGTCATACATGATAAGCTCTAGCTATAGTCTAGAATACGCACATCATGTTTTGGCCTGTAGGCTAAATGTCAAGATAAAAAACAAGAGCTAAACACGTGCTCGAAGGCTAGATGCCACAAAAGATTAATGTACATATCAAGTGGAAGAATGATAAGAAACCCACAAAGGTACTCTGGTGCTTCGGATGGTCACCATCGAGTAGATGGTGTGGAAGATCCCTTGGGCTCCTATATCAGATCTGGCCAAACAAAACCAGTGTGGTCAGACCCCAAATAGCAAGTACCACAAAGGAAGCCAAACTATGGACTAAAACTAGCAATATCTAACATAGCAATGGTTAGGGAAAGCAATAAGTAAATGTAGATCAAGACTCGTGCACTACCAATACACTCATCCCGAGAATGGAAAACAATAAGCAAAGCAACCTGGAGCACAAAGTAATTCATGTGTGACATAAAGTAGACCGTGTACATGTAAAGTAGAAGGAAGTATATGAATATGTAAGATAAACTGGACATGTAAACATGTTAAGCAGTCGGGTCATATAAGCATGTAAGATAGTCGGGCCGTAAGAACATGGTGACCCAGCATAGGGATCATATAGGACTTATGGGATAACTGGACTTGTGAGCATGAGATGTAACTAGGGCATGGGAGCCTGTAAGAACTATATAGAACGACAATGATAAGATGACTTGGGAACTATTCCAGAAGCCAAGTTACAACCCGTAAACCAAACAAAGACCGGAGTTTTAACCCTTCTCCTGAACAGAACTTAAACTATAATCAATGTCTAGCATAAGATCATGTAGAACATGTAAGTACTGAATAGGACGACAAATGATAAGATGACTTAGGAGCTATTCCGGAAGCTAAATTACAACTAGTAAACCAAACAAGGACTAGGGTAACCCTTCTCCTGAACAGAACTTAGCCTCCGATCATTTATCGATAAAAGTAAAGCATAAACAATAATATACTGAAATAGACATATGGATACTGCCTAGATAAAACAAAACTGGACTGGACTACATCCATCAATCACGGCCAAGTAATGAGTACGACTTGATACTTTAACTAACTAGGGTTATCACAATCCTAATTACTAACAACATACAATGAGATGTTCCAGCAGTCAAAAGCCCTGCAGACTATCCGAGTTATCCTTCCGTATGTTGAGAGAGTTGTATTAGGTGACTTGGGGGTGCAACACATGACAGAGTGCTGAAAATGCGCCATACTCGTCGGCAGGCTACAAGTCCAATTAAAGCGCCCAGATAACGGGATTGCATGTGACTGGGAAATCTCTTTATGATCTACTTGATTAATCTAGTCGTTGTCCTAGTCAGATTCAGTATAAATTCCTGACCGTGATAATCAAGAATCCATATCCTAGACATGATGCAAGATGAGACATGCAGCCTGTGCATGCATACACAAAGAATTTAACCATGGTGTCCAAAAGAGTTACATTAGCAAGAGAAAAATAGCCATCACAACAACATCTTGATTAAGCATGTCATATTTAGGTTTACTTGTCATATAAAGAGTACTTGTCATGAGTGTGCCTCTACGGGCCACTATCATATAAGCAAGGAAAGACATGTTCAAGAATGCACCACGATGGGTCACTATCTAGTATAAGAAGAGAAGTAACGTGTAACATAAGTGCACTACAACGGATCACTATCATGTAAAGCAAAGAATATACATAAATTATGAGTGTACCCCGACAGGCCACAATCATGCTAAGCAAGGAAGAGAAATTGGAACAAATATAGCAAGTAAGTAAGAACTTCTCCAAAAAGGGGTATCATGGCATGGAAGAGGGAATAAATAAAAGAAACTACTTGGCAAAGATCAAATATTAAATATGTACTAGTATTAAGTGTAACAAGGTATACAATCATTCTCTAACTATACAAAACCATTTAATCATGTTAAGGAAATTCATTTTCGTTAAATGAAATATCATATTCGGCTAAGTACAGAAAACATGCCAGAAGATGAATACTAAGATTTAAATTAACAGCCGCAAACGACTCCAATAAGGTGAACTGAGAAAATTCTGAAGCCAAGACAAATGTCTACAAGCTTCGTGTCCGAGTGTTTTTCAAGACTAACAGCTGAATAGCTCAAATGGGCAAAATAGTCAAAACAGTCATTCATGCTAGGGCCAGCCAGCATGGGCCAAGGTGGCACCATGGCCAAGAAGGCGCCTAGGCCAGAAAGGGTACCAAGGTCAGAATGGCACCTAGCCGCACAAGGGAACCCAGGGCCAGAAGGGGCTAGGATCAGGATGGCGACAACTGGTATGGGCCAGGGTGGCATCAGCCAACATGTGTCACCCCCAGTTTTTATTAACAGGAGTATTTGGGTCATTTTTCCACTTTAGAATTATTTTGGATTTATTTATTTATTTATGATATTATTTTGGGGTTATTTAAGTCGAGTTTAAATTTCAACTCAATCCGACTTGTAACGGGGACCTGGGATAGTTTTGACTCTAGTGGGACCCACTCATTAGTTAGGCATAGCCTACATGATATTATTTTTAGTTAGTGGGTTAGACTAATTATTCAAGGGTAGGTTTAGTTGGATTAGAGATTTAAATCATGACTACTAAAAATAATATCATGTAGGCCATGCCTAACTAATGAGTGGGTCCCACTAGAGTCAAAACTATCCCAGGTCCCCGTTACAAGTCGGATTGAGTTGAAATTTGAACTCGACTTAAATAACCCCAAAATAATATCATAAATAAATAAATAAATCCAAAATAATTCTAAAGTGGAAAAATGACCCAAATACTCCTGTTTATAAAAACTGGGGGTGACACATGTTGGCTGATGCCACCCTGGCCCATGCCAGTTGTCGCCATCCTGATCCTAGCCCCTTCTGGCCCTGGGTTCCCTTGTGCGGCTAGGTGCCATTCTGACCTTGGTACCCTTTCTGGCCTAGGTGCCTTCTTGGCCATGGTGCCACCTTGGCCCGTGCTGGCTGGCCATAGCATGAATGACTGTTTTGACTATTTTGCCCATTTGAGCTAATCAGCTGTTAGTCTTAAAAAACACTCGGACACGAAGCTTGTAGACATTTGTCTTGGCTTCAGAATTTTCTCAGTTCACCTTATTGGAGTCGTATGCGGCTGTTAATTTAAATCTTAGTATTCATCTTCTGGCATGTTTTCTGTATCATTTCAAGTCCTTTTTCCTTCAAACAAATTCCAATAGGCTCTACATATTGTGTTCTTGCTGTTGGAAATAAGTTTTGACAGGGAGCAAACAATTTGGAGAGCTTTTGGTGGTTTGAGAGATCTTTCTCTTTGGAGCTTTTTGGGGGTTTGAACACCTATAGGTATAATCCTATTTAATGCCTTTAAATTCTGTCAAAAATCATTTTAGGGATCCCCTAGCCCTCACCCAACTGTAGGGTAGGCTAACCCTAGGTTTTGGGCTCGTTTCGTGTCCGTATCGGACACATATCAGAGCTATGGTGTAGGTGTTCGACGAAATGTCCCAAAGGACTTTTCAGTTGAGATTTTGAAATCCAGTTGAATAGGAAGCTAGCCCTAGGTGTCGTCTAGGGATTCCTTGTGTTGAGTGCTGTTATTCGTGTCGTGTCGAGTCGTGGGGAACACGGGACACACGAGTGCGGGTGCGAGCGCGCGGGCACAGTGCGTGCCCTGCTGCTCGGGGGCTATTGTGCACTCGTTTCTCCACGTGGACACATGATTTTGGCCTGAGGTTAGAGGCGGTGACTGACACAAGGCTCGCAAAGTTTAACGAGTCCTTGTGTCGTGTCGGACACGTTATTTCATGTGCACTGGCCAGCTGTGTGTGCGTGCGTGTGCTGTGTGTGTTTTCTGTTGTTTAATCGATTTTAAATATTTCTAAACTAGGTTTTAATGATTGAATGAATCCTAAATGAGATGTTTAATCCCTGTTATATCATGTCATATAATTGTTTAGGTTTTAGTTTGTGTTTGGCTCGAATTTTTGGGTCGAACAATGCAAAGTCTGATACATGTCCAAATACTTGAATTCCAGTTTTTCAAACCATTTAATTTCCTGTATGTGATATGTTTTTAATTGATGTTTTAATGTTTAGTTAGGTTCAATATACCATGTTAATCTCTGATTTTACAAGCCTACATAATTATTTAGTTTTGTTGGAGTTTTGGCTCGATTTTGTTGGGATTGAACTGAAATACTCTGATACATGTTGATACTGGTTTTCCTAGTTTTTCCCAAACAGTTTTAATCCTCTTTTATATTATGTTTTCATCTGTCATTGATTTCCTTCATGTTACATGCTTATTTAGCTAAATTATTCATTCAATTTAAGGCCTTGGTTGTGAGTTGAGTTTTGGATTTTTGAGTTCATTTTCGAAACTGTTTCTTCATAACTGATATTGGGATATTGGTTGTGATGAGGCACACCAGCTAGTACACACGACTGTTGAGATGGTGACTGGTCAGGGGGCCCAGCAGCAGCCCCGTCGGAGGGAGAGAGATATTCAGGACTTCCAGAAGATGCATCCTCGGGAGTTCTTGGGTACAGAGGGCATTCACTATGCCGATGATTGGATTGAGTACATAGAGGAGATCTTCCGACTGGCAGAGATACCAGATCGGCTTCACATTGAGGCAGCGGGCAGCCAGATGCAGGATTTGGCCCGTGCATGGTCCCAGACTGATCCCAGAGTAGGAGTGGAGGGCCAGACTTGGGCCCGGTTCAAGGAGCTGTTCAAGGAGCAGTTCTTTCCCGATGTAGCCTTGGGTGGGATCGAGGCGCAGTTCGAGGCTCTGGTTCAGGAGAACCAGACAGTTGCTGAGTATGCCGGGGAGTTCTGCCGACTGGCTTGGTTTATTGATGATCTGACGGAGAAGACCAAGGCGAGGAAGTTTTGCCGAGGTTTGACTAGAGAGATTCGGTCGCTGGCCAAAAGCGACCGGAATGCTACTTTTGCTGAGATTTATTCTGGGGCCATGGCAGCAGAGAACGACCTGGGACTAAGGCAGAAGAGAGGTCGCGACTTTCAGTCAGGCAGTAGCAGTCAGGGGCAGGCCAAGAAGCCTCATTTCCAGCAGCAGTTTCAGCACCAGAGGCCAGTGCAGCAGTTTCAGCAGCAGGGCCGTGCACCTTTCTAGCAGGTGCAGCACCAGCATCAGAGGGGGCAGCAGGCACCCAGGCAGCAGGCTATTAATTATACTTTCTGCAAGAAGCCTGGGCACAAGTGGGACGAGTGCAGGAAGAGACTCGGCAGATGCTTGATGTGTGGATTAGCAGACCATCAGATGCAAGAGTGTCCAGTTGCGTCGATGCGTCCGATACCAGGAGGAGCTGTGGCAGCCAAGGCTCCAGCAGGCCAGCAGAGGGGACCAGCCCTGCAGACCCAGCAACAGAGGTTCCAGCAGCACTAGCAGCAGGCACGGGGTGGACAGCAGGGGCGAGCTTTTGCCATGGCAGCTGAGGATGCTGAGGTCATCGGAGAGCTGATAGCAGGTTCGGTTCTTCTTGACTCCCTTCCAGCTTTTGCACTCTTTGATTTCGGGGCTTCCCACAGCTTTGTGTCTGTATCATATGCTATTAGACACAGTTTGATTTCGGAACCATTGCCTAAGACCTGCAAGATCATGACCGGGGGTGGGGTCATCCTCGTGAGTGATGTTTACAAAGGGCGGAGTGTCATTTTGGGAGGCCGAGACTTGGGGATGAGTCTACTAGTCATGCCATTACCGAACTACGACATTGTATTAGGTATGGACTGGCTGAGTAGACACCACGCCCGCATTGATTGCCGTGGGGGTAGAGTTTTGTTCGGGGCCGCAGGAGAGCCAGAGTTTGAGTACACCCGACGGCAGGCAGAGCAGGACGGCAAAGTTTTCTGCGGTACATCAGTCGAGGAGCAGGTGGCTCCGTATCCCTTGATCGCAGAGTTTATGGACGTATTTCCAAAGGAGTTGCCTGGGCTTCCACCGGACAAAGATGTAGAGTTCTCGATAGACTTGGTTCCCGGTACGGAACCAATCTCTCAGCATGTCTATCGAGTGAACAACAGCGAGTTAGTGGAGCTGAAGAAGCAGGTGGATGAGCTGCAGGGCAAGGGCTTCATTCGCTCTAGTTCTTCACCTTGGGGTGCACCGGTGCTCTTCATACTGAAGAAGGATGGGTCGGTACGTATGTGTATCGACTACAGGGCACTCAACAACCTGACAATCAAGAACAGATACCCACTGCCGCGGATCGATGATCTGTTTGATCAGTTGAGCGGAGCTCGGGTGTTCTCCAAGATTGATTTGAGGTCGGATTATCACCAGGTGAAGGTGAAGAGGGAGGATATCCCCAAGACCGCTTTCAGAATGCGGTACGGGCAGTTTGAGTTTTTGGTTATGCCGTTTGGGCTAACCAATGTACCAGCAGTGTTTATGAATCTAATGAATAAGGTGTTCCACCAGTACTTGGACAAGTTCGTGGTGGTGTTCATTGATGATATCTTGATATATTCCAAGATAAAGGAGGAGCACGAGGAGCATCTGCGGATAGTGCTAGAGACTCTCAAGCGGGAGCAGCTTTATGGAAAACTCTCCAAGTATGAGTTTTTCTTGGACCAGGTGGACTTCTTGGGGCATGTGGTGACTGGAGATGGTATCTCAGTTGACCCCAAGAAGATTGTAGCAGTTGAGGCTTGGACAGCGCCGACTTCAGTGGCAGAGATCAGGAGTTTCCTGGGGCTGGCAGGATACTATAGAAGATTTGTGCAGGATTTCTCCCAGGTTGCAGAGCCGTTGACACGGTTGACCCGGAAGGATACTGAGTATGTTTGGTCAGAGGAGTGTCAGGCAGCTTTTGATGAGTTGAAGAAGCGGCTTACGACAGCTCCGATTCTGACATTGCCTTCAGGATCAGGTGGTTTCACTATTTATAGTGATGCTTCAGGGAAGGGGCTGGGTTACGTCCTACAGCAGCATGGGAAGGTGATTGCCTATGCTTCCAGGCAATTACGTCCCCATGAGAAGAACTACCCTACCCATGACCTGGAGCTGGCGGCGGTGATTTTTGCTTTGAAGTTATGGAAGCACTACCTGTATGATGAGAGGGTGAAGATCTTCACAGACCACAAGAGCTTGAAGTACGTGTTCACTCAGAAGGAGTTGAACATGAGGCAGCGCAGGTGGCTTGAGCTGATGAAGGACTTTGATATCGCACTCCAGTATCACCCGGGAAAGGCCAACGTGGTTGTCGATGCCTTGAGTAGGTATCCGACAGCCATGTGTTTGACTATGGATCGGCACCTGCTTGCAGATTTGGAGAGCCTTGGGATAGAGGTAATTGTACCCGGAGTGCAGATGCAGTTATGGGGCCTTCAGATACAGTCAGACTTGATGGACAGGATCAAGACGACACAGTTTGATGATGTGGCTCTGCGGAGTATCCGAGAGCAGATCAGTATGGGAGTGGAGGATACTGAGTTCTCCCTGGCAGAGGATGGTGCCCTGAGGCACGGTGCCAGGTTATGTGTGCCTAGCGGGGAGCTCAGAGAGCAGATTATGCAGGAGGCTCATAGATCACAGTACTCTATACATCCTGGTGCCAACAAGATGTATAGGGATCTACGAGAGCATGTCTGGCGGTATGGGATGAAGAGGGAGGTGTCCAACTTCGTAGCTAGATGCTTGATCTGTCAGCAGGTTAAGGCTGAGAGGCAGAGGCCTGGAGGATTATTGCAGCCGCTGCCCATTCCAGAGTGGAAGTGGGAGCACATTACCATGGACTTTGTATCAGGATTGCCCCGTACACCAGGAGAAAAAGACGCAATTTGGGTCATCGTTGACAGGTTGACCAAATCGGCCCACTTCTTGCCATTCAAGGTGGGTACGTCTACCGAGAGGCTGGAGGAGTTGTATATAAGACAGATAGTCAGGATTCACGGAGTTCCCGTCAGCATAGTCTCAGATCGGGATAGCCGCTTTACTACCTATTTCTGGAGGAGTCTGCAGACTAGCTTGGGCACTCAGCTCAAGTTTAGTACCGCATACCACCCCCAGACGGACGGACAGTCAGAGAGGACTATTCAGACCCTTGAGGATATGCTGCGGACGTGCGTCCTGGATTTTGGAGGTTCCTGGGAGGATCACCTATATTTGGTGGAGTTTGTTTACAACAACAGTTTTCAGGCCAGCATTGAGATGTCACCGTTTGAGGCTCTGTACGGGCGTAGGTGTCGTACACCCTTATCTTGGGATGATATTGGAGAGCGAGCTTTACTGGGACCAGAGATGGTTGTTGACGCAGCCGAGAAGGTGAAGCTCATCAGGGACAGACTTTGCGTGGTGCAGGACAGACATCAGCACTGGGCCGATAGCCACCGGAGGCCGCTGGAGTTTGAGGTACAGATTTAGAGTAGGATTAGAATTAGGTTGTATTTAGTTTTGTTTGATTGATCGTTTTTGATTTTTAGTAACTTGAGACCTTGCTTGTGATTAGGTTGGAGACATGGTTTTTCTGCGGATATCTCCGACTCGTGGTACGATACGTTTTGGTGGAGGTGGGAAGCTTAGCCCGCGCTTCATCGGCCCTTTCGTTATCAGCGAAAGAGTCGATGACGTGGCATACAGGCTAGACTTGCCACCTACACTAGTGGGCGTCCACAACGTATTCCACGTATCACAGCTGAGACGGTACGTGGCTGACCCTAGCCATGTGCTCGATCACTCGGAGATAGAGGTTGGACCTACTTTCAGTTATCCAGAGCAGCCTGTGGAGGTTTTGGATCACCGGGAGAAGGTATTGAGGAACCAGGTGATACCCTTGGTACGCATCGCATGGAGGCATCATTCTCCGGGAGTGTCTACCTGGGAGCGGGAGGATGAGATGCGCGAGCGGTACCCCTATCTTTTTGGACCCTGAGGTATACTTTTCTATCCTTCTTCGCAGTTTAGTTTCGTCTTTTAATTTCGAGGACGAAATTATTTAAGGGGGTAGATTTGTCACTGCCACTTTTCTAGCTTGAGGGTATTTTGGTCATTTTCAAAATTTTGGAATTATTTTGGGATTTTTATTATTAAATATATTTAATATGATTTTTAGTGATTTTTGGTGATTTTTGGTAGAATTGTTTTTGACCCTATAGTTGACTTTGACTCATGTTGACTAGGAGACTGTCCTATTGGCCAACCTGGGTCAAGACACCTTGGTTAGGTTAAGAAACCCTAGTGTGACCTAAGTTAGTCATTTCAAGTTCATTAAAATTGGTTTGGGGTAATTAGGAGTTAGTTTGGCCTAAGAATGGCTTGTGAAGTCACAAGTCAAAATCATGACTTAAACTAATTAGGACTCAACCAACTTGGCAAAACCCTAGATCTAAACCCTATGGCCAGCCACATGATAGCCCCCCCTTCTATAAATACTCTCCTAGGGATTAGGGCTAGCCTCTCTCTTAGGGTTTATCAAGTTTTTAGAAAGAGGTAAGTTCCATCTTCATAAATTCATAATAAATTCATTTTAAGTCCTTTTTCCTTCAAACAAATTCCAGTAGGCTCTAAATATTGTGTTCTTGCTGTTGGAAATAAGTTTTGACAGGAAGCAAACAATTTGGAGAGCTTTTGGTGGTTTGAGAGATCTTTCTCTTTGGAGATTTTTGGGGGTTTGAACACCTATAGGTATAATCCTATTTAATGCCTTTATATTCTGTCAAAAATCATTTTAGGGATCCCCTAGCCCTCACCCAACTGTAGGGTAGGCTAACCCTAGGTTTTGGGCTCGTTTTGTGTCCGTATCAGACACATATCAGAGCTATGGTGTAGGTGTTCTACGAAATGTCCCAAAGGACTTTTCAGTCGAGATTTTGAAATCCAGTTGAATAGAAAGCTAGCCCTAGGTGTCGTCTAGGGATTCCTTGTGTTGTGTGCTGTTATTCGTGTCGTGTTGAGTCGTGGGAAACACGGGACACACGAGTGCGGGTGCGAGCGCGCGGGCACAGTGCGTGCCCTGCTGCTCGGGGGCTATTGCGCACTCGTTTCTCCACGTGGACACGTGATTTTTGGCCTGAGGTTAGAGGCGGTGACTAACACAAGGCTCGCAAAGTTTCACGAGTCCTCGTGACGTGTCGGACACAATATTTCGTGTGCACTGGGCAGCTGTGTGTGCGTGCGTGTGCTGTGTGTGTTTTCTGTTGTTTAATCGATTTTAAAAGTTTCTAAACTAGGTTTTAATGATTGAATGAATCCTAAAAGAGATGTTTAATCCCTGTTATATCATGTCACATAATTGTTTAGGTTTTAGTTTGTGTTTGGCTCAAATTTTTGGGTCGAACAATACAAAGTCTGATACATGTCCAGATACTTGAATTCCAGTTTTTCAAACCATTTAATTTCCTGTATGTGATATGTTTTTAATTGATGTTTTAATGTTTAGTTAGGTTCAATATACCATGTTAATCTCTGATTTTACAAGCCTACATAATTGTTTGGTTTTGTTGGAGTTTTGGCTCGATTTTGTTGGGATTGAACTGAAATACTCTGATACATGTTGATACTGGTTTTCCCAGTTTTTCCCAAACAGTTTTAATCCTCTTTTATATTATGTTTTCATCTGTCATTGATTTCCCTCATGTTACATGCTTATTTAGCTAAATTATTCATTCAATTTAAGGCCTTGGTTGTGAGTTGAGTTTTGGATTTTTGAGTTCATTTTCGAAACTGTTTCTTCATAACTGATATTGGGATATTGGTTGTGAGATGATTCCAGTTTCAACATAACCTGTGAATGAAGTTTAAATCTGAGATTTCATTTTGGACTGTTAAACTCTTTGTTTGGTTTTACTGTTATTGTCTTGATATATGGGTTAACACCTGAGATTAGTTCTCAGTTTCACAAAACTGAGAATGCAATGAGGGAGGAACTGTTAAGTGATTTTATTAACTGATCTTGGGTCTTTGTTGAACTGTTGATTCAATATATCTAATCTGAGTTGAGTTGTTAACTGTTATGATATGGGGGGGTGTTCAGGAAATCTGAATGTTAGTGTTATATTCAAAACTGAGTTCCAGATTTTTGCTTCCACCATTTTTTCCAGTTTTCTTCATGGCTAACCATTTACTATTTTGTATTGTATTAACTGAATGTTCATTCTTCTAAAACCTGCATTATGTTCAGTTGAGAACCTGTGATTTAATAAGTACCTGAGTTCATGCATGAACTAGTTAACATGAAAAACCTGAGAAATGAGAATTCTCCCATTTATTTCAATGTTGGAACCCATTGCTTTAACTGAATGTATTAACCTGAGTTCCAGTTCTTTTGAGCTATATTAATTGATCAAAAACCTGGGAATAGTATAGACCCTATTATTTAGACTGTTAACTGTCTGGAATGGTGTTCCAGTTTGTTCTATCCTGAGAACAGAACCTGAAATGGAACTGAGATTTAGGACTGTTGGGTTGGGGTTCTAGTTCACTGTTTTCCTCCTATCACAGTTTCATTACACCACTTTTCACTCATAGATTTTAGCCCTCACATCCACTCACACACACATGTCCTCTCTAGCTTGACACACACCCTCTTGTTATGGTACACATACACTAGAGGTTGTTCCCTCTCTTTCTATATGTTTATGTATTTACATTTTGAGTTTGTTATATATATTTTCCTTATATATGTTTGTGTATATATTTTAGATATATATATAGTGTATGGGATACCATGATATAGTGTATGGTATACATATGTGTAATGTTGTGTGGGGTTGTGATATGGGTCATAGACTATGGAATGTCATAGGGCTAATGTAGTGTAGATAATAATGTTGTGTTATGATGTTATAGAGTATGGGATAGATGTTTCCTAATAGACTATTAGCCATAGTATAACCTAGAATAGTCTTGCTAGACCTAGATTAGACTAGTTTGACCTAGTTTGACTTCTAGGTTGACCAGAGTTGACCAAGAGTTGACTTTGGTCTAAATTGACCTAGTTTCATGTAGAATGCATTAAATTGCATTGTATTATCATTGTAGACTCATAGTGACTTGTACTGTTCTATAGGAGACAGACACCACTCCTCGGACAGTCTATATTCTCTCAGATTTACCGGTTACAGGCGAGTACATTCTCTGATCATTTTATATCCTGCATTAGGAGTATATTTCCTGCTTTAGATTACTATACATGATGCTGACACGTCGGAAACACGGATTAGTACTATATGGATCTTGTTGGGCAATGTTATCCCCTTAGCGGATACATCGGGTATTCGTGTTCGTGTACTTTATCGTGAACATCGTGTACTCCTTGTATTTATGACTTTCGTGAACGAAATGTATGAAATCGTGTATAATCATGTTTTTACATGACCTTCGTGTACAATAACATAACTTAGCCAGATCCTTGTGTATTGATTGGGGCGGGGGAGTAGAAGTGGTTATGTATTCAATCTAGTAGATTACTCGTGTACAACCTCTGTAGATTACTCGTGTATAACATCGTGCCGTTTACATAACCATCTTGTGCTCTGAATCACTAGACACTGCTAGTTCTCTATATACTGTAGCTATTTATTTACAGTCTTTCCTGTTTATCATATTTCTTCAGTTTCTTGTATTTTACTCTATAAGCATGATTATTTATCCTGACCTGCTATGATTTGTTGAGATATACTGTGCTCGCTCCTGTCCTGACTGGACCTGTTGAAATATTACAGAGGACGAGGCTGAGGCGTTCTGCCCTACTTACTACGGTGCTACACTAGACGAGTGCCTGGACTTGGACCAGCAGCAGGAGCCACTAGCTGTAGATGACACTCCTTTAGATTAGGACTGTCTTTTCTATTCTGGATTACTGTATTAGACTGAGATTTTTTGAGATGTATTTATTTTAGACACTTAGAACTCTGATTTGTACCTCTGTGATTCTCTGTTCTGGATATTGTTATCTTTCTTTATCTATCTATTTTACCTGTTCTACCTTAGTTGTGGTTGAGTTTATATTGTGTTATGTCACCCCCATTCGGGGAGTATAACTGCTATACCTTCAATTGTTAGATGTTGTGACCTAGGATAGCATTCTACCGCCGACACTGCGGCGTAGGCTGGACGTACCTACGTCTCGTGTCCTTACTCTAGGGTGCGGGTCGTGACACTAACAGCTGAATAGCTCAAATGGGCAAAATAGTCAAAACAGTCATTCATGCTAGGGCCAGCCAGCACGGGCCAATGTGGCACCATGGCCAAGAAGGCGCCTAGGCCAGAAAGGGTACCAAGGTCAGAATGGCACCTAGCCGCACAAGGGAACCTACGGCCAGAAGGGGCTAGGATCAGGATGGCGACAACTGGCATGGGCCAGGGTGGCATCAGCCAACATGTGTCACCCCCAGTTTTTATAAACAGGAGTATTTGGGTCATTTTTCTACTTTAGAATTATTTTGGATTTATTTATTTATTTATGATATTATTTTGGGGTTATTTAAGTCGAGTTCAAATTTCAACTCAATCCGACTTGTAACGGGGACCTGGGATAGTTTTGACTCTAGTGGGACCCACTCATTAGTTAGGCATGGCCTACATGATATTATTTTTAGTTAGTGGGTTAGACTAATTATTCAAGGGTAGGTTTAGTTGGATTAGAGATTTAAATCATGACTAAAATAGCCTCAACCTTTAACCCTTTCCTAATATTAATTAATAGGATTAGTGGGGGGGTTTTAGACTTTGAATAGAGCGACACCTAAGCCTATAGGTGGCCGGCCAAGCAAGGGAGGGATAGGGATGAGCCCATTGTCATTATCCACTCTATTTTTCTCTCTTTTGTTCTTCCCCAAATTAGAAAGGCGCCTCCATTGATTTCATCTCCAAACCTATCCATTCATTCTTCACTTAATTTTTCCTCACTCATTAAATCATTTCACCCCTTTATATCCATTCATTTTTTCCTTCATATTCAATTCATCCATTCACTTCATTCACACATTCATTCATCCACAAACTCATTTATTCTATTCATCCATTCATTCATAATTTCCTTCATTCTTCCACACATTTATACATCATTCATCCCTCCACCATTCACACATTCAGGCATACATACATTCTTCTTACCCATATTCATTCATCCTATATTCATTCATCCAAATATTACATCCTTCCCATTCCATTCATTAAATCAATTCCTCCACCCATCTATCCATATTTCATCATACACTCAACCCATTCATTAACTCATTCATACACTCAACCTATTCATATATCCGTTCATATATATCCACTCATATCACCATTCACATATGTATTACAATTCAGTCTCATTGTTGTTTAGAGTGGTATGGGTGTGTGTGAGTGGTTAGCTAGATGTTAGAATAATACATGGTAAGGTAATGTTGGGATAACTAACATGTATCATAGATGGACTAGATGTCTAGGAAACTCATATTTCTTGGTAGGTAAACCCTAGATAGGATAGTATCTAGCTACCCTAAGGAGCTAGGCTAGTATCTTGAGAATTAGCGGGGTTTTTTTTTTGTAATGGGCAAGGTATCGGGAATACCTTATAAAGGGTAAATATAGGTAATTGCCTATAGCTAAGGTAAGTAGTTTAGGGTTTAAGATATAGTTAGAAATTGTTTGTCTTGGTTGGTAATGGTCAGAAATAGTGCTCTTGGACTAGTTTTGACTTCGGTTGACCATTTTGACCAAAAGTCAACAAAAGTCAACCGAGAGTCAAATTTAGCCTATAAGTGACTAGAATTGACCGAAACCAAACCAGAGTTGATCAGTTGACTGAAAGTCAACAGTTGGTCAGTATTAGACTAGTTTGACCTAGGGTTGACTCAGTGTTGACCAAAGTTGACCAGAGTTGACTTTTTGACCAAAAGTCAACTATAAGTTAACCCTTGACCCATATTGACCTAGTTTGACTTGGATTGACTTCCTGTGACCTTGTTTGACCTTGGTTGTCCTAGTGTGACCTAGTATGACCTAGTTTAGCTTGATGTGACTTAGTTTGACCTAGTTTTGACTTAGACTTGTATATCATGACTAGTTTAGCTTTCTTTTCATTATTAAACCCCGTTTGGACTCATGGCATCTCATCTTTAGGTCTGTGATTACTCTGAGCATCTGTTCACCTTATCAGCTCAGGACCACAGAAAAGTACATTCACTAATAGTTTTCATTGTCTTAATATCTGCTATATCCGATTTAGTTGTAATGTCTTACTTGATTTCCAGACACGATAGTTCACGGACTAGTATATATCGACTCCTGTCATGAGGTGTTGTTCCTGGATTACTTGGTATACTGGTACATTGCTGTTACCTGTACTTGCATAGACATTGACTTGGGAGTGGGCTGGCCCCTTGCTTTTGAGTCCCGTGTCATGACATGTCATGTCTGGATCTTTTATACTATTCGGGGATAGGGAGTTATTAGTGGTTGTGTGATCAAAATATCTACTTATTCTTCACACTTGTATTTGTCATTGTGCATAGCTATCCCCTCGCTCACGACGGGTAAATCCTGACCCCATTTGTTTATAGCTCTCCATGGTGGCCGGCCTTACTGCTCTGTTGTACACTTGTTCATAGCCGGTCAGATGGAAAGCCTGACCATGTTTCCCAAGACGATCACATAACGTACTAATAATTCAAGGCACCTTTTATATTTATTATCATAGGAGGCTAAGTTCTGTTCGGGAGAAGGGTTACAACCCCGGTCCTTGTTTGGTTTAAGGGTTGTAACTCTGCTTCCGAATAGTTCCCAAGTCATCCTATATATATATATATATATATATATATATATATATATATATATATATATACCTATTCAGTACTCACATCTTGATATATATTTCTCGTTGATTTTGTCTAGTATTTCATTATACTATCTCTTATAGAATTTGTCGATTCATATGGAACTGCTGTTAGTGTTTGTACTTGCTCATTTTTCTGACAGAATACCGTTGATATATTACAGATGATTCTGAGGCATATTGCCCGACCTATTATGGGGATGTGTTAGATGGAGTAGACCTGGACCGTGGCTTGATAGTAGAGCCACTAACTTTGCACACCCAGAGTAGTATAGCTTAGTTAGGTTTGCCTGGACTACGATCCAGCTAGTACTTTCAGATTGTAGTATTTTTATATTATATTCTGTGACTCTGTGATATTGTGTATAGCTTTGGGCTTGTGTGGATCTTGAACTTATTTTCTATTTTTATCTATTATATTTTCTTTCCATGCTATCTACCTTAGTTTTATTTTTTGATTGAGACTGTATTGCTATGTCACCTCCATTCGGAGTGTATATACTGTACAGGCACCGTTATACTATTTAGTCGTAGTATTTACAGACCTTATATACAGCGTTCTACCGCCGATTCTGCGACGTAGGCTGGACGTAACCACGTGCTCGTGTCCCTCTTCAGGGTGCGGGTCGTGACATGTTTTTGTGGTGGCCCATGCAGGTCTGTGTCGTAATTAGTGCGATCTCGTAATGGTGCTCGACTTAGAGTACTAATTACGAGCCTGCGATTAGGACATAAGATCTAGGATATGATAGGAGTTACTCAATCACATTTTAGGAAATTTTTTTGATTTTTTGATTACCATGACAACTCTTCTTGTATTTGAATTCAATTGTCCTCCTTTGATAATATCTTATCTTGTGCCATATTGATCTCTTGGGTTCAATTCGTCTTCAGGATGACAGTAACTCGTTCTCAGACAGTAGGGCCTAGTGCAGTTTCAGAGAGATCCGATCCAGTAGGACCTCCACCACCGGCTACGGAAGTAGCAGTCGAGAGAGCAGCAGCCTCAGTTCCTGACCTTCAGGCGGGAGTAGCAATCGAGAGAGCAGCAGCCTCAGTTCCTATCCTTCAGGCGGGAGTAGCAGCGGCAGTTCCAGGAGGTCTTCCACCTCCAGCAGCGGGGCCATCCATAGTCATTCCTGAGACTTTTCTACCGTCGCCTCCGCTACCGACTGATACATAGCAGATGATGGCCCTTCTATAGCAGATATTGCAGACCCAAAGGGCACAGGCCGAGGCACAGTACCGCTAGACAGAGGTGTTACGACAGAGCATGGAGAATTCCCACAAGCTGGCGATGGTAGTAGTAGAAAGGGTTGTACCGGGTACAGTTCAGGGTGCCCCAGTTTAGCAGTAGGGTCAGGGGAGGACTGGCACATGCCTAGATTTCAGAAAGATGAACCCGGAGGACTTCAAGGGTACCGAGGGTATCCTGTATGCAGATGACTGGTTGGAGGACGTCCAGAGGAGCCTAAAATTAGTAGAGGTTCCGAGGGGACTTTGGGTCACATCTGTGGCGAGTCAGTTCTTTGACATCGCCTTGACATGGTTTCGTACGGATCCTCGTGTGTCGGTAAGGGGTTTGACTTGGAAGAACTTCAGGTGGCTCTTTAAGGAGAAGTTCTACCCCGATGTGGCCTTGACAGCTCTAGAGGCTCAGTTCGTCGGATTGGAGCAGGGGAACTCGTCGGTAGACGAGTATGCAGCGGAGTTCTTCCGTATGAGCAGGTTTACACTAGATCTGATCCAGGATGAGGGATATAAGGCCCACAAGTTTCGGAGAGGCCTTATTCATGCGGTCCATACTCGTACTTCCGGGCGACACGATGCGACCTTCGAACTGATACTGATGGAGACGCAGATAGCAGAGGAGGACTTCGGCCTCAAGCCGAAGAGGGGCAGTGACGTTCTTGGAGTGAGTTCCAGTGTGTGGCCGGTGAAGCACCCTCACTTCCAGCAAAGGCAGTTCCAACAGCAGCCTCAGTTACAGTTTCAGTAGGCACTAGCACGTGTTGACCAGCAGCAGGGTCAGGGCAAGAGACATGCCATCCAGTGTGCTTTCTGCAAGAAGATGGGACACACCCGGGAGGTTTACAGGATGAGGCTGGGAGTTTGTTTATTCTGTGGAGCTCCAGATCACCAGATGAAGAACTGTACTGCTCGTACAGCCAGACAGGCAGGCCAGGACAGAGTACAACAGGCTAGAGGAGGCCAGTAGGGGCGTGCTTTTGCCATGGCAGTTGAGGGCACTCAGGAAGTAGCAGAGCAGATTACAGGTTCTAATATTTTGATCTCATTTCCGTATTTGCCTTCTTATAAACTGTCTTGAAATTCGATTCCATCTGTTCCTTGATCGTTTGATAATATTTGTTCTTGTGATGTGATTTTCCTTCTGAGATAAGTCGTATGGGCTATGTTGCCTCGATTATGAGATTTTAGAATCCTCTAGGGTCATGCTAGCAGGCATAGTGAGGACATATAGTCGGATTATGGTCGTATTTCTCGGGTGTAGGAATTTAAGGTTTTTGCTGCCAAGCATGCGGCAATACGAAAATTTTAAATACCATGATTCTAGAGGTATGTACCTTAGTCGAGGACTCTGTGATTATCGTAGCCTTGCTCACTAGCATGACGGAGATTCTGAGTATCATGATTTTGGACAGACGCATATGATTATCGAACTGCATGATTTTCTGTGTTTACTTTGTTTTAATTTTTTAGGATAAATTTTTTAAGGTGGATAGACTTGTAGCACCCAATTTCTAATTGAGAGTAATTTTAAATGTTATAATTTTAGTCATTTAATTCATACTTTGATTTTGGAGATTTTAATCATTTTAAGTTTTTAAGTCATGACTTGTGATTTTGATGTTTTGCTAGTGAAATCCTAAGGACTGTTTGACCTAGAGACTAACCATGTGATTAGGATATTTTTAGTGTCATTTCTGGCTGAAGGGTATTTTGGTCATTGGACCTTTTTGATTTATTTTTGATATTATTGGATTGGTGATTGTTGATTTGGCTTTTGATAGGTGAGATTTTGTGTTAGTTTCGTGTCTGTGTCGGACACGTAACAGTTTTATTTGCAAGTGTTGTTGTGCCTTAAGAGATTTTTATTTTACTGAATTTTTTTTGAAGTATTTAAGAGGGATTGTTTTCTGCATGTGTTTTTCTGTGATTGTTTGTTGTAATTTCGAGGAAATTTTTTTTAAGGTGGATAGATTTGTCACCCCCAGTTTTCATAAACAGGGATATTTTGGTCATTTTTCCACTTTAGAATTATTTATTTATTTATGATATTATTTTGGGGTTATTTAAGTCGGGTTCGAATTTCAACTCAATCCGACTTATACCGGGGATCCGGGGTAGTTTTGACTCTAGTGGGACCCACTTATTAGTTAGGCATGGCCCACATGATATTATTTTTAGTTAGTGGGTTAGACTAATTATTCATGGGTAGGTCTAGTTGGATTAGAGATTTAAATCATGACTAAAATAGCCTCAACCTTTAACCCTTTCCTAATATTAATTAATAGGATTAGTGGGGGGCTGTTTAGACTTTGAATAGAGGGACACCTAAGCCTATAGGTGGCCGGCCAAGCAAGGGAGGGATAGGGATGAGCCCATTGTCATTATCCACTCTATTTTTCTCTCTCTTGTTCTACCCCAAATTAGAAAGGAGCCTCTATTGATTTCATCTCCAAACCTATCCATTCCTCCACCCAATCTTCTTCATTTCTTCTCTACTCAAGCAAGGGAAAGAGCTAGCCAAGTTTGGGAGGTTTCGGAACTCATTCGTGTCCATTTGGAGATCTCTACGTGTCGGTGTCGTATCGGAAGGAGTTTTCCTAGATTCGATCTACCAGGAGGTATAATATCTTCTCTACTTCATTCCTACATGCATATAGGTGTATTTTGAACCCATAGGAATGACCCCCATGGTTGTATCTCCATTTGTGTCCATTTCGTGTCCATTTGGAGACTTCTAGGTGTGTCCTTTGTATTGTTTTGTGTCCTAGTGGGAAACCCCTATTTTTGGACACCTAGTGTTTGTGTCTTTGTGTGAATAATTTTAATAATGTTTTAATCTCAGATTTATGTTATTAGAGTGTTGTTCTTATGTGTTCTTCAATGTATCTTATGGTATCATAATCTATTTATCTATATATATATGTATATATCATTTGTTATATATATATATATATATATATATATATATATATATATATATATATATATATATATATATGTATATATCATTTGTTATATATATATAAAAAAATATATATATATATATATATATGTATATATCATTTGTTATATATATATATATATATATATATATATATATATATATATATATATATATATATATATATATATATACCCCCCGGGACGTGTGCAGTTTTCTTTTTTCAAATTTCGAATTTCGGCCGATGGTGTGGGCCCGCCTCTTTTGTACTGTGGTGTTGGTTTCAAGTTTTCAATAAAAGTTCATTTTTTCAATATATATATATATTTTTTTCAATATATATATATTTTTCAATATATATATATATATATATATATATATATATATATATATATATATATATATATATATATATATATATATATATATAGGCTCTCTAATTTATATAAAAATATTGTGTCTTTATTTTGTGTTTGGGTGTGTGGAGATTTCGGGTGTGATAGAAAGTTGGAGTGGTGGTGGAGTTGGTTTTGGTGTAGTAGTGTGTGTGTGTTTGTATTGAGAGAGTATAGAGTGTAGAGTGGTAGAGAGAGTGAGAGATTAGAGTATGGAGAGTTAGAGTGTTAGAGGGAGATTGAGAGAATGGGGAGGGGGAGGTATACTGCTGCTAACAGCAGCAGCAGTGGGAGTATCAGTCCCCATACAGGGGACTGATTTGGGGTGGTCTGAACAGCCCCTACAGGGGACTGTTTTGGACAGCAGCATAACCTGCTGCATTCAGCAGTGAAAGAGAGAGGGGATCAGTCCTTTAGTGGCTCTAATAGCCTTAGCATGCAGTAGCAGTTTTACATACTGCTGTGCAGTGTAGGAGGGGTAGGATAACCCCCATGGACAGCTATATCAGCCTATAGGCAGCCCCCATTTCAGCCATTAACCCATTCATTCTTCACTTAATTTTTCCCCACTCATTAAATTATTTCACCCCTTTACATCCATTCATTTTTTTCCTTCATATTCAATTCATCCATTCACTTCATTCACACATTCATTCATCCACAAACTCATTTATTCCATTCATCCGTTCATTCATAATTCCCTTTATTCTTCCACAAATTTATATATTATTCATCCCTCCACCATTCACACATTCAGACATACATACATTCTTCCATTCACCCATATTCATTCATCCCATATTCATTCATCCAAACATTTCATCCTTCCCATTCCATTATTAAATCAATTCCTCTAGCCATCTATCCATATTTCATCATACACTCAACCCATTCATTCACCCATTCATACACTCAACCTATTCATATATCCATTCATATATATCCACTCATATCACCATTCATATATGCATTTCATTTCAGTCCCATTGTTGTTTAGAGTGGTATGGGTGTGTGTGAGTGGTTAGCTGGATGTTAGAATAATACATGGTAAAGTAATTTTGGGTAACCAACATGTATCATAGATGGACTAGATGTCTAGGAAACCCATATTTCTTGGTAGGTAAACCCTAGATAGGATAGTATCTAGCTACCCTAAGGAGCCTAGGCTAGTATCTTGAGAATTAGCGGGGTTTCCTTTGTAATGGGCAAGGTATCGGGAATACCTTGTAAATGGTAAATGTAGGTAATTGCCTATAGCTAAGGTAAGTGGTTTAGGGTTTAAGATATAGTTAGAAATTGTGTCTTGGCTGGTAATGGTCAGAAGTAGTGCTCCTAGACTAGTTTTGACTTCGGTTGACCTTTTTGCCAAAAGTTAACAAAAGTCAACCGAGAGTCAAACTTAGCCTATAAGTGACTAGAATTGACCGAAACCATACCAGAGTTGACCAGTTGACTGAAAGTCAACAGTTGGTCGACATTAGCCTAGTTTGACCTAGAGTTGACTCAGTGTTGACCAGAGTTGACTTTTTGACCAAAAGTCAACTGTAAGTCAACCCTTGACCCAGATTGACTTAGTTTGACTTGGATTGACTTCCTGTGACCTTGTTTGACCTTGGTTGTCCTAGTGTGACCTAGTATGACCTAGTTTAGCTTGGTGTGACTTTGTTTGACCTAGTTTTGACTTAGACTTGCATATCATGACTAGATTAGCTTTCCTTTTATTATTAAACCCTGTTTGGACTCATGACATATCATCTTTAGGTCTGTGATTACTCTGAGCGTCTGTTCACCTTATCAGCTCAGGACCATAGGCGAGTACATTTACTGATAGTTTTTATTGTCTTGATATTTGCTATATCCGATTCAGTTGTAATGTCTTACTTAATTTCCAGACACGATAGTTCACGGACTAGTATATATCGGATCCTATCATGAGATGTTGTTCCTGGATTACTTGGTATACTGGTATATTGCTGTTACCTGTAATTGTATAGACATTGACTTGGGAGGGGGCTGGTCCCCTGCTTTTGAGTCCCGTGTCATGACGTGTCATGTCTGGATCTTTTATACTATTCGGGGATGGGGAGTTATTAGTGGTTGTGTGATCAAAATATCTACTTATTCCTCACACTTGTATTTGTCATTGTGCATAGCTATACCCTCGCTTACGACGGGTAAGCATGACCCCATTTGTTCATAGCTTTCTATGGTGGCCGGCCTTACTGCTCTATTGTACGCTTGTTCATAGCAGGTCAGATGGAAAGCCTGACCATGTTTCCCAAGCCGATCACATAACGTACTAATAATTCAAGGCACCTTTTATGTTTATTATCATAGGAGGCTAAGTTCTGTTCGGGAGAAGGGTTACAATCCTGGTCCTTGTTTGGTTTAAGGGTTGTAACTCGGCTTCCGAATAGTTCCCAAGTCATCCTACATATATATATATATATATATATATATATATATATATATATATATATATATATATATATATATATATATTGTCGTCCTATTCAGTACTCACATCTTGATATATATTTTTCGTTGATTTTGTCTTGTATTTCATTATACTGTCTCTTATAGAATTTGTCAATTCATATGGAACTGCTGTTAGTGTTTGTACTTGCTCATTTTCCTGACAGGATACCGTTAATATATTACAGATGATTTTGAGGCAGATTGCCCGACCTATTATGGGGACGGGTTAGATGGAGTAGACCTGGACCGTGGCTTGATAGTAGAGCCACTAGACTTTACACACCCAGATTAGTGTAGCTTAGTTAGGTTTACCTGGACTGCGATCCAGCTAGTACTTTCAGATTGTAGTATTTTTATATTATATTCTGTGACTCTGTGATGTTGTGTATAGCTTTGGGCTTGTGTGGATCTTGAACTTATTTTCTATTTTCATCTATCATATTTACTTTCCATGCTATCTACCTTAGTTTTATTTTGTGATTGAGACTTTATTGCTATGTCACCTCCATTCGGAGTGTATATACTGTACAGGTACCGTTATACTGTTTAGTCGTAGTATTTACAGACCTTATTTACAGCGTTCTACTGCCGATTCTGCGGCGTAGGCTGGACGTAACCACGTGCTCGTGCCCGTCTTCAGGGTGCAGGTCATGACAACATGCGCCAGCATGGAAGGGCGCCTGGGCCAGGAGGCGCCAGGGCCATGATGTGCCGGGATATGTGCAACCTAGGTGGTGTAGAAGAAAGGAAATATCCATACTACGCACCTGAAACCATGCGCCCACATAAAGGAGTGGCTATATGCCCACAGGGACACTATGCGCCCAAAGGGACATTATGCGCCCAAAGGAAACATTATGCGCCCAAAGGGAAGCACTATGCGCCCGAAGGGAAGCACTATGCACCCAAAGGAGCACTATGCGCCCAAAGGAGCACTATGTGTCCAAAGGGAAAAATTATGCGCCCAAAGGGAAACACTATGCGCCCACAGTAGCACAGCGCTAAGGCGCGCGCACACACTCTTCATCTTCTCCAACCAACGTGAAAACGCATGGTTGAACCCATGAACTTCAAAAGTCCATAACTTCCTAAACATAATTCAAAATCTAAATTTTCACAGGTCAAAATTGGGTAGAACAAAATTTTCTACAACATAGGACAATTAGTTTTCGAAAGTATCAAGATTTAATAGATCAAAAACGAGATAAACTGAAAATGTTACAAACTTAGATCTACAAGAACCCACCCATAAAAATAAAAAAACTCCAAGTTCTAAATAGGCTTATAATCATGTAAGGAAGAGTTTAGAACAAACAAAATAACATTTATCCAACATTTGGCAAGATGTACTTGCCTTAGGATGGAGGAGAAAATAAAAAAGAAGAAGATGAAAAGAAATAAAATAATGGTGTAGACAGAAA
Source organism: Iris pallida (assembly GCA_029216955.1). NCBI lineage: Eukaryota > Viridiplantae > Streptophyta > Magnoliopsida > Asparagales > Iridaceae > Iris > Iris pallida. The sequence continues at coordinate 52,383 of JANAVB010038974.1, forward strand.
GAAGTTTGGATTTTATACAAAACCATCTCATTTCAAACCAAATAAACCAAACCAAGCCAAACCAAGTTGAACCAAACCAAATTAAACTAAGTCAAAATGAAACCAAAACAAGGCTAAGAAAGACAAGTCAAAACACGGGTAACCTGACAAAGGCTAGAATTCCATATACATACACTAAAAATACGTATAACAGAAAACGAGAGTGACATGCATGCCGTCGTCATACAATAGTACACTGGTGATATGCCGATTAAGGAGAAAATCTATAAGTTGGAAAAAAAATTAAAATGTTCCGAAAACTAATATAATACGAAATACAGTACAAAAGTATGTATCAGTATATAAATATCGATACTGTGAGATGAGTCTCACATTATCGTCGATGCGATATATTTGAGCATGCTTGGAATTTGAGGAATGATTCGAACGGAGATTCGAAGTAGTCGACTGTGAATGGAATAATAGTTTTGAGGATTTATCAAATGATTTCATCCCTGAGTGGTGTATGGGATAGCCTCGGGGATGTTGGTCGATTGAGGATGCGGGGTGCCAATGAGTCTATCAGCAAGCGACGATTATGCAAAGCCTTAGAGTGAGTATCATTGAGTAAGTTATGATCTTGAAAATTTTGATGAGTTGATTCAAACAAAACTAGGGATGACGCACATGAGATTGTGATTGCGCAAGTATAAAATACAAAATAATTGAGTAGGTGAAACTGAATCGAGGAAAAGTAAGGTATAACGAACAAATGACTTGATAGAGGAGATCGACATGAATTGTATACGAAAAGTTAGCACGATCAAATGATAGCATGTATGAGAATGATTCAGATATTGAAATGACTGTAAGAAATTGGGATAGATGTTGCTCGATGATTTGAGTTAGCATGGAACGGTGCGACTTGAGGAAATATATTGCTCGATGACTTAAGATAGTCAGATGAATATACGTAATTTTGGTTTTGGACAAATTAAACATGTAACTAGTTTGGGGGAATAATAATGAAACTTGATCTTGAATATTGAGGAAATATGATGTATCCAGTTCGGATGATAGCATCAGTTGCACGACATCTAAATTTGTTGCAAAGAAAGATCGTCAGGTTATGCATATCATCGATGGTATTAAGGTGTATCAAAGATCGATATACGATAACTCGGGGGCACTCTAATTCGAGGACTAATGATCGTGCAAGTGTTATAGTTCTAATGGATGCTATACTTAAAATTTTGATTGAAGTGAATGTTGGATAAAAAACAATCGTGTCTTGATGGTTGCGTTGATAACCACAACGTCGACGATCTTGTCTTACGCAGGCATAACTCCAGCCTCACACATGTGTTACATCAGATTTGGGGTGATCGTTCCATGTGAGCGCTGACATGATGATTCATGTAGCGAGAATGATCGAACTCAAAAAATCAGGATGCGACAATTTGGATTGCTTCGACTTATGGTTTGATACGAATGTGAATTAGAGGATTGGTTGGACTTGTGATTGACGATTAAGTAAAGTTGAGGATTGAGTTGGTCCAATCTGCGTATCGAAAATGAATTAGTCTAGATTCAAAGCAAGAGTTACACTCCGATGAGAATGATTATTCCGCGGGAGCGCGCATGGTAATTTCATGCCCACCATAAAAAATTAGACTTGCATGAGATTGGGGCATGACATATTGCTAAGCTAGACGACCTTGTAATCGAATACGTGAATTGTGATGGACGACTTAGGAAATATGGAATAAGAATTATGGTCTAGCGAAAAATCGTGTCATAGTGTTGTAGAGCCTAAAAATCAAGTTGTACCATATTTTTATTACCCAGCAATCAAGTTGCGCCCCAAAAATCAAGTTGCGCCACTGTTTTGAAGCTTAAAGGATCAAGCTGTGCCACTGATTAGGTAACGCCTGATATCAGATTGTGCCTAGATCACATTGCGCCCAAGTCTACGTGGCGTCTGACATTAATAGCCATTATTGCCTGACAGCACTAACAGCTGACAGCACAATAAACGAAGAAAATCTCTTCGAATCTTTCAATGCATGCCGATCGAGACAAATTTGACAGCTGTCCTATACACAATAAGTTGCGCCTAGGCGCAATCTGAACAACTTTGCCTCATATATTCAAAAGCTGCTACGTGCCTGTGCACTGAGTTACGCCTAGGCGCAACCCAATCAGGCGCAGTTTGACTTGTTGACTGAAGCTCGTGTAACCTAATACAGTTGAGATAACTTTCATTCTAAAGTAGGATGACGTGGTGCACATGCCACTAATCTCTCAAAACGTGGCCACTACTCTGTACATGACCACGTGCAACTCAATCACACGATGCCATACGTCTAAATACAGTTAGTACACGATTGAGTAACTGAATGAAAGTTGGCACAACATGAGGTTGGCGCAACCCAATATGGCGTAGTCCAGCCTCGCGCATATTAGAATAACTGCTAAAACAATTATTTCCAGAACTCTATAAATAGAGTTTCTAATTATTGTTGAAACAACACAGAGATCAGGAACTCTTGCAAAATTGCTGCTGCATTCTCCAGAGGCTCTAGTCTTTAAGTTCACATAGCCCAAGGGATAAAGTGATCGTCTTCTGATCAGATTCCTACAGTTGTACTTCCCCAAAAATCATTGTACTTTTGTACTCTTTTCTTAGTTTGTAATCAAACTTTTATTTTTGCAAACAAAATGGCGACTTTACTGGGGATGACTTTTTCCTCCGATGAGAAGGTGACAACTCAATGTGATGTTGTGTCGATCGGCAAGACGCAGAAGACTCTAGTTGTTCAAGTCAACCAGACAGCCTATGAATATATGATCAACAAGAAGAGCGACAAGCGTACTGTGGCAATCACCAAGAACAAAATTGTGTGGACTCCTAAGTCTTCTACAGTTGTTGTTGCCAAGGCACAACCTACCTCTACTGCCCAGGCGCATTATGTTTCTGTGGCTCAGGCGCAGTCCACTCTTCCTGCTTCCCGTGCGCAGTCTGCTCCTGCTGCCCATGAGCAGTCTGCTTCTTTTGCCCGTGCGCAACCTATTTTCCTTGTTGCCAAGGCGCTGTCCACTACTCTTACTGCCCGTGCGCAGTCTATTTTTCCTGCTACCAAGGCGCAGTCCAATCATACTGCCAAGGCACAATCAGCACACCTTGTTGCTAAGGTGCAACCTGTTGCTAAGGTACAACAAGTAGCTCATATGGCTATGGCACAACCTAAGCACTCAGTTACCCAGACACATGTTGCTCACCATGTTGCTCTGGCGCAACCCAAGGGATCTAGTCTTTTGGCTATTCCCTCCTCCAATTCTCCAGTTCTAAACTTGGAGAAAAAAATGTTCTAGTGCTAAAACTAGAAAGAACAAAGGGAAGGGTCCTTTGACATTTCCTCAACTGGCACAACCTGTGCCTAAAGTGGACTCACAACAAAACAGAAGGAAATGCTTTTTAGCTAACCCTCCACAAAATAAAGGAAAGCACCCTTTGGTCTGTTCTCAAACTTTCCTAGTCTATGACTCAGAGGAAGATATATCAGATTCTATTCCCTTAAACAGAGGTCTTCAAATCTCTACCAGGGGGAAAGAATACTGATCAGAGAGGTATCTTGCCTACTCCTATGGGGACTACTCAAGATCTTCCAACCTTGCAGATCTCAAGATCCAAGCAAGGAAAATTAATGGTGTCTCAAACAGAGGCACCAGGTGCAGAATTTTCTGATTTACGTGCTTATCTCAATAGGCATCAATAAGTATCAACTTCGGTAAAATGTAAAAATCCTATGCCGAAGGCTAATTTCCAGAAATAGAAATTTGAAAACAACCCAATCACTTATGCCAATGAGTTAAGTACTTCTTTGTACACTCATGGAACTAAGCACCTGAAGAACATGAGGCATCTTCCTAATATCATTAAGAAATATATTCCTCCGACTTCTTCTCGTCCTATAGTGATGAATGATCTTCGGGAACGTCTTACACAAAGATGGGAAGTCTCAGAGATGTCTCATTCACCTCTAGATCACTCGTCAGAATGCCACTGCCTTCATGAAGTGGTCACCAAATGTTGTTGCCAATCAGCTAAACGATCTGTCTTCGATCGGCTGAATTACGCTTCAACTCCTGAACCCATGATGGGATATGATGACGAACTATTATATGCTTCTGTTAATATGGCTTCTCAAGACATTGGGGGTAGAAAATCCTCAAGGCGTGTCACATCTCATAATCCAAGTCAATAATATTTGTGACAACTTCGTGAATCTAGTGAAGGGGTCTTTCAACACACCAGATCGAAAGATCGAAATTCAGATCAGGATGTCTTCAATCCGAAAGATCTTCCCATTACTCATCTGAGGGAAGATTCCTTGTCTGATTTTGATACAGATAGTAAAAGTTCAGAACAAACTATCTCTTCAATAATGGCAAGAGAAGTGATAGTATATGCCATTACAGAAGACCAAGATGCCTCTACTTCATCCAGTCAAGAGCAACGAATTGCAGCACTGGAAGATAAGTTGAAGACCATGGCTGAAATGGTCGTAAATATGCACACTATAATCGTGTCCCAAAATACAGTGCCTCCGATTATAAATCCTGCTACAAATCCTGAGCTTATAGCATCTTCGGTACCAGTTAATGTTAGTCTGGGGGTAGCTCTTCCCCAGGTTGCTTCTGTACCAGTCCAAGCTGCTCCCAGTCAGTCTGGTGCTGGGGGTGGTAATTACTATGCTGTTCGTCCTCATAACAATTCTAACCAGCCTACCAATTCCTAGACATCAGAGGATGCTAATGAGGCTGTGAAACTCTTACACACTCAGTTTGAGGCCTTCAAGCAGAAGGATGGTCTACAAAGACTTGGAATAAAACAACCGTATCCTGCTGAGTGGAAGGAAGTTCAATTTCCTCCTAAATATAAAATTTCTACTATTATGCTGTTTGATGGCAGCACTTCTCCAAGTCAGTACATCAATCACTTTGAAGTGATGACTGACCAATTACAGCTAAATGATGCTCTCCTTACCAGAGTGTTCGTCGGTTGTTTAGCCGGTACAGCATACGACTGGTACCGTAGCTTGCCTGATGGCTGTATAACTTCTTTTGCTGGTTTCAAGCATATATTCTTGGAACGATTCTATAAAGGAGTCAACGATATAACGATATCTGCCCTTATCAAAATTAAACAAAGGCACAATGAATCTACAAAAAGTTCTATTGAAAGATTTCTCCGAGAGGCACTTAAAATACCTTTAGGAACTCCATCTACTGTAACGATAGACACTTGTAAATCAAACTTGTTGCCTATGATCAGTATGTGGATGGGATCCACACAATTCCAAGATTGGCCTTCTTTTATTATGAATGCCAAGGCGGCGGAGGTTAGTGCCAAAAAGTTCAAGCAGTTAGGAGTTCAAATGAATCATCCTAATCAAGATGAACATTGCACACCCGGTGGTAATAATCGCCAAAACAACCACAAAGGTAAAGAAACATTGGCCATCAATCTCAAGGGTAAAGAGTCATAGGCTGTTAATGTTGTTCAGATAACACCCACTCCATCAGCACCACCACAGAAAGTGCCTCGTCTAAAAGAAGAATATTCTTTTGACGAGGATGATATTATGAGCATTTTTGATTGCTTGATCAAAAGCAATAAGCTTCAACTGCCAGAAGCAAAACGGCCAGAAGTTGGTAAAATTGACCACCCTAAATATTGTGTTTATCACAGATTCGTAGGGCATCCAACCAGAGCATGCTACGTGCTCAAAGGCATAATACAAGAAATGGTCAACTCTGGAGCAGTTATCCTCCAACAAGATGAAAAGACTATGACGGCCAATGTCGTCTCTGTATAGTTTGGTGATTTCCTACCACAACTAGTACAAGATGGTGTTGTTCCTATCCCGATGGCTACTCTCGAGATCGTGAATCTCTTACCTCCCCAAAATGAGGGTCTTGTTCTACTGTCAACTAATAAAGGAGAAATCATGTGGATTCATCCTAATCTGGTAGCAGACTTTGAAGTGCCTTCTTCTTCCAATCAAAAGAAGCGTTCCAAAACTAAAACCAAGAGCTGCAACATGGTTTCCTTTGAACCGCTGGCAGAAGAAGAAATTCTAATCGACACCAGATCTGGGAAACCTTATCTTCGAGAATATCCCGAAAATCAAGAGAATCCTCCCTTATTTCCTGATGTTCCTCCTACATCATATTCTCCTACTGAGAATATACCATCTACATCCTTATCGACAGTGGAATCAACTCCTCCCGAACCGACATCAGCAGACAAGGGAAAACAACCTGTCCATTTTGATAAAGCATTGAAGAAGTCCTCATCTCTTGGACTTAAAAAGCCATATAATTTTGACATATTGGCTCAACTGGCCAACACTTAAGCAAGATTGTCAATCTTCGAACTTTTACGTCTCTAAAAAAACTCAAGAGATATTAAGTGAAGCTTTGATGCAGGCTGATGCTTGTCTCGCTTTTCTCAAGAAGCCTAAAAAGGAGCTTGTCAGTTGTACACACTGTCATAGTGTATTTGAATTAATGCCCAACATTACTTTCACACAAGATGACTTTCTTTTAGAAGACAATTGTCATGATCGTCCTCTCTATTTCACGGGGTATGTAGACACCATGAAAGTCGATCGCATTGTAATTGATCCAGGGTCTGCTCTTAGTATCATGCCAAAATTTTTGCTGGATGCTTTGAAAATCCCAGTGCATAATCTTTCTACAACTATCACTACCATCTTGGGGTTCAATCAAGGAATAAGTGAACCTTTGGAGAAGATACGCCTTAAACTTCAGATCGGCAATCTTCGTACAAAGGTAACTTTCTATGTGATCGATCATCATGGTTCATACAATGCTTTGCTGGAAAGACCATTCCTCCACGAATACAACATTGTACCTACTACTCTCTACCAATGTCTCAAATATGTAGATGGCAATGGAGAGGTCCAGAAAGAAGTTGCAGACTTAAATCCTTTTAAAGGGGTTGAAGCATACTGCAACGACTCTCGCATGTACAAAGAGGAATTCATGAAGGTAGTACTGGCAATGGATACTGATGAAGAACAGAAAGGCGTGTCAAATGATACTTTGGTGATCCCTGTCAAAAGACGTACTTCCTGTCCTCAGTCTTCCAAACCAATGACTATCTACCTTCCTTCTCACAAGAAGCATCCCCCTGGTGTTAGTCAGGAACAAAGGCATTTCACCTCTTCAGAGCCACTTGTAATCGACCTTCGTCGTAAGAAGCTCCCTCCTCCTTCTCGTTCTTCTTTTCCCCCTATAGTAATCAATCTGACTAAGCCTGTTAAGGCAAAAGGTCCTGTTGTAAATGATGGTATAAAAATCAATAAAGCATCTTCTTTGTAGTATACTGATGTCTCTTATTATACTCAATGTTATTTGGATATGCTAGATAGTTTTAAGACACTTACAGTAGGAGTCGTATCATCTTTATGAAATACGGTATCGTTAGATTTAATACAAGAATCGTACTTCTTAGTACCGTCTCGAAAGAAAGACGAAATGCCTATACTCTTTAATAAAAGAGAAGAACAAAAAATCATGCCTGACAATGATAATAAGGATAATACAAGAAGGCAACAGTTACGTCGCTATAGTCCACAATATAATGCAATCATCCGTAAAATGGGCTATGATTTCAGAACTGATCTAAATAGTGGCAAAGGAAGGCGAACTCCCATTCGTATTTCTGTTCCAAAAGGAAAATCACAATAATACTACAGTAAATCGAAGCGGGGTTTAGGTTATACTTCACCACTTCCGACTCCAGAACCTTCCGAATCAGATAAAGAAGAATGGTCAAACTCTTCTGATTCTATCTCATGGGATTCTGATACCAGTATTAGTCATGTCCACCGGGTAACAATACCTTCTAATATGGTGTCAGCTAAATTCTTAGACAATGACGAAGATGATATTGTGGAAGCTTCTGAAGTAGATCCTTGGGCTCAAAAGATGGACAATCAGTGGAAAATTCATTTCGAGCAACGAGAACCACCTACTGAGGATCTACTAGTCCAGATCGATGTGGAAAAAAAAGATATGCCACGACCGATCTTCATTAGCAAAAATCTCCCAGAAGATGATAAACAAGAACTAATTCACCTCATTCGTGAATATATTGATGTCTTTGCCTAGAGTTATGAAGATATGCCGGAATTAGATCCTCAAGTTGTAACTCATAAACTTAACATCTTGCCTAATGCCAAGCCAGTCAAACAACATCAATGGCGATTCAAGCCTGAGATGATGGATGCAATAGATGATGATGTCAAAAAGCTCATCGCTTGTGGTTTTATTAGAAAAGAACATCATCCTGATTGGGTAGCCAACGTTGTACCAGTTTTGAAGAAAACTGGGAAGGTTCGGGTATGCATAGATTTTTGGGATCTTAATGACACTTTCCCTAAAGATGAATTCCCTCTCCCAATTACCGATGTTATGATCGACAATACTTGTGGATTCGAACGAATCTCTTTCATGGATGGGTTTTTTGGATATAATCAAATCCGGATGAATCCTGAAGATGAAAAACACACTACATTCCATACTCCTCGTGGAGTATACTGTTATACAGTCATGCCGTTCGGTCTTAAGAATGCAGGTGTAACTTACCAGCGGGCTATGAGTATTATCTTTCGAGATCATTTGCAAAAGACTGTCGAATGCTATGTTGACGATATTGTTGTCAAAAGTCGTCTAAAGGAAGATCACATTCAAGATTTAAGAACTATTTTCAATCTAATATGCCAGCATCAACTCAAAATGAACCCCACCAAGACTTTCTTGGGTGTCTCTAGTGATAAATTTTTCGGATTCGTCATTACCTTTAAGGGTGTCACGACCCGCACCATAGAGTAAGGGCACGAGAAGTGGGTACGTCCAGCCTACGCCGCAGTATCGACGGTAGAACATTGTCCTAGGTCTCACGCATCTAACAGTATAAGGCTAAGCAGTTTATACTCCCCGAATGGGGGTGACATAGCAGAATGTAAACTCAATCACATCTAAGGTAGAGCATAATGGAAGATAGATAAAATATGAAATCCAAAAGAGATACAGCAGATAGAATTCTAAGTGTCTAAGATACACAACCCAGAAATACATCTCAAATCTCAAATACAGTAATCCATAAATACATCTTAAGACAACTGAAAATAAACTATGAACAAAACCCTAGCTATCTATACACCTCTACTGTGTCTCCTCTTGGCTAGCAGGCAAACCACCCAGCTATCTGTAAAATTTATCAACAGGTCCAGTCAGGACATGAGCGAGCACAATACATCTCAACAGTTCATAGCAGGTTAGAAAATATAATCATGCAGTACAGTAAGATACAGGTACTGAAAAAAATGCAGTATGTAAACAGAGAGAGAACTGTAATAGAAATATCTACTATACATAGAGAACTAACAGTGGCTAGTGAGTCAGAGTATAATATAGACATGTAAATGGCATAGGAGATTCTGATGCTACACTATGGAAGAGATTCTAATGCTACACTACTTAGGTAGTATTCACATGTCTATTTCTACCCCCCGTACCCCCAATAAATACACAAGGATCCAACCAGGTTATGTTATGATTCCATGTAAGGCCTCCGAAGGGTGATACATGGATGCCCATAAATGGGTGATTCTAGGAATGCCCATAAATAGGAGATTCAAGGAGACTCTGTGATCATGAGAGAATGTGTCACAAGTGATCAATGAACCAAGAAGCATAGTGATACACAATGTAAGTGAAACGCACAGAACATGTAATATCCGATGCTCTTGAAGGATAACATCTCAAGAAGGGATCCATATAGTACCAATTCGTGTGACCAACATGACAGTATCAAGTAAAGTAATTTAAAGCAGTAAAATAATTCTAAGCAGGATATGAAATGATCAGAGAATGTACTCGCCTGATACCCTGAACAGTTGATATAAAAAGATGGCTAACTGGAGTCACAGAGTCCTAATTATAACAACATAGGTTATAAAGAGTTCAATTTATATGATAATTGAAATTATAATACAATCTACATGATTCTAAGTCAATCTAGGTCAAAGTCAACTTTGGTCAACTATAAAGTCAAACTAGGTCAACTCTAGTCAACTGTGGTCAAACTAGCTAGGGTTGGGTCAACAATGGTCAACTAGTCTAGTTAGTCAATTCTAGGTCTAAACAAACTAAGTATATACAAATCAAGTATCCAAGATAGCTACTAACTCATAGCCTAAGTCACTTACTAAACCAAGCACAAAACTAAACCATAAGCTAACAAGGCACACAAACTTAGTCATATAATGTATATATATTATTCACATTCACATATTCATATACATAGATATATATAGGAAAGCTATATATATAGGCACATACATATATATAGAGAGAGAAAGAGAGGTAAAAGAGTAAGTGAGTATGTGTGTGTTTGGCATGTGTGAAAGGATATGTGTTAATGTTCTAAAATTTAGTGATAGGTAGATGTATGTGACATGGGATACATGATGTCAAAGGGTGTATGAATGAATATGTGTAAAAGATTATAGGTTAACTCAGTTTATAGAAATACATACATACATACTTACCTTGTATACATGCATACATATATATCATGTATATTATATTTACATGATACATACATGTATACTTGTATTATATTATACTTACATTTATGCATATTAGATACTTGTATTTATATTAACATATTGCAAACATTTATTTCATTCATGCATCTATGCATTACCTACATGTTTTATACATATGCATACATTGTATATTCATATCATTTCATACATTAACATAGAGATATACAAACATACACACATCATATGTTTCATACTTTGCATTACCTTACATATCATGTTATATATTATCATTCATTCCTTTCATATATTACATTATCTTGCATGCTTGCATTCATATATTACATTCTATATTACCTATATACATGTATTTCCTCTATTCATTCATGCTTGCATCATATACTCTACATTAACATACATATTATCATTATATATTGTATTACAATATTTATAAATTATGCATTCATATCTATCATTACATATATATCTTGCATTCATATCTAGCATTCATTATATACTTTCATGCATACATTGTATATCATTCTTTCATTCATGCATTGCTTATATGCATTATATTAATTGCATTCCTACATGCTTTTATTCAACCATATATATACATTAATGTAAAGAGAATATATATCATATATATATCATTTCATTCATCTAACATATCATGTATTACATACTCTATATTCATTTAACATCCATACTACATAGGCTCATAGGTTACACAAAATACATATATCGTGTAATTACTCTTCTACTTAAAACCAAAACTGTACCAATTAGGCATTCACTAAATTCTAGGATTAAAGTATGTTATAGCCCTTTGGGTTAGATTTTTGAAACTTTAAACGGATCGCATTTTCGTGTCCGGAAGCTCCCGGAATCGCAAAAATACCGAAACACATTCGTCTTTCGTATAGCTGACACTCAAATAATTCTATAGAAAGTTACAGAAAGAATTTGGCATATTAAAATATATATTTGGAAGGCTAACTTCGATACGCTTCTTTTACAAAAAACGGAAGGTTAATCGGAGTTTTAAGCTAAAAGTTATGACATTTCTAAGTTGCTATTGCTACTAAAAACGTGGATAAATATTATGACGAATTTAGGTAGTTTGAGACAAAAGAAACACAAGTATATAACATAATATATCAAGAACTCACTCTCTACACTAATATATATATATATATGAGACACTATAGAACACATCTCCAATACAAAAATATGAGATTAAACATGTAATAATTCATTCATACATAACAACAACACATAGTGTGTCCAAATTTGGGGTTTTCCCACATGGACACAACCACAACACAAAGGACACTCCTATGACCTCCAAATGGACACGAAATGGACACAAATAGAGATACAACCATGGGGGTCATTCCTTTGGGTTCAAAATATTTCTATATGCATGTAGGGATGCATTAGAGGAGAGATTATACCTTCCGGGAGAGAGATTCAAAGGAAAAGCCTTCCGATACGACACCGACACGTAGAGATTCCAAAAGGACACGAACGAGCTCCGAATCCTCCCAAACTTGGCTAGCACCCTCTAACCATGGAGTAGAAGAGAAATAAAGAAGATTAGGTGGAAGAAGGGGTTGATTTGGAGATGAAATCAATGGAGGTTCATCTCTAAATTAATTTGGGGAAGAACAAGAGAGAGAAAGTGGATGAAAACAAATGAATGAAGGAGTGACTCACTCCTTATCCCCCTCCATAAGTGGCTGCCCAAAAAATGTGAGGTGTCCCCTATTTGAATGTCCAAAATGCCCTCCACTAATCTATTTGATTTAAATTAGGAATGGGTTAAAGGTTGAGGTCAATTTAGTCTAGTTTTAAGTCTCTAATTAAACTAAACCTATCCATAAATAATTAGTCTAACTACTAACTAAAATTAATATCATGTGGACTAAAATTAATATCATGTGGGCCATGCCTAACTAGTGTGTGGGTCCCACTAGAGTCAAACTACCCCTCCGGGTCTCCGTTTCAAGTCGGATTGAGTTGAAATTCAAACCCGACTCAAATAACCCCAAAACAATATCATAAATAATAAAATAAATTTCAACCCCAAAATAATATCATAAATAATAAAATAAATTTTAAAAATATTCAAAAATGTAAAATGACAAAAATATCCCTGTTCTGAAAACTGGGGGTGACAAATCTATCCACCTTAAAAAATTTCGTCATCGAAATTAAAATGTTCATACTCCTTCTAGGTCAAACCCCCCACAATCAAAGTCTCAGAACTTAAACAATCATATGATTTAAAAGGATGACATACAGGGTCATGGCATACGGTGGTAGTGAAAGTCTCATCTAGGTATACTAGTCATGCTAAACCAAAATGGTCATAAGGTATCAAAACACACAAGCAGTCTAGGGTGTTAAACCGAAAAAGACACAGAATAACAAATCATCAAAACTGTACGACAGTCTACCGTCCTATGTAAAAACTGGTACTTATCATAAAAATAAAGAAAGGTAACTACCAATTATCTATAAAGGGTTCAGAAAAATCAAAATCAAAAGTTAAAGAATGAAAGTCACTTGCATGGAAATCCAATCACAATATGTATATATATAGAGAGTGTGTTAGAGAGGAAAAAGCTAGCATTATGTAAAGGTCATGTGGTTCGTGTGTGTATGGGTGTATGTGGACATATTCATATGGTTAGATAATAGGCGTGTGTGTATGCAAATTATACATGAAAGCGTATAGGAGAATTTGGGTTTCAAAACAATAGCTATCCAGTTACACTACTCATGGCATATTGGTTAAACAATCTACAATACACAACCTATTACTCATAACATGCATATCTAACCATATATATATATCTATGTAAAGAGGTAGAGATTTAGTTATGTATATATATATACATTATAACATGTATGCTTAAACTCTATATATATCAATATAGATGAACATAACATAGAGAGGAAGGGTTAGATTTACATGGCAGTGTATACTAAGTTAGGGTGTGTGTGTCCTTGTACAGGGTTATAGCTTAGTATTGAAAGGTTAAATCCAGTTTTAGTTCAGCATTTACATACAAAATCTGAAAATAAGATAACATTTAAAGCAGTGTAATATTAAAATAATACAGTTTCAGATTTTAGGGATTTGAAATATCACAACCAACTCAATGCTTCCAATATATCCTAACATGATAGAGAAGAAACCCTAACATACTATCCATATATTTAGCTATGCATACAGTTCAATATTACATATTAAATCTAAAATTGAACTAAACATTGGAAATCAATGTAAAAATGTTAACATGTATTCAATTTTAGGATTTTGGAGAAATTCAACATCGAACCAACCCAATGTTTATCACAACCTAACATGTAAGAATATGAAACCTAAATTTATATCCTTACGTACCACAATGTATATAGCTCAAAATATTACATTTGAAAAAAAAATAAAACAACAAATTGAACTAAACATTTAGAATCCAGTATTAAGGGTTAATATGCACACAGTCTTAGATTTGTCAAATTCAAACACAAAACTCAACCAATTCCCTTAAGAGTTGAAACCCTGTATATAACATACATGTGCAGTGATATAAACAAAACTACTAACATGAAATTTATATTTGAATTACGAATTTAAACTGGAAAAAGCAGAGAACCAGAAATATTGGGGTTTTGACAATTTAAACATCAACAACATATTAATATGTATTTAGATATGTTGGAATTCAAAGTGTAGCATGCATACGTATCAGGCAAGTGTCTGCTATATATATATTCATATATATTCTCATGTCCTAATATAAAAATTTAACTCTACGTTTAAGACCAACCTTTAGATTCCTACCAACAATGCAAATTAGGTGATTGATGTAATCAAGACAGTTTTATTATTATCAATATTTAATACAAGAATAATAGCAAGAAAGAAATAACGATAAAATCTGTTCTGCTTATCTGTTTAAAAGAAGAAACCATTTTGAAACCCAGAGCTAAAATATCAAATCCAATATAAGGTCTAACAAAAATCATCGATTCATTGTATTATGAAAAACTCATAGCAAAAGTTACACAAGGTTTATAAAAGCAGCTAAAGCTACTCCTAAGTTAAATAATGAGAAGCAAAACAAACAAAACAAATAATAAATTTTTTTGAAGGACTGAAACAAAAGTAGAGAAAATATGTTCGGAAATATTTAAGGTACAATCTGATAATCATATGCGTCTATCCAAAATCATGATACTCTTAATCCTTGTCATACTAGTAAGCAAGGCTACGATAATCACAGAGTCCTCGACTTAGGCACATACCTCTAGAATCATGGTATTTAACATTTTTGTGATGCCGCTAGCTTGGCTGCGAAAACCTTAAATTCTCACACCCGAGAAATATATCCAAAATCAGACTATATGTCTTCACCATGCTGGCTAATACGACTATAAAAGACTAGATTCCATAACTTAGATGACCTAGCCCATATAATTTTATCTTGACAAAAATTAAATTAAATCAACAACGAATATCCAAAAATCAAATTTATCAACGAACATCAAGATTCAAAAATGAACAAAAATCCTTCAAATCATATAATTACAAACTTGGATGCTACATCTAACATCAAGATTCAAAATTCAACAATCTTCCATCAAAATCAATAAATACAAACTCAAATTCAACAATAATCCATCAAAATCAAATTCAACAACAGAAAGTAAAGATAAATCAAATCAAGGGAAGAGAATTTCCAAATCGAAGTTAAAATAAGATTCTCAAGGGTCGTTCCAGCAATCTCTCGAGGGATCCTAACTGTGATTGAGTACCTTCAAAATATATATCCCAATCCTACTGCAGGCTGTAGTGGTACTCTAGTTCGAATACCACTACACAAACTCGACCTGCATGGGCCACCACTAAAAATGTATCACGACCCGTACCCTAGAGTAAGGGCACGAGAAGTGGGTACGTCCAGCCTACGCCGCAGTGTCGGCGGTAGAACGCTGTCCTAGGTCTCATGTATCTAACAGTA
This sequence comes from Iris pallida, assembly GCA_029216955.1. Classification (NCBI taxonomy): domain Eukaryota; kingdom Viridiplantae; phylum Streptophyta; class Magnoliopsida; order Asparagales; family Iridaceae; genus Iris; species Iris pallida. Next base: position 68,044 of record JANAVB010038974.1, read on the forward strand.
TAAGGCTAAGCAGTTTATACTCCCCGAATGGGGGTGACATAGCAGAATGTAATCTCAATCACATCTAAGGTAGAGCATAATGGAAGATAGATAAAATACGAAATCCAAAAGAGATACAGCAGATAGAAGTCTAAGTGTCTAAGATACACAATCCAGAAATACATCTCAAAGCTCAAATACAGTAATCCATAAATACATCTCAAGACAACTGAAAATAAACTATGAGCAAAACCCTAGCTATCTATACACCTCTACTGTGTCTCCTCTAGGCTAGCAGGCAAACCTCCAGGCCATCTGTAAAATTTATCAACAGGTCCAGTCAGGACAAGAGCGAGCACAATACATCTCAACAGTTCCTAGCAAGTTAGAAAATATAATCATGCAGTAAAGTAAGATATAGGTACTGAAAGAAATACAGTATATAAACAGAGAGAGAACGGTAATAGAAATATCTACTATGCATAGAGAACTAACAGTGACTAGTGAGTCAGAGTACAATATAGACATGTAAATGGCATAGGAGATTCTGATGCTACACTATGGAAGAGATTCTGATGCTACAATACTTGGGTAGTATTCACATGTCTATTTCTACTCTCCCGTACCCCCAATCAATATACAAGGATCCAACCAGGTTATGTTATGATTCCACGCAAGGCCCCCGAAGGGTGATACATGGATGCCCATAAATGGGTAATTCTAGAAATGCCCATAAATGGGAGATTCAAGGAGACTCTGTGATCATGAGAGTACATGTCATAAGTGATCAATGAACTAAAAAGCATAATGATACACAATGTAAGTAAAACGCACAGAACATGTAATATCCGATGCTCCTGAAGGATAACATCTCAAGAAGGGATCCATATAGTACCAATTCGTGTGACCAACGTGACAGTATCAAGTAAAGTAATTTAAAGCAGGAAAATAATTCTTAGCAGGATATGAAATGATCAGAGAATGTACTCGCCTGATATCCTGAATAGCTGATATGAAAAGATGGCCAACTGGAGTCACAGAGTCCTAGTTATAGCAACAAAGGTTATAAAGAGTTCAATTTATATGGTAATTAAAATTATAATACAATCTACATGATTCTAAGTCAATCTAGGTTAAAGTCAACTTTGGTCAACTATAAAGTCAAACTAGGTCAACTCTAGTCAACCGTGGTCAAACTAGCTAGGGTTGGGTCAACAATGGTCAACTAGTCTAGTTAGTCAATTCTAGGTCTAAACAAACTAAGTATATACAAATCAAGTATCCAAGATAGCTTCTAACTCATAGCCTAAGTCACTTACTAAACCATAAGCTAACAAGGCACACAAACTTAGTCATATAATGTATATATATTATTCACATTCACATATTCATATACATAGATATATATAGGAAATCTATATATATAGGCACGTACATATATATAGATAGAGAAAGAGAGGTAAAAGAGTAAGTGAGTATGTGTGTGTTTGGCATGTATGAAAGGATTTGTGTTAATGTTCTAAAATTTAGTGATAGGTAGGTGTATGTGACATGGGATACATGATGTCAAAGTATGTATGGATGAATATGTGTAAAAGATTATAGGTTAACTCAGTTTATAGAAATACATACATACATACTTATCTTGTATACATGCATACATACATATCATCTATATTATATTTACATGATACATACATGTATACTTGTATTATATTATACTTACATTCATGCATATTAGATACTTGTATTTATATTAACATATTGCAAACATTCATTTCATTCATGCATCTATGTATTATCTACATGTTTTATACATATGCATATATTGTATATTCATATCATTTCATACATTAACATAGAGACATACAAACATGCACACATAATATGTTTCATACCTTGCATTACCTTACATATCATGTTATATATTATCATTCATTCCTTTCATATATTACATTATCTTGCATGATTGTATTCATATATTACATTCTATATTACCTATATACATGTATTTCCTCCATTCATTCATGCTTGCATCATATACTCTACATTACTATACATATTATTATTATATATTGTATTACAATATTTATACATTATGTATTCATATCTATCATTACATATATTTCTTGCATTCATATCTAGCATTCATTATATACTTTCATGCATATATTGTATATCATTCTTTCATTCATGCATTGCTTATATGCATTATATTAATTGTATTCCTACATGCTTGCATTCAACCATATATATACATTAATGTAAAGAGAATATATATCATATATATATCATTTCATTCATCTAACATATCATGCATTACATACTCTATATTCATTTAATATCCATACTACATAGGCTCATAGGTTACACAAAATACATATATCGTATAATTACTCTTCTACTTAAAACCAATACTGTACCAATTAGGCATTCACTAAATTCTAGGATTAAAGTATGTCGTAGCCCTTTGTGTTAGCTTTCCAAAATTTTAAACGGATCGCATTTTCGTGTCCGAAAGCTCCCAAAATCGCAAAAATACCGAAACACATTCGTCTTTCGTATAGCTGACACTTAAATAATTCTACAGAAAGTTACAGAAAGAATTTGGCATATTAAAATATATATTTAGAAAGCTAACTTCGATACGCTTCTTTTAAAAAAAATAGGAGGTTAATCAGAGTTTTAATCTAAATGTTATGACATTTTTAAGTTGCTATTGCTACTAAAAATGTGGATATATATTATGACGAATTTAGGTAGTTTGAGACAAAAGAAACACAAGTATATAACATAATATATCAAGAACTCACTCTCTACACTAATATATATATATATATATATATATATATATATATATATATATATGAGACCCTATAGAACACATCTCCAATACAAAAATATGAGATTAAACATGTAATAATTCATTCATACATAACAATAACACATAGTGTGTCCAAATTTGGGGTTTTCCCACATGGACACAACCACAACACAAAGGACACTCCTATGACCTCCAAATGGACACGAAATGGACACAAATAGAGATACGACAATGGGGGTCATTCCTATGGGTTCAAAATATTTCTATATGCATGTAGGGATAGATTAGAGGAGAGATTATACCTTCCGGGAGAGAGATTCAAAGGAAAAGCCTTCCGATACGGCACTGACACGTAGAGATTTCAAAAGGACACGAACGAGCTCCGAATCCTCCCAAACTTGGCTAGCACCCTCTAACCATGGATTAGAAGAGAAATAAAGAAGATTTGGTGGAAGAAGGGGTTGATTTGGAGATAAAATCAATGGAGGTTCATCTCTAAATTAATTTGGGGAAGAACAAGAGAGAAAAAGTGGATGAAAACAAATAAATGAAGGAGCGACTCACTCCTTATCCCCCCATAAGTGGCTGCCCAAAAAGGGTGAGGTGTCCCCTATTTGAATATCCAAAATGCCCTCCACTAATCTATTTGATTTAAATTAGGAATGGGTTAAAGGTTGAGGTTAATTTAGTCTAGTTTTAAGTCTCTAATTAAATTAAACCTATCCATAAATAATTAGTCTAACTACTAACTAAAATTAATATCATGTGGGCCATGCCTAACTAGTGTATGGGTCCCACTAGAGTCAAACTATCCCCCCGGGTCCCCGTTTCAAGTCGGATTGAGTTGAAATTCGAACCCGACTCAAATAACCCCAAAATAATATCATAAATAATAAAATAAATTTTAACCCCAAAATAATACCATAAATAATAAAATAAATTTTAAAAATATTCAAATATGTAAAATGATAAAATACCCATGTTTCTGATAACTGGGGGTGACAAAGGGTATGCACGTTGATCCCGAGAAGATCAAAGCCATTCAAGAGATGCGTCCTCTACGCAACCTAAAAGAGCTACAAGGATTCCAGGGTTGACTTGCGTACATCAGACGATTCATTTCAAATTTATTTGGACGTTGCAGACCATTTACCTAGTTAATGAAGAAATATGTATCTTTCATTTGGACGAAAGAATGTCAACGAGCATTTGCTGACATAAAGCGGTATTTGATGAATCTACCAGTGCTAGTGCCACCGATTTCAGGAATACCCTTCTTGATGTATGTCCGGGCAATGGATCATTCATTAGGAGCTTTGCTAGCTCAGAAGAACAAGGAAGGTCATGAACAAGCCATCTACTACCTTAGTCGGACTATGATTGGAGCTGAACATCGTTATAGTTCGGTGGAGAAATAATGCTTAGCCTTAATGTTCGCCGTTCAAAAGACAAGACATTATATCATCGGCCAAACCATTTATGTTATATCCCGAGTTAATCCTCTACGGGTTTTAATGAAGAAACCCAGCACATACAATTCTATGCTTGCTACATGGGCTATATTATTAGCACAATATGATATGGTGTATGTTCCTCAAAAATCTGTGAACGGCCAAGCACTTACTGACTTCTTAGCAGCTCATCCTGTTCCTGAAACATCTTAACTCTATAATGAGATTCCAGATAAAACATTAGAATCAAATATAATCTCAGAAGAATTTCTTACTTGGCGGTTGTTCTTAGACGGAGCTTCTAGAATTGTACCTGGAGGCACCCTTGTCACTGGAGTGGGAATTGTTCTTGTTTCACCAGATGGATTAGCTATTCAGAGAGTTTATTCCTTAGACGAATCGTGCTCCAACAATGTAGCAGAATACAATGCTTTGTTCATTGGACTCCAATTAGCCAAACAACTGGATATTGAATATCTCGAAGTATATGGTGATTCTAAACTGATTGTTAATCAGGTTAGAGGCATATATGAAGTTCGACATCAAGATCTAGTACCATATCATGAAGCAGCAGTCCGAATAGCTTCTTTATTCAAAGGGTTCTTTATCGAACATGTATGTCGAGCTTGTAATACAGAAGTTGATGCTTTACTAACTTGGCTGCAGTCTTAGCAGTTCCAGTTAAAAGACAACAAGTGGTTGTTATCTCTAACAGAGAATTATTTTGTATTAAAAATAATCATAACATTGAATTCAGTAATTCAACTGAAGTTAATGTCATTAGTGAGGACTAGAGATCACCTTTTATCGATTTTGCAGTACATGACATATTACCAGAAGATCCTAAAGAAGCTACAAGTATTCGTCGCCGATCTCTTTGATTTTATTATAATCATACCACCAAAACTCTCTTTCGAAGGACTTTTGATGGGTTACTCCTGAGATGTCTTGCTAGTGATGAAGCAAAGAAGATACTACACGAAGCTCATAATGGTGTTTGTAGAGCACATCAGCCCGGTCCCAAATTATAAGATCGTATCCGACATATGGGCTATTACTGGCCCTCTATGGTATCAGATACCATTGACTATGCGAGAAAATGCCGAGCATGTCAGATTCATGAAGATTTCATTCATTAACCGTCAGAATTTCTTCACGCGACTGCTGCCTCCTAGTCCTTCGAAGCTTGGGACATGGATATAATTGGTCCTATTAATCCTCCTTCATCTAAAGGATATCGGTTCATCTTAGCTATAACCGATTATTTCTCTAAATGGGCTGAAGATATACCTTTAGCTAAGTGAAGACTAGTAGTGTTATCAACTTCATCAAACATCATGTGATATACAGATTTGGTGTACCTTGTCGAATCATCCATGATAATGGGCTATAATTTTTCAACCAAAAGTTTAATAGGTTCTGTGATGACAACAGAATCAATAATGTTGCTTCTACAGCCTATAATCCTACAGCTAACGGGTAAGCTGAAGCATTCAACAAAACTATTATCAAACTCCTTAAAAAGTTTATTTCTATTAACAAACGTAATTGGAGTGATAAACTTGGAGAATGTTTATGGGCTTATCGTACTACAGTCCGTAATCCCATAGGTTGCACACCTTTTTCTCTGATATATGGATGCGAAGCTGTCTTACCGCTGGAAATTCAATTTCCGTCCTTGAGAATTGCCATTGCTAATGAACTTACCATAGAAAATAATGATCGTCTCTGACTTCAAGAATTGGAGGCACTTGATGAGAAAAGGCTACTGGCCCAGCAACATATCAAACTTTATCAAGCCCGTATATCAAAAGCGTTCAATCGTAAAGTCAAAGTGCGGACATTTCAAGAAGGCGAGCTATTTCTTACGGTTAGACGTCCTATGACTATGACTCATATGAGCAAAGGCAAGTTTGAAGCGAAATGAAAATGTTTGTATGTGATAAATAAGGTCTTCTCAAATGGAGCCTATCAATTAACAGATATGGATGGCAGAGTTGCTATGATGCCTATCAATAACAAATTTCTCAAAAAATATTATGTATAAAAGCAAAATGTTCTTCACTCAGAGAAATGATGTAAATAAATGTTTATTTTTATTTAGAAGCAAAAAAAAAGAATTACATAATATTAAGGACGGGGACGAGGACCCGATCCTTCATGATTAAATATATGATTTGCCAGCAGCTCAAATATTTCGTTGTCTGAACACACTAGCAACTCACAGGCAACCACCCTTACTGCTTCTTCTTCGGCAGTCTTCCCAGGCTCTACCAGCTTGGCAATCAGATCCTGCTTTGGTGCAGAAACAGTCGAGCCTTCACCTATTTCTTTCTGAAGAGGCACTGGAGGCTCAGCCGGAGGTGTCTTGGTCATTTCTTTGATCTTTGGAGTGCGCAAATCTTTGGAAGACATCTTATACAGAAAGAAAAGAAGTTGACGATATCTACAAAAGTTTTGTTCTATTTATAGACAGAATGACTATATAGTCGGCTTCGAGAACCGATGTGACTTTTTAAAAGAAGTCTAATCGTTCACTCATTTATAACTGCTCATTCACTCAATGTCCTTTGCTCGAGAATCAAAGCGACTGTTCATTCATTCACTTTTTGTGACGTATCATAACAAAAATTCACGTCCTCCACACCTCTGAATTCCGATTATCTATATCAGCAACTTGTCACGTCCCTATTACCTCTGATAAAGTTGTCTATTGAAATAACAATATTGCTAAACGTTATATTCTGCCACGTCCACATTACCTCTGAGCAGATATAATAAATATTGTCATTTTCTAAAACCAAGAGATATATCACGTCTGGTACCTCTGAATATATTTTCGATTCTATTTACTTATATCTACAACAAGATATGCAACAAGTAATAGAATCACACAAGTAATAGAATCTAATAAAAAAAGACAACAAAATTTGCTCATGCTACTCTGAAGGATAGGTGATCAGTTCTGTAATTTGCTTCTTCAGAACTTGAACTCTTTTATCACGAGAATCTAGCACTCTCTGCCTGGCTTCAACTCGTCATGATTCAGGATCGAAAGGTTGTATAGCAGCAGTTCGACCTGTTAGTTCTTCATTCTGAAGATGTTCAAATTCCTTCTTCTGATCCTTCAGAGCCTCTATCTGATCAACAGCAGATTGGTGTAATTGATTTTCTTGTTCTACATTCTGCTTGACAATCTAGAGTTCGGTTTGAAGTTGGGCAATTTTGGCTTCCAGATCAGCAGCCTTTTCTCTTCTTCTGCAGCGTTAGTCTTGTGATTCTCAACAATAATAGCTGCATCAGAGATTTGGATGTCTAACTCGGAGGATTGTCTAGTGAAAGCTAGCAAAAATGCTTCAAAATTGGCTTTACTAGTTTCTGCTTCTTGAGCCATAGTTTCATATTCCGTGTTTACTAGTGTCTCGATGTCTCATCTTTTCAATTCCTTGTAAGCTTTAATTGAGCTTTCCAGCTCATCCAAAATATGCTCCAAAAATATAGCCTGAGCATCGTCTCCTTGGCTTCGGATACCTCCAATCAAAAATGTAGAGGGAGTTCTGATAGTGCTGAAAGGGACATCCTCTCTTTCCATCACTCTATAAACTGGGGGCTCCAGAGACGTAAAGAAGACTCTCGTGAAGGAGGCTACCACAAACTTGCTAGTTGCCATGGCTCTTGGAGTGGCTACTATGTCTGCAGGAGTCTTTACAGTTTCAGCAGGTGGAGGCATTTCATCTTGAGCGCTAATATGGAAAGAGCTTCCCTCCCCTGCTACAGTTCCTGCAGGTTCTTCTGCAAATCACATATGTCATTTATGTTAGTAACATATAATGTTGAAGACGCTACGATAAATAGAACATACTTAGAAATTTACCTGAGCTGTGTATATCACGAAAAGTCTCAACAGGTTTGACTGTCTCTGACTGAAGCTTCGACAGAGTCTATGTAGACATAGCTTGACTACTGCCTGCTCCTGATTCAGTCTGAAGTGGCAGAGTTATTAGAGTTTGAACTACTAATCCTGCTGCCACTCTGGATGACTCAGGTTTCTCGTGGTTATGGGTTCATCGATTTCAGGAGGATTGATCTGTTCGTCTATGATCACATTCTTATCATCTTTAGCAGTTGAAGGCTCTTCATCAGCTGTGTGTTCCTGAGTTGATGGTGCACTCACTAAAGTTTGTTTTTCTTCAGTGATGCTATTCTAATCATCATCATATGTTCCAAAGTCACATTCAGCCAAAGCTTCAATCATCATATCTCCAGAATGGGTAGACTTTTGAGCTTGTGGAGGATCTTCTGGAGGCAAATCCTATTTTAGAGAAGTGGCTTCTGGACTCATTGGAGTCAGAGATGGAACTATTATCTCCGCAGTAGTAAGTACATTTGCGGGAATACGTACAGTTCTAGTCTCTAAACTTGAAGCTTCTGCGTTGGCAGTAGAAGGCTAGACATCTGCTGAAGTAACCAATGTAAAGAAAAAGATCAAATTAATATACAATTTTAACAGAAAATTGATATATTAAAGTATCACAATTTTGGTATTACCATCTTGAGATGGTATATCTTCAGTGATTACTAACTTCCTCCTGACCTCTCTGTGAGATGATGCGACCGGCTCTGTAACAGTTCTAGTGCGATCACTCTCCGGATCGATCAAAGAAGTGGATTGCCTCCTTCTATAATTCCCCCTGCTTCTGAATAGAAGGAGTAATATCCTTCTCTCTAGAGGAAGAACTGAGAAGCAGCTGTTTTGATTGAGAACGTGTTGTTCTCGTGGTCGTTGGCTCATTGATAACCAGTGCTGTCCTTCTCTTCTTCCCTGGAGCCCTTGGAGAATCAGGTCTATTATCTTGCTGAGGAGGTGCTGTCATCTCCTTAGTCTTTCTCTTCTTCAAACCCTTAATAGGGGATTTCTTTTCCTGACCTTTATAGACACATCCAGAGGATCTTGGACTTGATTAGCATAGTTCATTGAAATTGATGCCTCCAATGGTGCATCCGCAGGATCTTTGTCTTCTGTGTCTCGAAAAGAGAGAGCAGTATGTTTTCTTTGTTTGGATCTCTTTTCAGTTGAAAAACTGTGTACAGGGTTGAAGTTTTCAGCAAATGTGTTTGCTGAAGTATAGAAGTTTGTGTATGTGTATAACATACGCGGGCCTTGTGGAAGATCAGAAGGCATGGAGAACATAGCTTTTGTGCCCTGGGCGTTGTAATAGCTCCACGCCCTAGCCCCATCAATAAGGTAACCTGTAATGCCTGTGGTTCGTATACGTATCTTGATATATGTGTACGTATTTTGACTCGTATTGCCTGATTCCTTGCTTGGCTTATCTTGGAATTTCATGACTTGGTTTATTTTGGTTTGGTTCGGCTTGGCTTGGTATGCCTTGGGTTCATCATGAACCAAAGGAGAACCTTTACCTACCACCACCATTTATTAACCCCAACTCATTTCTCTCTCCTCATTACTCTTCTTCTTCTCCACCATTACTCCCCACCTACCAGGAAGGTTGAGGCAAGTGCATCTTGCTTCATGGAGGAACTCAAGATTTTTGTTCTATTTTCTTCCTCACAATATTCTAAAACACTTTAGTACTTAGCATTTTTAATTTCCATGGCTCATTGCTTGTAGATCTAAGTTTATTTCATTTTTGGATTTTTGGGGTTTTGATCTATTTAATCTTGTTATTATCAAATTCTGATGGTTCCATGTTGTAGAGAATTTTATTCTGCCCCATTTTGACCTATTGTAATGCCTGTGGTTCGTATTACGTATCTTGGCATACGTGTAGTATTCTTGACTCGTATTGCGTATTTTTTTCTGCATGGCTATTTTGGCATGTCATTGGTTGTGGCTTAGCTTGGTTCGGCTTGGCTTGGTTTGGTTTGCTTTTGGGTTTATCATGAACCAAAAGAAAACCCCCACCTACCCCCACCACCCTCATTTATATTTCCATCTAACTCTCTCTCTTCATTTATTCTTCTCCTTCACTTCTTCTTCTCCACCATTTACTCTTCCACCTACCAGGAAAGAGAGCTTAGGCAAGTGCAAACTTGCTTCATGATGGATCTCAAGTTTTATTGTTCCATTCTCTTCCTTACTTGATTCTAAGCCTCTTTAGAACTTGACATTTTTGGATTTGATGGATGGATTCTTGTAGATCTAAGTTTGTAAACTTTTCGGTTTTTCTTGGTTTTGATCTCTAAAACTTGGTTATTTTCAAAAACTAGTGTTTCTATGTTGTAGAGAATTCAATTTCATGCAGTTTTGGCTTTTGTTTCACTTGATTTCGGCTTCGGATGAGGAAGTTATGGCCAAAACAATTTCTGGTCATTTCTAGGTTCATCTGTAGCATAATCAGCATGTCGCAGAAGACGCATGTTGCAATGAAGCGCATGTCGCGGTAGCCGCATATCATGTCGCAGAAGGCGCATGTCGCAGAAGGAGCATGTTGCAATGAAGCGCATGTCGCGGTAGCCGCATATCATGTCGCAGAAGGCACATGTCGCAGAAGGCGCATGTTGCAATGAAGCGCATGTCGCGGTAGCCGCATATCATGTCGCAGAAGGGCATGTCGCAGAAGGCGCATGTTGCAATGAAGCACATGTCGCGGTAGCCGCATATCATGTCGCAGAAGGCGCATGTCGCAGTAGGCGCATGTTGTAATGAGGCGCATGTCGCAGTAGCCGCATATCATGTCGCAGAAGGCGCATGTCGCAGTAGGCGTATGTTGCAATGAGGCGCATATCGGGGGCGCATATCATGTCGTAGTTGAGCCACATGAGGCGCATGTCGCGATAGGCGCATATCATGTCGCGCATGAGCCGATTAAGGTGCATGTCGCAGTAGGCGCATATGGTGTCGCAGTTGCATGCATATCGCAGAATAGGCCGCATAATGCATATTTTGACTATTACAAACTGTTATATGTCCTAATTGACTGAATTATTGCTCGAATTTCTCCCAACTCCCAACGTGGAAGTTGTAGATCTTTTCCTTGGCTTCAAGAATATGTTATTAGTTATTTTATACAATCTTTCTCATTCATGATAATGTAAGAATAGAACACGATAGTGGCCCGCTGTGGCGCACTCTTGACAAGTAAACTGACATGATATATCTCGGCATGCTGTTACGACAGCTAGCCTGACATGACAAGTAAAATACCTGGACACCGTGGGCGATTGTGTTTGTAATAAACTGGTACTGTCTTGCATCATGTCTAGGATGGGGATCCCTGAGTACCACGGTCAGGGGTACCTACTGAAATTAACTAAGGCTAATTAACTAGAATGATTCAGTAGTCATGAAGAGATTCCCAGCTACAGGTAATCCTGTTATCTGGGCGCACTAACGGATTTGTAGCCTACCGACGAGTAGGGCACATTTCCAGCACACAGTTACGTGTTGCATTCTTCATAACGGATATTCGACCCGGATAACCTGGATGGTCTGCAGGGCTTGTGGCTGTTGGGATAATCTCATTGCATCTTGCTAGTAACTAGGCCTGTGATAACCCTAGTTAGTTAAAAGTATCAAGCCGTACTCTTGATTGGCCGTGATTGATTGGATGAAGTTTATTCTAGCTTAGTCTTATCCTGATCCTGTACAAGATTGTATCAGGACATGATTTCTTGTATCGATAAATGATGGGATACCAAGTTCTGTTCAGATGAAGGGTTACAACCCCGGTCCTTGTTTGGTTTAAGGGTTGTAACTTGGCTATCTGAATAGTTCCATGGTTATCTTATCATATATCGTCCTGATTGTGCTTGCCTTAACAATAACGATCGGGGGTCCAGTTCTGTTCAGGCGAAGGGTTACAACCCCGGTCCTTGTTTGGTTTAAGGGTTGTAACCTGGCTCCCAGAGCAGTTCTGTGTCCTCTCTCGTTTATTGTCTTAATGCAATCCCATGCCATGCTCGTCATGTTACTTACCATCATACCATGTTTAATTATGCTGGCCTTAGCAATAAAGATCAGGGGTCCAGTTCTGTTCAGGCGAAGGGTTACAACCCCGGTCCTTGTTTGGTTTAAGGGTTGTAACCTGGCTCCCGGAGCAGTTCTGTGTCCTCTCTTCGTTTATTGTCTTTACTGTACCAATAGTATTTGAGACGGGTTTCTATTCAGGTGAAGGGCTGCAACCCCGGTCCTTGTTTGGTTTAAGGGTTGTGACCTGGCTACTTGAATAGTTTCCTCGTACTCAGTTTACTGTTGTTATCTCTATTATATAGTTCTTTATTTATTATCTCTAATATTCTATTGTGATATGCTGGTTTTAGTTCCTAAGTGAAGCCTCTTTGTGGCACTTGCTCTTTCTGGGGTCTGACCCAGCTGGTTTTGTGTGGCAATATCGGAGCAGTACCAGAGGATCCACCTGTCTTCCAGCCCGATGGTGACCACCAGGCGTAACCAGGGCAACGAGTGGGTTTCTTTTGTCCTCCTACTCTATTTGTAAAATTATTCTTTTGAGGCATTTAGCCGACGCACGTGTTAGCTCGTATTGCACCTTTATTTACTGTCTGCCTACGACTGTAACATGATTGACAAATCCTAGGGTTGATCATGTATTGACTAAAACTCTTGCTAGTCCTGACATTTTGTACGACTAGCTTCATGATCATCCAATATGTAATGTATGGGACGCCTTACTATTGTATATTGATGCTCTAATATCTTGTGATTGCTATTACTTGCTTGTGATTGAGACAATAGGTTTGATCTTGACCATAGGAGACTGATGGATTGTAGTTAAACCCTCATATATCTAGACAGCCGTGACCGTATAGTGACGTGGATTCCATTTCATTATACGTAGCTGGCTATGTCTGCCCCCTCCAGTATTCTGGTTCTGGGGCGTGACATGGTTTTAGTGGTGGCCCATGCAGGTCTTATAATTTAAGATATGTGAGGGTTTACCGAATAGATGTCTCAATCAGTACTCGCCCTTGATCTCTACTCGTATCCTCTTGATCCTGAAAATCTTGACCTGATTACATGCTTGTATCGTTGATCTGTCCTGGTCCTTCCTTATTGTTCCCTATGTCGTCTTCTTCAGCGATATTGTTCCTGGACCTGCCGATCAGCAAGACGGAGCACCTCCCGCGGACCAGCAGCAACCTGGAGATCAAGCCCAGCATTCAGGAGTAGCCTCGAGAGTCGTGTCCAGCGAAGGAGAACCACCAGTTCAGCCGTCCAGCCAGCAGAGCATGATGATGGCACTTTGGTGGGTCTCATCAGGACGCTATTAGCTTCCAGGATCGTCGCGGAGATGCCTTACACCAGGCGGTGGCAGATACTTTGACCAGAGGAGGTCATCAGGGTAATAGCGCGGCCAACAGCTTCAAGCGCTTGAACCCTCCCTTCTTCGATGGCAGTGAAGATGCGATCGCTGCAGATACATGGCTTCAGGACACAGAGGTGATTCTAGAAGCAGCCAAGACTCCAGAGAACGAGAAGGTGGCCGTAGTGCGCCTGCAGTTAATAGATCTTGCCCGCAGCTGGTGGGCAGCGCAGGCCGATGGATTAGTGGCCCCTATTTCATGGGCAGTATTCAGGGAGAGATTCCAGACCAAGTATTTTGATGCTGTAGCTCGGTATGGTCTACAAACGAGGTTCACCAATCTGAAGCAGATGGGCAGGACGGTCGATAGATATGCGGCCGAGTTCTCCAGGCTTAGTCGGTTTGCTCCCACCTTGGTGGCGACCGAGTTCGATAGAGCCCAGCGATTCCAGCAGGGGCTCCACCTAGAGATTTATTGGCGGTGGAGCAGTTTGAGCATCAGACTTTTGATGCAGTGTTGAGAGCAGCCCAGAGGCATGAGTATACATCCCAGAGGATCGTGGATAGGACCGGAGGTCGGAAGCGATCTCACGGCCAGATGAATCAGTCTTCAGCACCAGTCCCGACAGCCAGGGCTTTGACCATTGGAGCTCCGAGGCGGGCGGCCTCAGTGACGTCGGTTCAGCATTCCACCCCAACGTACCCCAGCAGCAAAAGCAGAAGCAGTCTTCCGCAGTGGGATGTTCACACTGCGAGAAGCCAGGACATGTGGTGTCAGAGTGTCGCAGAGCACAGGGTTTGTGCTTGGTTTGTGGTGCCCCAGACCACAGGGTTGGGAATTGCCCGAACAGAGGGAGTTCATCCGCCTTCTCTAGTCCTTCAGTTAGAGGAACAACACCAGTCCAGCAGCAGGAGCTGCAGTACCCGTTCCCGAGGCCATTGCCGACGCAGGCCCAGGCATTCCAGCAGCAGAGACCGCAGCAGTATGTCCAAGCCCAAGCCCTGATCCAGAGCAGGCAGAGGAATTTTTAGCAGAGGGGACCCGCACCCAGAGGATATGGTCAAGTGCTGGCTTTAACCATGGGAGAAGAAAGAATAGCACCAGGTGAGGTGGTAGCAGGTACTATTCTCGTCAACACCTTTCCAGCTTCAGTATTATTTGATTCTGGTACCTCGCATTCATTTATGTCTGCACGATTCGCGACACGGGTAGGATTGGAGCCCGAGTCATTATCAGTAAGGCTCAATATACTTACTGGTAACGGACTTGTGGGAGTAGATAGAGTATTTTCCTCGTGTCGGATCGTAGTTAGCGGTAGAGAATTCACTGCTAGATTGATAGAGTTCCCGATGGCCGATTATGATGTGGTCTTAGGGATGGATTGGTTGAGGGACCAATATGCTAGGATAGACTGCCACATTGGCAGGGTTATTTTTAGCATTCCAAGCGAGCCAGAGTTTTCTTTCTTCCGAGCGAAGTTGAACCTTCTCCTCCATTATTGCGGATGGCAGTAGCAGCAGTGCAGTTACCTCGGATAGTCGAAGAGTTTTCGGATGTTTTCCCAGAAGAGCTTCCAGGGATACCGCCAGAGCGGGAGATCGAGTTCACCATCGACTTGATTCCCAGAACAGCCCCAGTATCAGAGAGAGTCTACAGGATGGTGCCATCAGAGCTGGAGATATTATATAAGATGATTGAAGAACTCAGAACCAAGGGATTCATTCGTGCTAGTGGATC
>JANAVB010038975.1:0-26363 GCA_029216955.1 Iris pallida
GCCACCGCAGCGGCGGCCCCACAGGACGCCTCCTCTATCGTGGCCGGCGCTTCCCTTCCAGCGGCACCTCCTCTCTCATGGCCGGCACCTCCACCACTACGGAGGCCATCTTCTTAGCCTTAGGTGGCGGCTTCCTCGCCCCTACCGGCTATCGGCGGCGCTGGTCCGACCCTCAGCCCCATCCCCATCACTTCTCGGCGCTCCCCCTGCGTCGGGCCCCCTTCTCGTGGGCCATGGCGGTCGCACAGCGGCCCGCGCCCCCCGCCCGACCACCGACGTTGTGGCCCTCGATGGGCCACCCTCTCGACGAGCTTCCTCCTATAATGGCGTCTCCTCGGCGAGTTCCTCCCCCTCCATGTCGTCGGTCGATGTACCCCAGCGACGACGTCGCCGCCATCGACGTCAGCCTCCGCTACGAGCTCCAGAGCTTCCGAAGTCGCATGCGGGAGGGACCACTCGCTAGCCACGGCCGGCCTAGGCCTCCCAGAGGTCGAGCCCTCTGCTCCCTCCGCCCGGCGGGTTGTCTCACCCCCTCCTTTCCCCTTCCCTCCTCTCCCCCGTGCGTCGCCCTGTCCGCCCCCCCGGCAGCCGATGGCGCCTCGTCCCCCCATCCCTGTCTTCCATGACATCCCCTTTGCGTCTCGCCGACAGTTGGCCCCCCCTCCACCGCCGGCGGTCACCTGCCCCCGCCTCCTCCGTCGCCTCGTCTCCGCTCCGTACGATGCGCCAGCGGGGGCCCGACGTACCTCGTGCGATACAGGTTTTTCAAAATTTTAATCCCTCAAAAATCCGAAGAATCCAATATTTATAATTTCTACATGTTGTTTTTATTTCCTAGCTTATCAGGGCTTTTTTTGTGTTTTCCAGCCCTGCACCTGTACAGCTCTTCATGAGCTCACCTTCGTTTTCAATAAATTATTTTTGATTATATATATATATATATATATATATATATATATATATATATATATATATATATATATATAGCACTATGTTTAGGGTTAATATTCTTAGTTAATACTATGTGACATAGGTTCTGGACTTGGCTAGGTGGATTTTAGCTAGTTTAATTTTAGCCTAGTTAGAGTGGTGTTAGTGGCTAGTGTAGGTCACTCAAACCTAATCAAATTAATTTCAATTAAGCCTAAACTTGACCTACATATAATAGACATGTTATGGACCCAACCCATGTCCAACTTAGACTCATTTGGTGCACACAAACATGTATGCACAACCATCAAATTAGGCCATACCATGCCATCCCTATTTCAGCCCCACTTCCATGTAGTTTCAGTGACTACCACCCTACAACTTCTTTTCCCCTAATTCCAAGGCCACAACACCCTTAGCACACTCACCTATGCCTATGATTCATTTTCACTCCTTTTCACTTGCTTTTAGAGGCTACTAATTAAGACATCACACTTTCAGCCTTAGGCTGCAGCAGGTTGCTATATTTGCACCAATTTCAACAGGATTTGCACCACCAAAATAGTAGGTAAGAGTCTCCCTTACCAAAATTCTTTCACTATTTCTTGGCTTTCTCTACATATTTTGCTTGCAATTTTTTATGGCATTTTGACCCCTCAAACTTCTGTCGCATGTCAAAGTGTCCAGCAGTGGTGTTGTCCAGAATTTCCGTTAAAGATTGGTGTGTACACACCAAAACATTAGTAAAACTTCTCCAAATTTTTTGTATTTCGTAGTTCTTCGAATTATCTTCAATTTGATATATAATTAGCTATAGTTTGTTGTCGGCTACCATTCCACAGAGACGTTTTTCGAAGAAGTGTCCCTGCTAAAATTTGTTGGTGTCGCGGCTGTACAATGAACCCAAATTTGGTATGTAATGTATTTTCTTTTCATTTTATGATTTCTAACTTAAGTACCAACTAGATATATCAATCCTCTAGGTAAAAACCATAATTGAAATATGGAAAACCAATTTAAAAGTTGTCGAACACGAGTTTTGTTCACACAATTAGTTCTGTCCACTTTTGTTTGCACCCTATTTACATATGTTTAATTCACTTTTTGTTTATAGAACTTTCACAAACATTTATTTATGGTTGTCCCCTAACAAATTCTATAATTATTTAATGATAGAAATGTGTTTAGATAATTGGAAACCTTGTATTTTGTCGCATTGTAATTCAATTCTAGAACCACAACACGGTTTTGTGTGCAACATTTTATGTGTAAATTTTTAGTATTACGAATTGAAACCTTCATCATTAGAACCCTATATTAACCCCCTAACAGGCCAAAATTTTGTTTTATATCAAATGCATGCCAAAATAGGGTGGAATCACGCTTTTGTCCAAAAAAATAAAAAATTCCAAAACTGGAGTTTAGTGTAAAAATGTGACAAACACTATCATTTTATGTATAAATTTTTTTCAGAACTGTACGAAACTGTAGACTCACATTTAAAACCCAAAACCTTGCTGGAAAACTATTTTATTTCACTAGTTTGCATGACCAATAATAGATGTTTGTGATGTTACATTTCAGCATGTATTAAGTGCTAATTTCGTCCAAATATCATTATTTTGGTGTGTCCTACTATAGAGAGAGTCATATTCCATTTTAGACTCATCGAAAACATAGTGAACATGCTGATATGTTGATCTAATGGTTAGCAAGACTAGAGCATTGATAATAGGGTTGGTATTGTCATAATTTACAATTAAAGATGTTGTTCTTCACTAGTTTATGACATTATGTTATGAATAATATGTCCATGTACTTACGATCATTGTTATAGAAGTATATCTAATACTATAGTTTGGTTAGTAATTAACTTAGAGACTCCCATGATAATCTAGGTTTACATTTAACCCTTATGTTAATAAGTAATTAAGTGACGGAATACCAAAACTAGTTTCTTTTTACCTTTAATCATAGTCTACCTTATGTATACATAGAAATGATACATATCAGACTCTAGGATAGCTGTTGATCATATAATATTTATAGGTCCTGGACACTGATACAAATTCTAATTATTACTTTCAGCTCAAGAGCAAAGGTATGTACAATACTCTGATTATTTTCAGTATATGATAGTTTCTATATTATATGTTTTAGTAATGTGTACTTGATTTTTGACACGTACATTACACGGACAGGTACTGCATGGATTCCTAGTCAAGATATGTGCCTTTCATGCTATTGTGGTACCATGATGATCGTGCTCGTGTTTATTTCGTACATTGTGATTTATTTTTTGTGACATGCCATGATTTAGATCCATTAGTATTAGTCGGGGCGGGAAAAGTATTAGTTGGATATGTGATCATACTCTATTGACCTTGTGGTAGCGTAGACCATGGCTACTAGCTAATCATACACTTCACATATGGTTGAGCTAGCTCCCTTTTTATTATATGCTCCATGTTAGGCCCAAGTCACATATCAAACTAATATTTCAAATCACTTAGAGATACTAGTCATATATCATGTTTATCTTGATTTCATGTTTTCCCTATTTACTGCCATGATTCTGGTAGTACTTATTTTACTATACTTGCCACTCAGTTTTCTTCTTTCATCATGTATTACATTTACTTCATTCAGGTTCTATGGTCTTTACTATTTACTTGGAACTACTTTCATTGATTGTACTCTGCCCCAATATTGATTGGATATTAATATTTTAGGAGATGACCTTAAAGATTGGTGCCCCACTTATTACGGGGCCTATGAGGGTTTTGCTGAGTCCTGTCCTGCCCTTCCGGAGGGCTAGACGGAGGTTGTAACTGCGGTTCCAGATGTCACCACATAGTATTTTTAGACCAGCAATTATCGAATATGTCTATATATATATATATATATATATATATAATGTCGAGCAAGTGACAGGGCTCCCTCCGGCCGGGCCATGCCGGCCACACCCCACTGCGTGGGTGGCCCGACTCTCCGGTCAGGCGCATCTCTAGCGCCTCCCCCCCTTTCGGGCCCCTTTCCTCCACTCCTCTCCTTGGCTCCTGTCCCTTCTCTTGTTGTGTCGACATTATCCTTCCCATCCTCCTCGCCCCACTAGAGGACGGTCACTCTCCCGGAGAAGTGACTTTTCTGCCGCAACTTCCTACAGTCGCCTCCTCTGCCCTAGTCGGCACGGTCGCCCCATGGCCGTTGGACACCCTCCAGCTGTTGGGTCTTGCGGCGCCGGCGCCCTCCACCTCTTTCTTCCATCCGTTCCGTCGGTGACCGGCTCGCCTAGATCTCCGTCGCGCTCCCCGCCAGAGATTCGGGAGCAGGACCTCCCTTTGGACCTTATTGTTCCCCTTCTTCAGATTTTGCGTCTGCTATCCCCCACCCTCCTCTTTTACGATCAATTTCAAATTCAAATTTGAATCCTCTGATCCCGAGGTAGCGCCATTCTCCTTATGGCGCAGGCCTACTAGACCCCGAGGCTGTCCTCCAAGTGGCGCCCCTGGTGTGGACCCTCACCTGCACCACTTGGTCAACCCCCAACCTGTGCTTGCCTAGTGCAACTTGGACAGCCCGCTGCGGTTGCAGTGATGTCCTCGGCGCTCTCCTCGGCCACTTGGACGTCCTTCCCTCCAGCGTGTCCCGGACTGCGGTCTCACTGGATCTGGTGATTGACGTATCTACCTCTACGACAATGGCCAGCACGCGCCACCTGTCCCTGGAGTGCCCTGTGCCTCCCTCCATTGGTGCGCTGCCCTCCCCTGCTTCCGTAGCAGGCTGCTCTCTTGCGGACCCATCGAGGCAAGACCACACTGCTCAAAGCCAGCACCAGTCGACTTCTTCCTTCGCTGACATGGTCAGCATCGATCGTGCCAAGAATTCCGCAAAAATTACCTCGGCCACCATTGCAGCAGGCGATCCTGCGCTAGTTGCACCTGTGCACATGCCTCTAGGCCGTGGCCTCCGCTCTTTTGCCAACTCTGTGAGGCATGTCCGGGCTCAGAAGAACCCCTTGTTCTTTACCGATATTGAACTCCTGGCCATCGATCATCCACCCTTCACTGTAGAGCAAGACATTAATGTTCCGTTCTCAAACAGGAATTAACATCCCTCGCCGTTCATTTCGGCCACACATTCATTCTCAAATTCACTTCGGTGCCCGAAGTTCTCACACGTCCAAGAAGTGATAGCTTCCTGGGGTCTTACTACCGAATACAGAGTCACTCCCCTAGACCCCAAGCACATCCTCTTATTTCTATCGTCGGAGATTGACCACAATAACGTTTGGACCAGAGGCTATGGTCTGGTTGAGGCCCGACTTATGCAAATTGTCAAATGGTCACAAGACTTCTCCATGAAGGAAGACTCGGCAATCGTTTCGGTCTGGGTCACTCTACCGAACCTGCCCCTGATTTGTTTCGTTCCCTCCGCCTTGAAACATATCGTCAACTCTTTTGGGAATTTCGTTGCTCTGGCAGAGGAAACCAGCTCCATCTCCAAAGCTAATTACGCCAAAGTATGTATGGAAGTCGATCTCACTATGGACCTCCCCAACTATATTCAAATTTTGCTTGGCAGCAAAATGCACAAGCAACAAATCATCTATGACAACAACGTCATCTTTTGCAAGCACTGCCACATGCGCGGCCACTCCACCGAGCTCTGCTTCAAAGCCCACCCAGATCTGAAAAAAAATGAGAACAAGAAAGTTGTCTACAACCATCCTCGAAACAGTGCCCAAACACTTCTCCTCTCTCTCCTCAACACGCACCTACGCTTTGCAGACAGTGATGGCAACCCCCAAAGCAGAGAACAACCCCAACAAACCAAACATTTGGGTGGAGACTCCTCTACCGCCCCATTTGTTACATAGACCAAAACTAACCAACGAATTCGACGCTTTCGACTTCGCACACCCCGAGCACTCTCACGAGGCCTTCCTTCCGATTAGCGACCCGGGGGTCGTCAACAACATCGAGGTTTCGGAGAGTGGCAACCTAAGCAACAGGGAGGCAGATACTCTACCCCTCCAATCTTCACCCTCGGGGAGAACCGACGTCACCAAGACACATGGTACCATAAACCTTACCAATAAATTTGATTTCCTTGTCGGGGTTCTCCCGGATGACACTCAGAAGACACATCTCTCTTCCTCGAACGCTTCTGATAAGGAGGAGGAGGTAGAAGATGATGATTATACCGAGGCCAGTACAGAAGATGATGAAGATGCTGAAGAAGATGACGTCTTGGAGGAACCAGTTGCTGAGGACGTCGTTTACTCGACCCCCCGACAGTAGGAGCCTCCTCCCCCGACCCCGATAGCCCACCAGACGCTACTCGCGCCTCGGCTATCTTAGCTCTGATCAGAGACACTCCGCCTTTCTTGTGGGATTACTTTGATCGGATCGCTGCTGCCTATTCTCCGAAGGAGGCAGTCAAGGAGTACGAAGTCAATAAAACACTTGTCGGGCAACCGAATCACTGTGATACAATGCCAGCCAGAATACGGAAGATAGATGTTGGGAAAGAAGTACGAAAACCTTTCCCCAAACTAGAGAGTACCTGCGAGAGGACCGAGCAAACAACGCATAAACCAAAACACCAAACACAATCACGCAGACACAGAGAATTTTTGACGTAGAAAACCCTTACGGAAAAAACTACGGGACGATCGGAGTCCAATCCTGAGAAGCCTCCACTAATGAAATAGAAGAATTACACCCTCTACAAACTTCTTCCGATCCAAATCGGATCCCCACAACACTTAGAAGCAAGAACAATGATTACAAGGCTACGAAGAGCGAGAACGACGAGTAGATATTACCCGAACGCGATCTTCTTCGAAAACGACCTTCAATCCTCCGTCTTCTCTCCCAAAGTTGCAATGGCACTCTTGCCTCCTTTTTCTCTCTTTTCTTGTGTTGTCTACAATTTTGTTACAATATATTAGGGTTTGGAAATCCTAACTTAACTCCCTAATCTCGTAACAAACCTGGACCGTTTGATTAGATCTAATGGTAAAAAATCACCCCAAATTTCCGTTCAGCCCCGACGACACAGAGTTCGGCCAGAACTCTGTGTCGGGCAACCAGAACATACCAGCAACATTCTGGAACCAAAAAGCAGAATTCGAGCAGAATTCTGTATGGGGGCAGAATTTGGGCAGAATTCTGCCTTTCCTGTTCCAGAATGTAAAAATATGGATCTCGAGTTTCTTCTTCGTCTCTGAATGGCCTCGTCACCTCCCCGAGCTACTCTGACAGACAGATGGCGCTTGTCGCACTCCGGGGTCTTCTCCATATAGGTTGGGAACCCCACCCACTCTAACAAATCTCCCCCTTCACAACTATGTGGAGGAGGTCGTCATTCCGACGATCTTCCTGCAGTACTCAAACTTCCCCCTTGGTAGAATCTTCGTGAATATATCAGCTCCGTTGTCATCTGTATGAACCTTCTCAAGCTTGCGTCCTTCTTCTCAACCATATCCCGTATCCAATGATACCGAGTCTCGATGTGTTTGGACCGGCTATAAAACGTCTGATTCTTCACAAGGTGAATAGCACTCTGACTGTCGCAAAGTAAAGTATACTGCTCTTGCTTCAGTCCCATTTTCTGCAGCAGCTTCTTCATCCACAGCAGCTCCTTGCAAGCCTGCATCGCCGTAATGTACTCTGCCTCTGTCGTCGACAAGACAATACACTTCTGTAACCGTGACTGCCACGACACCGCTTCTCCCGCAAATATCATCACGTAGCCCGAAGTCGATCGCCACGTGTCTACATCTCCAGCCATATCAGCGTCGGTATACCCAACCAGCTTCGGCTCGTTACCACCAAAGGAAAGTCTCCAACTAGCAGTGCCCTGAAGATATCGTAGAATCCACTTGACTGCACTCCAATGTACCCTTCCAGGATTTGAAAGATACCTGCTAACCGTACCAACTGCATGAGCAATATCTGACCTCGTACACACCATAGCATACATAAGGCTTCCCATAGCTGAGGCATATGGAACCCGCTCCATATCTTCCTTTTCGTCCTCGATAGATAGACACTGCTCCTTAGTGAGCTTAAAGTGAGCCGCAAGGGGGTAACTCACTTTCTTCGACCCGTCCATACCGAAACGCTGGAGTACCCGATAAATGTACTTCTTTTGGGACAGGTGTAGCAGCTTGGACTCTCTCTCTCGGCTGATCTCCATCCCAAGAATAGTCTTCACTGCACCCAAATCCTTCATAGAGAAGGCTGCGCTCAGTTGGCGCTTCAGCTCCGCTATCCTAGTGGCATTCCGATCCACTAATAGCATATCATCAACATAGAGCAATAAAATGATAAAATCATCCTCGGCAAAATACCTCATAAATACACAATAGTCTGACGTCGTCCATGCATAACCATGCTCCCCCATAAACGACTCGAACTTCCTGTACCACTGCCTCGGAGCCTGCTTCAAACCATACAAGCTCTTCCTCAATCGGCAGACCAAATATGATTTACCTTTTTCACAGAATCCCTCTGGCTGCTCCATGTACAACTCCTCCTCAAGATCACCATGGAGGAATGCCGTCTTCACGTCCATCTGCTCGTCATCCAAGTCGAGACTGGCTGCTAATGCTAGCACCACCCGAATAGACGAATGTTTGACGACAGGCGAAAAGATCTCATAATAATCTATGCCTTTTTGCTGACCGTAGACTTTAACAACCAGCCTCGCTTTGCATCGAGGGCGAGTAGCATCATCCGTCTGCTTCACTCTAAACACCCATCGATTCTTCAAAGCCTTCTTGCCCTTTGGCAACCGTACCAGCTCATAAGTGGAATTAGTGTACAAGGAACTCATTTCCTCCTGTATGGTCTCCATCCACTCCTGCCTGTTTTCGTCTTCCATGGCCTCTGCAAAGCTTTTAGGCTCTCCCCTGTCAGTCAATAGCACATACTCATCCGGTGAGTATCTCGTAGATGGTCGACGATCTCTATCGCTCCTTCTTAGTGGAGCCACTGGTGCTGGCTGTATACCAACAGCCTCCTTCCCTTCAAGAACTGTCTCTCCGACATGCTCATCCTCCTGAGGGACACCCTGACCACCATCGGCAGGCTGATGATCAAGGTTGGGAGCTACTCCATGTACTAGCTCCTCCATAACTGGATCCTCCACGATGTCCTCTGGAAACTGTTCGAAGCAAAATAACTCTAACTCAGGCAATTCCTCAGCCTCAGAAGGCGTCCAAAAATCCTGAGTATTGGTCATAGTCTGATCCTCGACAAACACCACGTCCCTGCTTCTGTAGAGCTTTCTTCCTACCGGGTCGTAGAGTCTATAGCCAAACTCATCCCGACTATAGCCGACAAAGATGCATCGCCTTATCTTCGGCTTAAGTTTGGTCCTCTCGTCCTTCGGTACATGCATGAAGGCCTTACAGCCAAACACTCGCAGGTGATTGTATGACGGCTCTTTGTCGTACCATACTTTGTCAGGCACATCATCCTGCAAAGGAGCACTAGGAGATAAATTAATAACATAAGCAGCTGTAAGAAGAGCCTCACCCCAATAACTGCCCGGCAAGTTTGCTTCTGACAGCAAATACCGCACCCTCTCCATCAGTATCTTGTTCATGCGCTCTGCTACACCATTGAGCTGAGGTGTCTTGGGCGGAGTCTTCTGGTGTCGTATTCCTTGCTCTCTGCAATACGCATCAAAGGGACCAATGTATTCGCCGCCATTGTCGGACCGAACACACAATAACTTCTTGTCCGTCTCTTTTTCAACAGAGGCCTGAAACTTTTTGAAAGTAGGCATCACCTGATCCTTGGTCTTTAAGGCATAGACCCAAATCTTTCTAGAACAGTCATCAATAAAAGTTACAAAGTAAGATGTACCACCAATAGATTTTACCTTCATAGGACCGCAGACATCCGAGGGAATCAACTCGAGCAACGCCGGCTTCCTTGAACTTGGGTGACTTTGGAAAGACACCCTATTTTGCTTCCCAGCTAAGCAGTACGTGCACTTCTCCAACTTTGTAGACTTGAGCCCTGGAATCACCTTCCTGTTCACCAAGTAGCTCATCCCCTTCTCACTGATATGGTCGAGCTGCCTGTGCCACAACTCGGTAGACGCATCACTGACTGCGTTCACCTCCTGTGCTCTCTGTGCGCTTCCCTCTATATAGTAGAGACCGGACTTCTTGCTTCCTCTGGCAATCACCATCGAACCCCTGGAAAGCTTCTACTGACTATTCTCGAAGAGACCGAAGAATCCTTCGTCATCCAACCTTCCAACAGACACCATGTTGAAATGGATATCAGGGACATGATGAACATCTTTGAGAACAAGAACCATACCCGTCTTCATTCTCAAATGCACATCTCCAACGACAACCGCATTCGATACATCTCCATTGCCCATCTTCAACACTCCATAGTCGCATGTTGTATAAGTGATAAATAGTGCCCTGTTGTGAGATACATGTGCTGAAGCCCTTGAGTCCACCAGCCAAGAATTGTCATCGCAGGCAAGATTTATGATAACCTCATCACCTACGACGATCACATAGTCTCCATGCATCGAGACCATCGCTGTAGTGTTCTCTTCTTGCTTTCCCTTGTCGTCCTTCTTCTCTCTCTTCCAAGCGAAACAATTCTGCTTGATGTGGCCCTTCTTACCACAATGATAACACTCTGAGTCTTCGTAACGAACCTTGGACTTCCCCCTGCTCTTGTCCCTGCCACAACCAGGACTCCTGCTTCTGCCCCTTCCGCGGCTCTCTGAAACCAATGCCTCTGAGTGGTGGGATATGGATGAAGTGCCCTGAGAACGTCTCCGTATCTCTTCATTCAGCACCCCGCTCTTGGCAAACTCCAGACTGACCACGTCCTCTGGAGCAGAAGCGATCATAGATACTCGTACGGTCTCCCACGAGTCTGGTAATGTACACAGCAGCCATAGTCCCTGAACTTCGTCATCGAACTTGACTCCCATTGAAGACAGCTGGTCAACCACGCCCTAAAAATCACTCAAGTGATCCATAATAGACGTCCCATCTTTGTACCGCAGACCCATCATCGTCCGGATCAGGAACAACTTGTTTACCCCGGTCTTCTTCACGTACAAAGATTCCAGCTTATCCCATAACGTCTTCGCGTGCTCAATATTGGCAAGTGGTTATACACGTTCTTATCAATAAACTGCCATATGTACCTACACACCTGTATATGCTCGAATGTCCAGTCCTCCTCGGATTTATCACTGGGCATCTCAGATGCAAACACGGGTAGAAGCATCTTCTTGACAAACAGTAAATCTTTCATCTTGCTCCGCCAATAGTGATAGTTGGTACCGTTCAGGTTTACCATGCGCACCAGCTTCGCGTCCATCTCTCCTCTCTAGTTTTTCTGTCAACTACTGACACCCTTCTAAATTCCAGAACCTGGCTCTGATACCACTCTGTTGGGAAAGAAGCGCGGAAACCTTTCTCCAAACTAGAGAGTACCTGCGAGAGGACCAAGCAAACAACGCACAAACCAAAATACCAAACACAATCACGCAGACACAAAGAATTTTTGACGTGGAAAACCCTTGCGGAAAAAATCACGGGACGATCGGAGTCCAACCCTGAGAAGCCTCCACTAATAAAATAGAAGAATTACACCCTCTACAAACTTCTCCCGATCCAAATCAGATTTCCATAACACTTAGAAGCAAGAACAATGATTATAATGCTACGAAAAGTGAGAACAACGAGTAGAGATTACCCGAATGCGATCTCCTTCGAAAACGACCTTCAATCCTCTGTCTTCTCTCCCAAAGTTGTAATAGCACTCTTGCCTCCTTCCTCTCTCTTTTCTTGTGTTGTCTACAATTGTGTTATAATAGATTAGGGTTTGGAAATCCCAACTTAACTCCCTAATCCCGCAACAAACCTGGACCGTTTGATTAGATCCAATGGTAAAAAATCACCCCAAATTTCCGCTCAGCCCCGACGACACATAGTTCAGCCAGAACTCTGTGTCGGGCAACCAGAACATACCAGCAACATTCTGGAACCAAAAAGCAGAATTCGGGCAGAATTCTGTATGGGGGCAGAATTCGGGCAGAATTCTGCCTTCCCTGTTCCAGAATATAAAAATATGGCTCCCCAGTTTCTTCTTCGTCTCCGAATGGCCTCGACACCTCCCCGAGCTTCTCTGACACACAGATGGCGCTCGTAGCACTCCGGGGTCTTCTCCACATAGGTTGGGAACCCCACCCACTCCAACAATAGAACAGGCTATCGACGTTGCACAAGGTATACAGATCCGTGCTCATTTCGACATAGAGGCTTACCAGGCATCTAAACTTAAGAAGGAAAAGGAGATGGCAAAGCCTCGTTATTTTTGCTCCAACAATGGACACCTACAGCGGAACTAGGCCAATCCCGACAGACCCCCGTAGCTTTCGGCACCCGGACTCTCTTTTGGTTAGGGTTCCGCCTCATCCATCTCTTCCACTTTTTGCTGCTCGGGCCTGCTCAGGGCCTAGTCACGTTTGTCCGTGTTCGCTCGGGTCTACCCCCGACGTTGACGATTTTGTAGGTCGTTCGGGCTATCTCCCGATTCCACCCTTGAGCCTTGGCTCCTCCTCTGCTCAATAAAAGTCGGCTTTATTTTAAAAAAAATAAATATATATATATATATATATATATGAAATTTATTTAAGTTAAATTTATGGTAAGATTTATCTAATGGAGTTTTTAGGATTTGACTCATGAGTTTTGAAATTATTTAACTAATTATCTTATTAATAGATTAAATAATTTCTCAAGTATCATAATTTATATTTAAGTAATTATTTAAACAAATTATGATTTCTCTTAATTCTAATCCTTATAGAATTCCTACAGCCAAATTATGGTTCCGCCTCATCTATCTCTTCCACTTTTTGTTGCTCGGGCTTACTCAGGGCCTAGTCACGTTTGTCCGTGTTCGCTCGGGTCTACCCCCGACGTTGACAATTTTGTAGGTCGTTCGGGCTATCTCCCGGTGCCACCCTTGAGCCTTGGCTCCTCCTCTGCTCAATAAAAATCGGCTTTGTTTTAAAAAAATAATACATATATATATATATATATATATATATATATATATATATATATACATATATATATATATATATATATATATATATATATATAAGAAATATATATATATATATATATATATATATATATGAAATTTATTTAATTTAAATTTATGGTAAGATTTATCTAATGGCGTTTTTAGGATTTGATTCATGAGTTTTAAAATTATTTAACTAATTATCTTATTAATAGATTAAATATTTTCTCAAGTATCCTAATTTATATTTAAGTAATTATTTAAAAAAATATTATTTCTCTTAATTCTAATCCTTATAGAATTCCTACAGCCAATTATTAGCTTATCACATTTGAATTAAACCAAATCTCCATTTAAACAAACCTAGCAATCCATAGGATTACCAAATATCCTAAGTAAATCTAATCCTATTGGAATCATATATATACTTATTTAAACCATTTCTTATTTAAACTAATCCTAATCTTATCCAAATTAGGTAATCCTAATCATATCCACATTAATTAAATTCTAATAATATTTAAATTAAGTAATTGGTACTCATTATATACACCTATTGAACAATTAAGAAATTAAATCATATCTCATATTTTTATTTCTTAAAATTTCTTTTTTTCGTAAAAAAAAGACTAAAATTTGTCACAAAAACAGCCTCATTTTTCAGAAGCTCTAGTAATTTTAAAAGGCCATAACTCCTAACTCTAGACTCCGTTTTACCTCTAGTTGTTTTTCGTTTGAACCGTATTGAGGTTAAATTCGATAATCTATAATTTATTTAGCAAATTCATAATATATTTTTTGGAAAATTGTTTGAGTGGCAGATGTTTAAAAATCGATGCATGACACTGTTTTCAAGATTTTTGGAGATCTTGAACAAGATTTTGCGATTCGTTTGATGTTTCGGAAAGCTGACATGAAAAAATACAACATACAAAATTTTTTTAAAATTAATTTTAAATTTTAAATTTTAAATTTTATTTTGGGTCGTATAAATGTTTATTTATTACCTAGTAATGGTATATATAGGGTGTATATATATAATTTTGGGTATTAAGTTCTAACTAAAATATTTTTTTTCTTTCTAAAAATGGGTTTTATTTAATATTCTCTAAAATCTATATGTACATATGTATTATGTTTGGCTAATAATAAATTTTGTTTAAATATTTTATGGGCCTTCATGTATTTTTATGGGCTTTCTAGTTTTAAATTATTAGGTTTTTATTTAATAATATTTTTATAAGTTTTATATAACTAAATTTCAAAATAGAGATATGTATAGATTATTTTAATAAGAGTTATGTATAAATAATTCTTTTAATGAGTTTTAAAATAATCTATATGTATTTTTAAATAAATTTATATTATAGAAATATTTTCAAAAGGCTTTGTATTTATATAAACGAATATTTCTAAAATATCTATTATGATTTCAATTATTCTTTACATGTGTGTATATATATTTATAAAGTTTCTAAAAAGGGTTTGTAATATATATATTTTGACTGAAGAATATATTTTCTTAAAATTAAATCCCTTTAGATTACTCCGATCGTGACACGAAGGTGGGGCTGATCGTCAGGGACATCGGTCTTGATCGTGTTATTGATATCGGCAGGATCCCAGTGGTGCAAGAGATGCTACGCATGGCAACTAGCGTCGACGTGACGGTCGAGGAGCTGGAGACGAAGGAAGATGCAAAGCAGCTCGGGGGATCGAAGATTAGTGGCATAGGGGAGCAGGAACTCTGTCGTATGACGACAAGCATGGAGTCCAGTTGTGGAGCCATGGGGTCAACACCCTCTTATCAGACTGGATGGGGAGATTGTTGGAGTCCAGTCTGGATTTAGTAATAGCATATTTATGGAGTCCAAATCTGATTAAATATTTAATTTAATTTGATTTGGATGTCCATAATTAGTGCTGGACTATTTTAGATATAATATGATTCTTATTTGAGGGTTTTCTATTTAAGAGATCCTATTATAATCTAAAATAGGATGTTGATGGGCTATTTTAGGTGTAGTAGGATTCTTATTTGATGGCTTCCTATTTAAGAAATCCTATTATGACCTAAAATAGGTTTTTCTCATCCTATATATATGGGGTGAGGGTGGATACACAAAGCACAGCACACAAAGTAGAGATTCGAGGTGCTCGTCCACAGGAAATCTAAGAGAAAGTTCCGCACTTTGCTCTTAGGACTTCACCATCCAAGACAGAAGGAAGAAAAGATCTAATCGAGGGGTCGTCAACTTCGGTTAGGGAGATTGCTACGGGTTGGTGAGCGATTTCAATTGTAATCTTTCTTTTCTTCTTGAGTGTGGTGAGGGGGTTGAACCTATTAGGGCAAAGGGTTCAATATTAGTTTTTGTCAATCTTGTAATTTTATCTGAGTTATAGAGATTAGAATTTGTCCAGGTGACATAGTCACCGCCATATACTTGTCTTTATCTGTGCTTGGTGTCGGTTAGACGGGGGTTGGTTATTTCAGGTGGGTTGGCCTAAGTTTTCGCTGCGGCAACGTCTCAGACACGGTATCAGAGCGCAAGAGGACGTATATGATTCCCAACAGTGATTCCCATATAGATCTCGGACTTGCGTATCGCCTGGCTAATGTACGTACGAGCCATGCGTTAAGAATAACTGCTAATAAATATTGCATGATTAGAAGACTTAGCAGTTACTAGAGGTTATATGTGTTGTGGATACAACATAGTAGGTGCACTGGGTGGAGAGGACAGTTCCTTAACGTATGGGAAACGATTGCACATTCTCTTCACTAACCCGGAATCTCCGTAGGAGATACGGTGTGAGATAACCCTCTCAGGTTGGCCACTGACATTTGTGGAACATGTCAGGACCCGCACCCACTTTTCGGGATACGAGTACGTAGCCAAGTCCAGCCTACGCCACAGCATTGACGGTAGTATGCTGTCTATATCTCAATGTCAAACTCAAATACAACAAAATCATATCTAATTACTCATTCACAACAACTAATCTATTTATAATTTTGATAATACATCAAAATGATATTCGAAAACAAACCCGCTAAATGTTCAAATTCAAATAGTAGAATATAAGGCTAGCCTACAAAATGCTCTATATTCCCAGAAAGGTCCAAAGTGCATAAGACAGCAAGTCACCTGCAACGATCTAGTAAGGAAATGAGCATAGCATAACTCTATTGCAAAAATGTAACTCATCATAGAATAAGCTAGCAACACAGTAAAATACAACAATATGAAAACATGTATATGAACTGGAAACCATAAACACGAACAAGAATTGGAAATAGTAAACACAAATAATAACTACGGGAAAGAACGTGTATAACAAGACAACTGGATCATGAACATGTAAGACTAAAGTCAGTGTGTGTGAAATACCTTTCAAAATGTGAACGACTATGCTAATACGGGATATTATGTAGATAGCTATCCACAATAAAAATGTACGGCTAACCCATACGTGAGGTGTATGACTTAGCTATCTATAATAACAATTATTAGGATTTGTTATACCTACTGGGTATTTTTTCTCCCGACTCGCTAAAAAATCAATAAACGAGCAATGATACAACAAGTCCTATCGTGTCACAATCGTGTATCAATAGGAGAGTAAATAAAAACACAATGATGAATAGCATTATAATGTACTAAAAATATAAAGCAATAGTATACTTGTCTCGATTAGTTACAATTGTTGTGTGACTTGATCATATTGGCACATAATAGGTTCAGGTGTCAAAACTATGCAAGATGACCTCAAATGATGGAACAGACCATACTATTGAGTCCAGAATAGTCAAATTAGCCTCGGGTCGGTATGAAGAAGTCAGAATTCGCAAGAATTAGGATTGCACGATTAGTCACGATCAAGATTAAATAACCAAATGAATTTGCATAAATAAATATAACTATTTAGAAAAGTATTTGTTATATTTGGAAACTATATTTTATTAGTCAAACTATTTTAGGTAATATTTGAAATTATAGAAAGTCATGCTTTCAGGTCAAAACTATAATTTTAATTAGATAAAAAATACTACGATAATATTTTTTAGGCCAAAAAGCTATATTTAGAAATACTATAAAATAATAAAATAATATTTTAGCTTCGAAGTCTAGTTGAAATTACATGTAGGGCAAAACCCATTACTATATATTTACTTAATAAAAAGAGCATAAATATTATTGATGGTATAAAAATAATATTAATATATAACAATATATGTACATATATATTAGTACTATAATTAGCATACCATACTAATACTTATATAATGGAACTCTCTGTATTCATTCAGTCTCTTCTTCACTTTCTACAAAATTAAGAGCATTTATAAAAGAGAGGGGAATGAGTAAATAGAGGAGAGAGAGAAAGAGAAAGAGCAGAGTCAGAGGAAGAGTTCAAGAGGGAGATCGAGAGGCGGTGCTCACCTAAGTTTGGCCCCTCGGCGGTACGACAGGTCGAAGGGAGTGACACGACGCTTGGGTCGGGGTCACCGACTAGAGATTCCATGGTAGAGATGTGGCTGGCCTGGGCGGCGCTAGAGGAGCGGCGTCGGGCGCTGCTCGTGGAGGAGTTTCGATTTAAGGATATGGCGACGGTGGCCTTCATTTGTCCCGTACAGCTGCGCGCCTGTCGGAGACACGACAGAGGATGGGATTGTGACTTGTCAGAAGGCCAGATCCAGATGCTCCAATGTCGGGATTGACGGATCTGGGGTTCTGGGGAGAAAAAGTTGTCAAGGAGTTAGGGATCTGGGCGTTCAGTTTCGGTGGTCGTTGCCAGGTGGTGAGTGAGTTGGCGGTGATGGCGGGTGTTAGTGACGGTGGTGGTTGCTACAGCTACTGTCGCTCGTGTTCAGGTGTCGGCAGTTTGGTCAAGATTTATAGTAGTTATGGTTAGAGGTCTGGTAGTCAAAAGTGGAGAAACTCGGGGCCGCCAGCTGTGGCCGATCGTGCGGGTCTCGGCGGCACTGGAGGCTGGAGGGCTAGAAAAGGAGAAGACGACCGGAACAAGGGATGAGCGGAGAGGCGGCTGGCTAAGGTGCTGCAACCAATTATATTTTAGGGTTAGGTTATGATTAGGTAGTAGGGATGTTGTAACACCCAGTTTTCCAGATGAGGGTAATTTTGAAATTTTGTAATTATAATTATTAATTATTGATATTTGATTCATATTATAATTTTTAGTGATTTTTAATAATTTTTTAAACTATTTAAAAACTGCCTAAAGTCATGACTTGTGATTTTGATGCGCTGCCAGTGAAACCCTAGTGACTGCATGACCTAGAGCCTAACCATGTCATTAGGATAATTTAATTATCATTTTTAGCCTAGGGGTAATTTGGTCATTTTGACTTATTTGAATTATTTGGTGATTTGTTGAATTGGTGAGTTCTAGTTGACCTTGACTTGTTGAGACCTAGTGGACTAGCCTAGAAGCTAACCCTAGCCATGGTGACCCTAGTCTAACTTGAGTTAACCTATTTTAGTCATTAGAGAATAGTTTTAGAATGAGGAGATTTGGTTTAGTGAATTTAAGTCATGGCTTGTGATTCCATGAAATGACTTATGACTTAATGATTTGACTGATCATGACTTAAGACCATGGGCCATTTAGTGAACCCTAACCCTAATTTTTGAGCTTATGACCAGCCACTAGGGCTCCCCTCCCTATAAATAATCTCCTCCTTGAGTTCTTGCCTCTTTTATTTTCATTCCAACACTTGGAGAAAAGAAAGGTATTCTTTCCCCTCCCAAAAATTCCTATTTTACTCATTTGATCTCCTTTTTCATCCTAGTCTTTTTTATTGGGTTCTAATCTAAGTTTATGGACTGTTGGCGGAGAGCTATTTCAGTTTGGGATCAATTTGGAGCATTTGGCCATCAAGAGGAACACCCTCCATTTGGAGCTTTCTATGCAATTTGTACTCATAGGTAACCATCCTCAAATTGTGTTTTAATCTTGATTTTATTGCATGATGGCTTAGGAACAGGTGTCCTCTAACTTCTGTAGAAATTTCGTGTCATTTGCCTTAGGTTTCGTGTCCGTATCGGACACGTATCGAACCTATAGGCTAGGTGTTCGACAAAATGTCCGAACCGATTCGATTTGCAAATTTTGCAAATGTATTTTAATAGAATCCTAGATCTATGGGTTGCTTATTGATTTTTGTTTTTTTCCTGATTTTTGAGTCGTGTCGTGTCCACACGAGGACACGAACACGCTGTCCTGGCATTGTACATTGTGTCCTGCATCACGGAGTCTATTTCTCCCGACACGTGGACACACCAAATTTTGTGTGAGTGTTGGGGCAGTGACTGCCACCATGCTCCCAAAATTTGGAAGCATCTCGTTTTGTGTGAGAGGAGAAATCCTCCCCGCACTGGTCGTACGGGACACGCGCGAGCTGTCGATTTCTTGCTGGAACGCGTCTGATACGCGTTTGGCACGAACACGACACGTGTCTTGGATACGGTGCGGGGGCATACACGTGTAGCCCTATATGTGGCGAACACGTGGGCACGAGCACGAGTCATGTCGTGCCCTGTGTCGCACGCAGGACACGTGTGCATGCGTGCACGACGCAGCACACTGTCCTGTACGTCTGTGAGTGTTTGAGTGGTTTGGACACGCTCGTGTCCACTTGGTGGGACACGAACGAGTGTCATGACATGTGTATATGTTGTTATGATTTACCAACCTTTATTTCTTCGTGTTATCATGTTTTTGTAGATCAAATCGAAGTTTCCCAAATATCACTGATACCATGTGTTTATTTCGAAAATCCTGAATTGATTTCCTTTTTAATCTGATTTAAATGTTGTTTTAAATCACTAAATTGATTCCTACATGTGTAATGGATACTGATAAATCGGATTTTCATGTTAGATTGGGTTTTGCAATAGTAAAATAGATTTTGATCATTGGAATAGGGTTGGACTGATTATGATTAACTGATATATAGGAACTATTTTAAATTCCTGCAATATAGATGGGTATAAACCTATTTTCCATGTTTCAAATCACCATATTAAGTCATATCCATGTGCATTAGGTTACTATTAATGTGATTGCATGTTTTGGTTTGAGGGTAGCAGGGAAATTGGGTTTTCGAGTTTGATTTGGGCTGAAATGTGGATTGATTGAATGTATCACACTGTCAACAGTTAATCCATTGTTAAACTGTCATTCCTGTTAACCTTTGTACCACACCCATTTGTTGTTTTCTGATATTTTGTACACACAAAAACTGATTTTTAGCACCTATACACACACTTAAACCTGAGAACACCCTATTAAATCCTGAGAACAGTCATCTCACACACACTGTTAGTGACACCCTATGCTTTGACACTTTGATACCTGGGTTTAGGGTTGAATAGTTGGGTTAGCTTATAGGCTTACCTATAGGATACTTTGGCTTAAGTTGAGATATGTTAAGACTGTTAGGATTTGGTAGTTTAGTGTGTTATAGTGGTTGAGAGAGAGGTTAGATAGAGTGTGTTAGTATGCAGTTAGTTGGTTGGTAGGGTTAGCCTTGATGGTACTTATCTAGATAATATAGGTTTATGTAGATAGAGGAGATAAAGTGGTATGGGGTATAAGTGACATTAGTTTAGGAGTTGTGTGTGAATATTAGAGTTGTGAAGACTTGGGAATTGGTTGAGGATGTGTATATTTGATATATATATATATATATATATATATATATATATATATATATATATAATATATATATATATATATATATATATATATATATATATATATGGATATGTATTGAGGATTTCATATATGTATATAGGTATATGTGGTATGCCATAGAGGTCTTTTGCCTTAGTATTTTGTATTATGAATTGGTTAGGATGATCAGTTGACCCTTCCACTATACTACTTGACACTTTACCAATACATTGCACACACACACTTCCATGCTCTGTATACACCACATCTCTTCCTATATCTCTCTCCCTATATATATATATATATTTGTAGTATGTATATATCTTCATACATGATAATATGTAATATACAAGATTGCCTATATATATATATATATATATATATATATATATATATATATATATATATATATATATATATATATATGTAAAATTGAATGCTTGGTAGCTTGTATAGAATTGTGATGGTATACGAGTGCTAGCCTAGGCTTGGTTAGGCCTAGTGAGACTTATTAGACTTGATTGGACTAAGTTTTGACCTAGTTGACTTAGTTGACTAGTCCAGTTTGACTGGAGTTGACCAAAAGTCAACATTGAGTCTAGATTGACCTAGTTTGACTGGAGTATTGAATTAGGTTGACCCAGGGTTGACCAAGTTTGATTTGGACCTAGTTTGACCTAGACAGTTGACCAGGTTTGACTTAAAGCTGACTTTGACCTAGATTGACCTAGAAATCATGTAGATGCATCATAAAATCATCTGTCTTATTTTAAACACATTATAACCTGTACTGTTCTATTTAGGACATTGTAACTCCGGTGCAGACATCTGATATTATACTACTCTTTTCAGAGTATCAGGCGAGTACATTCTCTGATAGTTCTCTCATTTATTTGCCAGATACTGTATTTCAATTCTATTTAGTTTTATGTGATTCTCTGATACCACACGTATAGATATTTTTGGATTCATGTATGCGACACACATACCTTACTTATTTGGCCTCTATTTACTGGAATTACTGGAATCATTCCGGAATCTATTTCTGGAATCATCATATTTTGGCTGGACTCATCTCGATTCTTGTGTCGAATTCTGGATTCATTTGTATTGCGGGGCGGGGAAATATTGAGTAAGACATGTAGATATACCCCAAATCTGGAATCTCCAACTGGAATCTACTGGAAGCATAGCCATCTCTCGCCTGATCAGTGAGAGATGCGCCTGATTACCTACAGCCGTTTACATATCGATCTCGGTATTTTAAAACACACTATTAGATTATAGCTGGACTCACCTGAATTCTTGATCACTACCTAGAATTATTTTGTACTGGATTCATCTTGAATTAGATTCATCTCGTACTGGATTTATAGTAGTTTACACTTGTTTTACATTTACTGCCTGGACTTATCATGTTACTTTAGTTCTGCTGGATTTATTTACAGTCGTCATTGCATCATTCATCTCTTGATTCGTTACTTTACTTGTATCTTACTATTTTTCTATACCATCACCTAAATATAAACTGCCATATTCATCAATAAAACTGTCTATAACTGCTTTATAGTTCCCTGTCATTTACTTGGGTTTTCTTGATGAGTTATACTCGTTCCTGTCCTGACTGGACCTATTGTAAATTTTACAGATGATTGCCCTGAGGACACATGCCCTACATATTACTTTGGAGATGGCTTAGCTACCTTTGGCCCCGACATTCAGGAGTGATTGGGAGATTAGCTAGTTGTTGTTTAGTTTTTATGTTTAGAACTGGAGTTGTATATAAGTTGAGATTTGTAGTTGAGATTGTTTGAGATTATATTATTTAGTTGTTGGATTTTATTTCTGTTACTTAGCCTTTAGTTATATCTTCTGTGATATCTTATCGTTCTTAGACTGTGATTGAGATTCAATATATCTATACTTGTCCTCCGTTCGGAGTTGAGATTTGACAAGTACATTATATAATTGCGTGAGTTGTTGATTAGATAGTAACCTAGGACAGCGTTCTACTGCCGACATTGTGGCGTAGACTGGGCGTTGTTACGTGCTCGTACCCTCACAGTGGGTGCGGGTCGTGACAGATGTGTCGGGTTGGATTGTGTCTTGCGTGACACATGAAAGGTATTGTGACCGTGTCCGGTGTGTCGCATATGACGAAAGTGAATTATAAAAGAAAACATTGGAAGGAATTGGGTGGACACGGGCACGATGTATGACACAAAATTGCTGCGATGGTGGTTGGCTATGATGTTGGTTAGGCTAGATGGTGTTTGAGAATTTCTGTGGAGAAAAATAAAGGTAATTCCCTTTTATATAGGAGTGGGGTTTCCTAGATAGGATGATCCTATGGACTAAATCTTCCTATAGATTTAAATCAATCAATTAGATTGATTGAATCTCAATCCATTTGATGGCAACACAATTTAAAATAATATCTACTGATTCAAAAATAGATTTTACAAATTTAAATCTTAAAAATAATTGATAATAGTAAATTAAGAAATATTTGAAATTATATTTTTTTAGAAATATAAATCTAATTTAAAATAATTTGACAAATCCTTTCATCCATCAAAATACCTTTTATAGAATTTCAAATAAAAATTTATTTCTATCTCGAAAATATAAAACTAAAACTAAACTAAAATAAATAAAAAATTTAAAATTTGAGAACGGGGGTTACAAATCTATCCACTTTAGAAAAATTTCACCTTCGAAATTTCAAATGGAACGACTCAGAACGGTTAAGAATATAATCAAGAAAGAAAAAAATGATACGATTAATGATCAAAATCAGTTAGGCATTATCGCGAAAAGAAACGAAACCTAAAAAATGCGATTTGGCATGATAAAAAATATAGTCAAAATGGTTTAATCACGATCAAAATTGTTTAAGAATGATCGAAATCGCACTACACCAAAATGACAAATTAGAAACACAAGACAATTATTAATTTGGAATGCTTATTCTTCGTACCTAGCTGCTGGAACAGAACAAAAAGTGTTACGGATCACAAAAGTGTTCCTAATATATTTATTTTAATTTTTAAGAAAATTTAAAAAAATATAGAGAATATACCATTCTAAAGACGTTCCAAATTTAGGATACAGACGTGTACATCTCACATGGTTCTTATGAAAGTGTTCTAGACACATCCAAACCCTATCTCCACTGGGATATGCAAAGCATTCCTTTTCCCAACCTTCTCGCTCGACGACATCATAGGCCATCCCGAAGTGATCACCAGCTATCCTGAGAAGACCCCGATGAGATCACCTCCAGAATTGTCAAGTTGATTCCTCTCCCTTTCTCTATTATTTGATTCATTTTTTTATATTTACATCCAACCTTCCTCTCCCGACAAGATCGTTGCCATCCCAACGAGATGATAGTCCATCCTGACGAGATCACAAGTCAAGTAGATTTAAGCCTTTCTCTTTTGGTTCAATTTTGTATATTTACATCCTTTATCTTCTTATTCTTTTCCTATTTATTTTCTCTCTTTCCTCTGTCTTTTTGGTTCAGTTTTTAGATTTGGATCCTGATTATTTTGATATATATACTATTTCTTTTGCCATTATGAGCAGACTTGTACATCTTGATTTGCATACCTACAAACTAAAGTATATGCTTTTAATACTTCCTAACATGCTTGCACTAAGACTTACTGTATTTTCTATCATGACCAAGTCATCGAGTCGGTCACATTCTGGAGTAATCAATAAATTTAGTTTAGAGAAAAAACAATACATCTCCTGGATAGTTTCTTATTTATCTTTTGTTTATGTAGCCCATACCAATAGCAAAAAAATTATATGAAGGTTGTTAAATGCTTTCTAGTAATCTCACTTCAAGTAATCTTTGAAAGAAGATTCTTTGGACTTCATCATCGCGTTGCAAGATACAAATAGCTGCTTCAACCTTAGTAATTGTGGTACAAATTGGATACGTTGTTATGCGAACTCAAACAAAATGGCAGATTCTTCATTTTATTCGAGTTGTCTTACGCTTTATTTGTCAACTATTTACTTATATTGGAGTTTTTATTTTGTTGATTATGATGGAATTTAATCCAATATCTCAATTTTATTCTTCTACGACACTCTCCTTGAGTTGTTTAACCCTATCATAACTGCCCCCTAGCCATTAAAAGCAAAGTTCTCTCTACTACGACTCGTGTAATAGAGAGAATCCGAGTCCTATCACAACAAATCAGGAAGAGGGTTTACAAATACAACTTGTAATCACTATAAGGAGACTTCACAATACATGTTTGTAGGCATTGGATGAAACTTCATCGGTTAGCCTTTCTTTACTTTTGTATGCCATCTTCAGAAGAACTTTCTTCTGTAATTTTCTAGAGGGCCCAATTTGCTCGATAAATGTTTACAAGAAAAATTTAGACATACACGCACATGAAATGAACAAGTTTAGAAGAATATTGCAGCAAATTCAGTCAATAATTTCTCATTTGTTACACTTGCATAATAACATCACCTAATCTTCCCAATTACGAAAGAGAGGAAAACTATAGGTAGTACTCTAAACAATTTCGATTTTTTTGTGTCTAGTGTATTTTCGAGTAGTTTGATACATCTGACAGTGTTGGTGTGTCCATGCTTTCTATTTTAACTTGTAGTTGTTATATCATATTTCTTCTCTCAAATTATAAGGCATTAGGATCCATTGCAGTTATTATACATATGTGGGACTACTGATCAGCTTTTACTGGAGTTATTATTGTAGAAATTTTGATAGATTGATCCAGTGTTCTCCCATCCACATGATGCAAGTACAATCACAGACAATAGTCTATTGACTCCTATGTCTAACATCATGTTCCAACCAATTACCATCTCATATGTCAAGGATAATATGCCTACAGTAATATCTTGTTGGCAAGAATTATTCAACTTATTACCATCTTATTGTCGGAAACAACCCGACATATGGTAATAATTGTTTACAAGGAAGCTAGATATAAACTTAGATTATTCAATTATGTTTTTCTATTCTGGAATTCTCTAAATTTGGCTAACTCCCGAATTACTGAAAATTTGGCAGAGTCTCCTTTGTATTTGTTGACCCAAAAATTCATAAGAGACAATAATATGAAATATACCCGGGTTTGTCGACCCTTCGGTGGAGCAACTCTCAACACGAGAACCACGCAATATATATATATATCACAAGGATAAAATATTCCTGGTACGCCGACCCCTTCGGTGGAGCAACTCAACACCGTAAAACACATAGTTTATATATTTTATATCAATCGCAGAATAAGAAATTTCTTACTATGACGCATTTTACCTTAGCAACTAGCTTTACCAACAATTTAGCATAGATTCCGGATTTGCTACACAAGTTCGAAAACTCAAAGCAAGTTAGAGATCACAATTTTACAAAAGATATTAAATTTACATCATATAAGAATAGGAAGACATTTAATAGATTGTATATATAATCAAATATCTTGTTCTTAGGATAATGATTATTTAT
Source organism: Iris pallida (assembly GCA_029216955.1). Taxonomy (NCBI): domain Eukaryota; kingdom Viridiplantae; phylum Streptophyta; class Magnoliopsida; order Asparagales; family Iridaceae; genus Iris; species Iris pallida. The sequence continues at coordinate 26,233 of JANAVB010038975.1, forward strand.
ATATCATAAATTTTCTTAATTAAGAATGTGTTAAAATTAAAACTTAGCGACCAACTCTAAGGCTAAGCCTAAATATAACATATGCTAAAATATGGCTTAATGAACCCAACACTAAGCACCCTTTAATATTA
>JANAVB010038976.1:0-109602 GCA_029216955.1 Iris pallida
TCACTCGCGAGCCCTCACTTATCAATTAACAACGGATGAACTATCGACGCGATTACAAGAGTTGGAGGCCTTAGACAAAAAGCGCCTCCTAGCCCAGCAAAGAATCGAGCTATACCAAGCACGTATCTCAGGAGCCTTCAACAAGAAGGTCAAAATCAGAACATTCCAAGTGGGCGATCTCGTTCTGGCAGTCCGGAGACCAATGGTCATGACTCACAAGACCGCAGGCAAGTTCCAGCCAAAATGGGAAGGTCCATTTGTCATCGAGGCCGTGTTCTCCAACGGCGCCTACCGCCTCGCCAAGCAGAATGGGGACTTGCTTATGTTGCCCGTCAATGGCAAGTTTCTAAAGAAATACTATGTTTAGCCACCATTTTCCAAATTATCGAGTCATGTACCGTCTTAGTACCCCTGAACTCGCACCCACCATTTTCCAAATTATCGAGTCATGTATCCATTGATACCACTGAACCCACATCCACAACATTTCAGATTACCGAGCCATGCACCCGCTGGTGCCACTGAACTCTCATCTCCTCAATATTCTAGAAAATCCAAATTATGTACTTACATTTCGGTCACTCTCTCAGATAGTAAGTCACGTATAATCATACCTCTGAACTTTCTTCCTGAAAGAGATCCTCCCTCATGATCCACTACCCGCACTCCCAGTGCACAAAAAGGGTAATCGATCCACTAATTTCCGAAACGACCATGTCCTCATTACCTCTGAGTCATTTTCACTTCCACCAAAAACAAACCGTCCCCTCGCATAGAACTTCCATGTCCTCCTACCTCTGAGTAGTTCTATGCACCCCTTCTTCATTGAGCCCACTCCTGCCATGTCCTCATTACCTCTGAGTGGGAAGGCTCCGTCGAAGAAATCACCATATTTGCCATGTCCACATTACCTCTGAGCAAGTATATTGGTTCCCTTTCAACCTATTATCCGTACCCACAACTGGAGTGCGACAAGGATAATAGGTCCACAAATGTCCTCTGTTGACCACAAATGTCCTCTATTGACCACAAACGTCCTCTGTTGACCACAAATGTCCTCTGTTGACCACAAATGTCCTCTGTTGACCACAAACGTCCTCTGTTGACCACTATTGATTATAGAAAAGTCTTTCGTGAAGTCTCCCCCTACCATGTTCTCATTACCTCTGAGTAGGAAGATTCCACGGTAAAACCCTCATGTTTGCTACGTCCTCATAATCTCGGAGCAAATATGACTGGCTTCCTCCCACCTTATTATCCGTATCCTGAACCAGGGTACGCCAAGGATAAGAGGTCCACAAATATCCTTTGTTAAGCTTCTTAGCATAAATCTACCATCCTACCATGCCCCGGGAGCCCAGCTGCTCTACGGCATTCCTTTCTCCAGTACCGAGAACATCCATGACCATTTTGTCGTGGCTGTCCCGGACATCCTGATCAAACTTGTTATCCGTACCTAAAACCAAGGTACGCCCAGGGTGACAAGTCCATAAATAATCCCCCAGCAAGTCCAATTCCATGAACACCACAAGAACAAGAAAGAGAAGATGAGTTGAAACATACTTATTTATTTCAAAATTCAAAAGAGCTACATCAGTAGGGATCACATCCCTTGCAAATAAAAATATACACATATGAAAGAAAAAAAAAGAAAAAAAGAGAAGCAGAAGAAGATAGATGACGGATCACTGTTCCGGGGCACATAACACCGTGAGGCGGTCCTTTATCAAGGCGACCGACCGCTCAAACCTCTGTTTGGCTCGACGCTCAGCTTCCTGGTTCAACACCGCCGGGTCCTCCAGATGAACGTGGGCCTGTCAGTTGTCCTCGAACTTCTTAAAAGATCGCTCCAGGTTGGCAGAAGTTCGAGAAATCCGCTCGGCCTCCCGAGCGATCGACTCCTGCTCTGCACGAGCAGCCTCCAGCTCTGACTCGAAGAGGGCCAACTCTTGCTGGAGTACGATAATCCGCTCCTATGTGGCAGCTACACCACGAGAAGCAGACTCTTCACGAGCCCTACAAGCCTGACTTCGACGACCCAACTTGGCATACGAAGCGGAGAACTTGTCAAGGTCCTCCCGCACAGCTGGCCTGGCAGCATCCCGAGCAAGCCTGATCCTATCCCGAGCAGCAACAAGGAAGCCCCGCTCCCGTTTAATCGCGACAGGCAAACCAGCCTGCCGTGTTGCCAGCAGTTGAGTCACAAGCTGGTCGGCCTCGACCAACTTGGGCTCCAGAAGCGCGGCTAACCCCATCCCGCCAGGAAGGTCCTTCAAAGTATCAATCTGGCTGCGAGCACCCTTCAGAGACATAGTGAAAGGGATTCCCCGTTCCACGGCAGCATCTACACCCCTCCCTAAGTGACGATAGAAACTGTCAACTACATCTTGCGTCACCTCGTTCAAAGCCTCCGAGGAAGCCGGTGTTAACGGGAGTGTGGCTGGCAGCGCAGAAGAAGACGCGATAGAATCTGCCGCTCCTACCACGAGAGAGACCAACTCTGCACGGAAGGACGCTTGAATGGCGGCCAACTCCTCTTCAGCAGTCCGTAGAATTTGAATGCTCGGTAGGACCGAGATGTCAGCCTTTGAAACCGCAAAAGAAACAGAGGATGAGGTAGAGACCGCAGTTCTCGGGACAAGCTCCATCCCCACCCGTCCAAGACTGGCAGGAGACACCTCAGTATGAGTCGATAAAGGAAGGGAAGCGCTTCCTTCCCCCAGATCAGGACAGGTCGAGCTCTCCCTAAGAACATCCGACGCGGGAAGTAAAGGGTCGGGACCTACATGGTCAAAACAACCATGAATCGATTTGATCTGGAGGATATGCTGATAAAGCAAATAAGCCTCCGCATGAGTCAATATTTGACCTATCTTACCAACCGAAGAGCATAGAGGCTGAGGTTCGCTTGCAGTCGCCCCAACACCTTCACCGACAGCCTCCGAACTAAATGAGATAGGCTCCTCCGCCCCAGCACCTTCGGAAGAAGATGCGCCGAGATCGGCATCGCCTTCCGAAACTCCAGCAATCTCGGATACAGGTCCAAAGGAACCTTTGTTATCCCGGATGGGGGTCTCAATAACTCGAGAGTTCTCAGCATCCGTTGAAAGAACCCCGGTAGAGAGGACCGTAGTACATACGCCACTAGTTAAAGCAGCAAGGGCGGATCAACCGCGGGGGCGAAAGACGGTGCATAAGAGTCCGATTCATCAGGTGCCTACAAAGGAAAGTGATCAAGTCATATCCCAAGAAGAGAAAAATCACAATAAACAGATAAATCCTATTTGATTTTACCTCCGGAGCATCGCCAGCACCTTCACCCCCCTCCGTGATAAACAGCCTACGAGATCTGGCTACAGTTCTCTTTACAAAAAAAGTCACTCCTTCATCGGCGGACTCACCCCTGCCTCGCTTACGCGAGAGACCAGGCGTTGCAGACGGTGGTTTCGACCTCACCACCTCAGGAACAAGTGGCGGCTGATCTTCCATCTCACCAAAAACGGTCAACGGTCGATCCGCCATCCCCTCTTCTGTCATAAGGGGCGGCTGATCCGCCGTTACTTCACCACTAGAGGAAGGAGAATCCTCGTCATCCCGCTCCTCCGGCTCGTTGTTTCTCTCAGCTGTGTCAGAGGACTCAGAATCAGGCATAGGGATCCTATTCGCCCCTTTCTTCTTCGCTTTCAACACTGGGGTCCTCTCTGCCAAGCGAGTGCCCAGAATGAAGCTCGTCCTCGGGTCAAAATCTACAGGAGCCTGGTTCACCGTAACATGGTAGAAGGCAGCCATATGCAAGATCTCCTCTAGCACGTTGGCCACAGGAACGGAGAAACTAGTCTGAGTATGATAAGTGTCATAATAGCTCCACGCCCTAATACCGTCAAGTATACTGCCCTCAAATCCCAGGCTAGGACTGGGACGCCCAAGGAATAGCTGACAATACCCAAATTGGCGGGCAAATCTACTGGGCAAATAGGGCTCCAGGTATACAGTGTTACGGTTGCGATAAACTAAGTGTGATGGGCGAATGTTACGCAACCAATAACGCATCTTCTCAGGCAAGAAATGAGGAGGTCTCACGCCATCAACATGAACATTCCTCACCTCCTGGTCAGTAAAACGGGGGACAGATACGAAGAAGCTATACCCGTCTGTCCTCGCCAACATCCTCCGACACGTCGGCATAGTGCTATATTCCCAAGGCTGATGACGATATTTGAAAAGAAAGGCGTCATCGCCCGTGACGCTGTCTCCCGTCCCAGGCCTCATCAAAGACTGATAATGCAGCAGCAACCACCCCAACAGGTAATGATAAGGCAGCTTTATACGTTCAAAGTCCATCGCCACGTCACGTGCGATGACTCTGGACGAGAATGCGCGGAGACCATGGTGAATGCTGCATACCATTGCAGGAAGAAGAGCCAACCTGACCCCAAAAGCCAATTTCACGGCGGGAAGAATAAAAGGATGGCTGATTCGCTCGATAGCACCTGCCCCGCCTGAAACCACACAATTGCGTAGCCACACCATTAAAAATCCGGCCAGAAGGGCCTTATCTGATAACCGTCGAGTGCCATAATAGAAATAGCTGAAGGAGTCAATCCGACTCCCAAATTTGTCGCCCATAGACTTCGACCTCCTAGCGGTCGACATCAAATCTTCCACTTCACCAGGAGTTTGATGGTCGCGGGAAGTGACCCGGCCAGCAGCACTGAATTTAAAAAGATAAGAGACCCAGGACTTGGTGTGAGGAGAATCCCCCTCCGAGCTATCATTTTTTTGGATAGCCACTCGATGGCAGGTACTATGATGGCATAACAGTTCTTGGTATACCGCGACGAAGCCTGGGAATCGACGATCTAGATCCCGGAACTCCTCGTTCGTCGGAGTGTACGCCTCGAAAGGCTCATCTCCCCAGGGAAGCTTGGAGACGTCATACATCTCATGGAGAGCGAGCCCCAGCTCCCCCACGAGGGTGAAGAACGTCCCTGTCCGATCGTTATACATCTCCAGAAGGGCCATGAATAACGGCTTATTGATGGGCAGTCCGTGGCTGGTACCCCGGATAGCGTCATAAAGATTGAATTCTCTCAAAGGTGCCTCATATTTCCACAGAATCCATGAAGTCAGGTTAGCCCATGGGGGAGTGGGGTGCAACCAGCCCTGCAGAGCCAACCTGCCAACAGGATAAGACCCCTTTCGTGCAAGCTGGCTCAAGAAGGTATCAGTCTGAGAAAATGAAAAGTTAGGACCGGGCGTGTTGATAAAAGAACCCGGAACTAACCCCATCACGGACCGACTGATTGGATTCTTGATTACATGCACCGACCCGGTAGCTTTATTATGACGGATCTCGCCCACAAACATCCCCGGTCCGGTGGGAGTAAGAGGATCTGTCATCTGCCTGTCCAAGACAACCATGTTGAACCACGCAAAGGGGAAATGACGCTTCATAATAGGAATATGAATCGGCCTCCCATCCAGAGCAAAATCCCAATTCTCGAAAATATCAAGAACGCGGGAGTTTTTAACGATCAGTGCATCCCCAAAGAGGAAGACTGGTCTCAGATGCTTCCCTTCAGGATTCCCTAAGCTCATCATATCACGAAGGAATGGGAAGGATTGAACCCTGATAACAGTCACTCGTTCTAGAGGCTCGTCAACGAGGAGCTGCTCTGACACTTGATGAACTAAGTTGTCCAGTGGCACGTTTTTGGCAAGTTGCTTCGAACCGACCAGGAGTTCTCCTGCAGAATTCACTGGCAGATTCACTAGAAAAAGATAAAAGAAACAAGGTCAGAAGACAAACAAAGAAAACAGAAGTATTGGAAAAGATTACTGAAGTCTATACGGCTCAGGTTGCCACAGCCTCATGCGGCTCATCAGCAGATAGGTCCATGCGGCTCTGCGCGTCATAGCCCCATGCGACTCTGAATTAACCAAGTCTGTACAACTCAGATTCAGAAGGGTTCATAGATTCATGCGGCTAAGCCCGACTCATACAAACCGCTGCGGCTACAAACCATCAAGTTCATGCGGTTCAAAAGTGAGCAACGCTTATGCGGCCCAAGTCGAAAACACACATGCGGCACTGATCGAATGCGATAAGCTCATGCGGCCATAATGGGCGAAGTGCTTATGCGGTCACATCGATACGTCTCGTATATGTGGCTTGTGCATAAAGTATGCAACAGAGCCATGGCAGCAGTTAGGGTTTTTCGGAGTGACCCCCTTACCAGCGATGGGCGGGTGAACATCAGGATGGACAGCGCCTACAGCAGTCGGCGGAGGAGCGACTACATTCGTCGCCGCAGTCGCCGTAGCAGCAACTGCCTTGCCCTTCGCGGCCTTCGATGCAGCAGATCTCTTGGGAGCCATGGTCGATGGATGAAGAAGGAAAACGAAGAGCGAAGTTGGCAACAGGGAATTCAAGCAAAGAAAGGAGGTAAAGAAATCCCCAAGAGCTGAAAAACTTCTATTTATAGGCGATCCATAAAGTAGAAAGACGCCTCGGATTACGCGCCGCCTCCAAAAATAACGGCGAGAACGCTTCGGTCAAGGCAAAACCGACCCTTGGGATCCTCCCCCAAAAGGCGGCGTCAAATCAAATCGAAGGCAATTAATGAAGAATTGCTCACGTGGTCAGGGTGCGTGGCGAAGAGCCTATGCGGCCAGAAGAATCTATGCGGCCGAGATGCTAATGCGGCCAGGAAGCTCAGGTAAACAGAACATCCTATGCGGCATGAACGGGGCCATGCTTCTTATTCAAAGTGTTTCAATTTTACAAATTAAAAACTTTGAAGGGGGTCCTGTAGAAGCATGGAAAATATTAGAATAAAGGTATAAATGGCCCATGCGGTTTTGGGTAGCAAGTCTATGCGGCTCATACTGGAGTTGCCCTATGCGGCCCAAAAGAAGACCCTCAGACTCATGCGGCTCGGGGATGAATGCGGTTCAGCAGGAATATGCGGCTCAATTGACGACACGTGTGACCGCCCCCCCACAGTTGGCCACTGGAGTAATGGCCTCATTTAATGCTCTGACACGACTCGACGGCTGTCTCTGACATAAAGTATCATAATGGCTCTGCCATAATGACAGACTCTTCGGGAAAAGAAGAAAATCTCTGACCCGATCTGACAAAAATCCTAGATTGCCACGTGGCAAAAGTCCCATGCGGCTCGGATAGAGAACAGCTTCATGCGGCTCATTGAGGAATCATTCTAATATGATTAACAAAAATTCGCCATATGCGGTCCACCCATAGCCCGGTCTATGCGGCTCAACACCACGCTAATTCATGCGACCCACAGAAACTATGCATATGCGGCTCATGGAGAGATCGTCTCCTGCGGCTCGCAAAGATTATGCATATGCGGCTCATGGAAAGTTCGTCCCCGGCAGCTCAATGAGGTATTGACTCATGCGGCTCACGAGGAGTATCCCCCTGCGGTTCAAGTGTTGGTCACCCTATGCGGCCTTGGCAGGATCTTCAATTAAAAAACGTGGCACTGAAGATGCAACAGAATCCCAACGAGAATATTCGACATCATCATCATAATTGCCGAGATCAGGGCATATCATTCATCATCAAGCCAATAGGACACGTGGCGAGCAATCAAATATTGGCATAATCAATCACGAAGATTTAAAGCAGTCAGCATTAACTGCTCATAAGATTTGGTGCTATCCGCATTAGTGGCCGAGATTTATTATGATCAGGATCAAGGGCCCAGATAGAATGAAGGAGCGCCGACATTCCAAACAGATAATCATCAGCAAACCCTAATGATCCTACCCCACTCTTATAAATAGCCAGCATCATTCCCATGTAAAAGAGGTCGACAACAAAAAGAATAAAAAAAAAAGAGAAGAAGAGAGAGATATACACAGAGAGAGCTCCCCCTTTTCCTGATAATCACAGAGAGAGAGAAGCCAGGAGAGCAACCCGAGGAGAGTAAGAAGAACCTTTCTTCGTCAACGCCGAGCAGATCTTCCCCGAGCCAAGGCTGCATACCGATCGTCCAAGGAGTAAGGCAGAGCGGCCGTCACTTTCCCGAGCCTCTATCGTCACCCCCCAGAATCAAAAATAAACAATCGTACTTAGTCTGCTGTACCTAGGTTTTCGTCCCTAGGCTTTCTTTGTACGAGCGAGTTTGTATTGTGAGTCTAAGTTCAGTCCTCCGATAATTGTTCTGTTCTTTTACAATTAATGGCAAACAACAATATGTTGGGCGGAGACAAATCCACTACCAACAAAATAAGGAAAAGAAATACATAACAAAAGAAAGATTTTGGCGAGCGAAACGAAGACGATCCAAGTGCAATCATCCTCGAGAAACAGTAATAAACATGGCTAGAGCTAAAGCACCTGCGAAAGACAAGATCACACACCTGGAGAGATAACCAGGTCCTCAGAGGGACGTAATAAGACACATAATATCATGCCATATAAATTGAATAAATATTGCTCAAATAAATAAGTAAATCGAATTATAACATGTTCCAATGCGTACCTACTGAACGAGCTTACCATCCTCCTAACCAAACAAGGACAGAAGATGGTAAACTAATTCACGGCGACGTATCTTTCCATGCTATGAATCCAATATGGTATCCGGACCCCAACAAGGTTCAATACCTTCTCATCGAAGTAGTAAGTCACACCTACAACCAAACAAGGACAAGATGTGACAAACTAGTCCACGATAAGTTATTGTTCCAAGTCACGGTCAGATACAAGTACCCAAACCAAAAGTACTCGTACCTAACGGATAGGGTAGCCTACCATTCTAAGTAAAATGTAGTTAAGAACAATCCTTCCTACGCATGGGCCCTGGCTGAATAGGATCGACATAGTCCCTCTTGGATACCAGAGGCCCCATCAGTAAGAGCATGACGTTCCGTAGAATCGTCAGTGGCCGTCAGTAATCATGGGTCGTCAATCCGTATCTCCAGCGGAGAGTCCGGGTCACAAGGGAAGTGCATCGAAGCCCATACGCTAAGGAATTGTCCTCTCCGCCCAATGCCATCTGGTCGGAGAGCGGACAGTTGAGGATGGGGGTTACACGGAGGAGATCGGGAAGAGTGAGGGGAAGTCGGCGTCGGGCGGCAGACGCGACGGCCGGGCAGGGAACAGCGGGGCTGCGGCATTGCCGGAGGTTGGGAGAGGCGGCGACGGGTTTCCGGCAGCGGCGGGGTTCAACGGCTAGGGTCGGGTTCACCGGACGCGGGGCGGTCGCACGGTGGAGCATGCACTGGAGCGGCGCTCCGATCTCCGGCCGGCGAGGACGGGGCGAGGCATCGACACATCGGTTAGCTGTGCAGAGCGCTGGCCCCGATGATTGATGTACGGTGGCTTCCCGTCAGGACGGTGGGGCAGCCGAGGCGCTGCGCGGAGGAGCAGCAGTAGCCGCGGGTCGGACGGCAGGTTTGCGGCAAGGTTTCATTCCTCTTTTATTTGGAATTTTACGGATTTTGGTGGTTATGGGGGTTGCCAGAGGCAGAGGCGTCCGATGATGGTGGTTGGTGGCGAATTGGTGAGGGTTGCGGTGGTGGTGTCAGTTATGGTGGTGGTGAGCCTGTGGTTGTGGTTCTGGTGCAGGTGGACGGAGGTGTTGACGGTAGGTCGGTGATGGTTCGGCTGGGAGTTGGCCGGAGTTGGCCAGGGTCCGGGGGTGATAGTAAATGTGGTGTAGGCGGGGCTGCCGAGGAGACGGGTGTGTGTGGAGTTAGGGGGTCGGGGAAGGTGTGTTCGGGTGGCGATAATGACGACGGGGTGGTGTTGTTCATGTCGGGGACAAGGGGCTGGTTGTCGTGAAGCCTATGGCGAGAGGGTGATGGGGTCGACAGGAGGCAGGAGCGGAGACTAGGCTAGGGCTAGGATTAGGAATTTTATTCAATCGTGTCGGGGTTGTCGACACAGAAATTTAATGTAAATGTAATAGATGGAATAAGATAGCGGACTGGAAGGGAACACGGACACGATGCACGGATTTTTGGGTTGTAAAGAATTTTTGGATGAATAATGTGGAGGAGTACCTGCCTATTTATAGGATGTAGAAATTCCCACTTAGATATGGACTAGGAATATTTAAAACCCAAGTAGATAAATCATCTATTTAAATTAAATTAATCAAATCAATTCAAATCCAATCCAAATCCAATTAGATCAAATTTAATTCCCTTAGTTTAAAATCAAATCAATAAATCAAATTTCAATATTAACTATTTAAATAAATACATAAATTCAAATCAATATTTAAATCTCCACAATAAATAAAAAATATGCTTTCCAAAAATACTAATAATATTAATTTCAAAAATTACATTATTATTTAAAATAAACTAACAAATAATTACTAAATATGTATGTAGGTACAAATGATGTTCTCATAATTATACTTTTCTAGCATACAAATAAAAAATATTATTTATTATTAATAATTGTGAAAAATGTAAGGCTTTATAAATAAAATAACAAACTTGTAAATTTTTGGAACGATAACAAAATAATTATTATGTATATTATTTTGAAACTACAAAAATAGAAAAATAATATTTTCAAAAATATGTATGCTCGCACATAATCGCACTCATCGAGCAATTTCGAAAAATAAAATTTGTGCGCGACGTATAATACGACTACACGTCGTACAATACAAAAATTTAAATCGGTACTAAATTTAAAAAAAATATAGTAGAAATTTAGGGATTTTATACCTGGTGGCCTTAAGTTTCACGGCTACTCTGATAAGGGGGTCTAGGTTGTTCGTCGAATTCCAGACGAAAGCAACGATGTTTTGGGATTGAGGCTGATGTCTCCAGAAGTCCAGAAATCTGAAGGGCTTTTTTATAGGGTTGGAGTTGCTGCTGACCTCAATAAGGAGGGGAGAGTGGTCGAATTTTGTGTAGTTAAGGTGGGAGAGGTTGGAGATGAGATTCATATCGGACCATCGGTTGTCGACGAGGGCGCGGTCCAGGCAAAAGTTTTGGCGACGAGCTCCTTCTTGTATGTTGCACCAGGTGAAGGAGTTACCGGAGTAGGGGAGGGGGTGTATGTTAGCCTGAAAGATGAAGGAGTTGAAGTCGTTCATGGTTGATTGGTTGGGAGGACGACCCCCGACTTTTTCTTGATGCTTGCGATTGTGTTAAAATCTCCAAGGCATATCCATGGGAGGCTATTGAGGGAGCTGTGGGTGTCCACAAGGGTATTCCAGAGCTGCTTGTGCTCGACATAGTCGCAGCTGTCGTGGACAATAGAAATGAGGGATCGGAAGGAGAGGGCGGGGTGTTCGAGCCCGCAAGAGAGCGCCTGGTCGGAGTAGAGTACTGTACCGAAGAGACATTCGTCGGAGAAGAGGATCCAAATATCGTGACACCCAGCAATGGCGTTCGGGAAATCGAGTTGAAGTTGAATGGGTTTGAGTTTTCTCTGGAGGATTTTGAGTTCGATGATAAATATAATGTCGATCCGGTGGATTTTTATAAGGGAGATTAATCTCCTCTTGGTTGGTTTGTTGGCCAGCCCTCTCACGTTCCAAGTTAGGATATTAAGTATTTGTATGATTATGATTGGGGGTGGGGTTGCAGTTTAGCTTTGAGGCTGACCGTATGGTCATGACCAAGGGCTCTTTAGCTAGATTCTTTTTCTTCTTGTTTTGATGGATTGTGGGGCCCCTTTGGGATACCGCAGGGGTGGCTGCCGTCAAGTCATGGCGGCTCGGGGCCTCGGTTTCTGTGGCATTCTCTGGTGGGTTGACGAGTTCTGTCTCGATCTTGGCCAGAGCGCTGAGGGGGTTGTTGGGGTTCAGGAAGCCGACATCCTGAGCTTGTCGGATCCTAGCCTCATAATCTTGGCCTAATGATCCGACAAGCTCAATCTTGAGGGAGGAGACGGATGAATCAACAAGGGCAGGGAGGGTAATCTGCGCCAGCATGTTATCCTCTGATGTGTCCGAGTCGACGACGGGAATACCGTCGGCGTTCTCTCCACCTTTATCAGGCGGAGACTTATCGGGGAGGAGGTTTAACTGGTCTTTGACCTCCGATAAGGAGCTTAGGATCTCGAATCTGCTGAGGAGGGTGATGCATGTAGGCTTGTCAGGTACCATACAAATATCCGACGTAGTGGGAGCGTGAGGGCTGGGGGAGCTGTCGCTTTCAGCAAAATGAGAGTGCGAGTTAGGTAGGGGAAGGATAGGGCCTGGGATGGGGAGTTGGGTTGTCCTCGGGGATTGAGTCTTTGTAGTACTTTCTTCCTGAGCTTCGGGTGGGCTTTGAAGAAATGCTTCGAGAGGTGGCCTCTGACCTGACATTGCTTGTAGAAGCTAATGTTGTTGTCATACTCAAGCGTCTAGAGGTGATTCTGTCCCCTAGCTCAAGCTGAATAAGTAGGGGGGTCGAGGGATAGATCGATCTCTATGCAAATCTTAGCGTTGTTGCCTTTGGAAAGATTGCATGTTTCTTCGGCGATAGCTACTAGGGTCCCGAAGGAGCTGGCAATTCTCTTGAGTGCTGCAGTAGCGAAGCAGACAAGTGGGAGGTTCGGCAAGGTAATCCACGTCGAAATAATCTTTGAGTCGACATTGGGGTTGAAGCTGGGGTACCATTTAGCGGTCTTCACGCTGAGGGATCCGATGTTGGTGGTGCCCTTAGCCCATATCAAGGAGCAGTCGGGATCAGAGGAGAGGTGGAGGAGGTGTTTTGAGTCCAATGGTACGACCTTGTATGCTGATGAGAGACCCCAGCCTGCGATGGCTTCTTTAGCGAAGGGCAGTTTAGGGCATCCGGACTGGAATTTCAGCACAAAGGCCTTCGAGAAGGATGAGGATAATGAGCAAAATTTCGTTGGGGGAGAACGACACTCTAATGGATTGACCTTCGGGTGGGGTAGTTAACTCGATCTCTGGAAGTTCGAGTTCCTTATCGACGGTGGGCAACTGCGCTACTCGATCCAGTCGCAAACTCTCGGTGAAAGACAGCTTCGATGTACGCCTGGAGGGGGGTAACGAATGCTGCCCGGGCGGAGAGAGATGATGGTTGATGGATGGAGCGGATGCTGCGTCGCGAGCCGATTGGGATCCACAGGGCTGTGAGCTGCGCCAATCTGGTGTCTCAGAGTTGGGTCTTGTGGGGCGGCTGAGAAGACCAAGCACAAGACCGCTAAGCGTAGGCACATGATATCCCTGGGGGATAGTAGCGCGTGCGCTCTAGCATGTGCCCGTGGGCGCATGGCCGCTAGCAAAGGAGAGGATAGGGAGAGGCCTCCTGACGCGGAGGGCGCATACCTGGAGCCCGGTTGCGCTGGTGCATAGCCAATGGCCAAAAGGGGGCGCATGGCAGCTGGGCTGGGGTGCATGTCCGGCCGGGCAGGGTGGCGTATGGTCACCAGATAGCAACGCGGGCGCATACCCCTCCGCGAGGAGGAAGGGCGCATGCGCTAGCGTGGAGAAGATGGGCGCATAAGCACGAAGGGGGACAGGCGCATGCCTCCCTAGGGGGGAGGAGAGCGCATGCGCTGGCGGGAGATTCGAATTTTTAGAATTCAAATTCGAACCAAGCGGGAGGGAAGGCCTGGATTCCCAGGCAGCGGAGTCCACGGGGCCCCTCTGACCAGGCAGGCTGAGGCCGCACGACGCCGCCGAGGGCGGGGGCCATTGGAGAGGAGGGGCTACACGGGAGGGGAGACCGTGGGGGGTTGAGCGCCTCCAGGGGCGTTGGAGGAGCAGTTGTCCGGGACGGGGATCCGACGACGACAGGAGAAGTGGCCTGGGCGATGGCCGAAGGCGGCCAACGAAGCTTCGGGGCGATTCCGACGGAGGAGAGGCCAACCATGGCTAATTGTGCGAGGTTCCAAGCCTGGGTCGGGAAGGAACATCCCGGCGTGCGGCGGCGGGCAGCTCGGCACCGGGGGAGGTACGAGTGCGGGGGGTGGAGGGCCGCCTGATCTGGGCGATCCCGGCCTCGTCTCCAGGGGCGAATGGCGGGAGCAGGATACTCCGTGCATCCATCGAAGCCGGGTAGGGCGCTGAGGGACAGGGGAAAGGAAGCTTGCATCAGGGAATGTTTTTTAATATATATATATATATATATATATATATATATAATGGCCTCCTCCTTCCCTGCTCCCGCTCCATACCCCTGCGTTGTGCCTCCCCCGTCCGGCGCTGCCTAGGCCGGCAGCTAGCGCCTTCCCTTCCCTCCTCTTGTCCCCCTCCTCGTATGGCGCCTCCTCCTGGGTCCGGCCAGGCACGGACCCCCTCGAACTCCTCGTCGTCCTCGTCCATCAGCCCGTGCCTCCTCTTCGATCGCCTTCTCCGAGCATTGATCCCCCCTCCGACCTCCGTGCCCTCCCCATCGGGACCCTGCAGCTTCCTCCCCCCCTTCGGCCTCCCCCTCATCGGCAGCGACCCTGCTCTTCCGTGAAGCAGCAGCCCACCCCGTCGCCGCTCCGGCCGCATCCTCCTCTGGCGACGTCCTTTCTCGTAACTCCAGGCGGGAATCCTCCCCATATCGTCGCCACCCCCATTTCCTTCCCCCGCCCGTAACTCTCCATCCCTCCCTCCCTTCCCGCTCTCTTCCCCCTCCCCTTTCTGGTTCGAATTCAAATTCTTTTCTCCAGTCCACCTTTTTCCACCCCACTATTTTGACCTCTGTGGGACCCCCGGCGCATCATGGCAGTTGTTTTCCCCCTGGCGCACCCCTAGCTTCCACCTTCACGGGCGCAACCCGTCTCCAGGCGTAACTTGGAGTCGTTCTTCCCTCTGGCACAACCCAAGTCCCCCTCTTGGCTGTTGGCGCCTACAGCCTCCTCGGGTAACCCGAGCCTCCTCCTCCTTCTAGCCCCCCCTGGCGTAACCCTGGACTCCTTCCTCTTAGCTGTGGGTGCTGGCCACCCATCGGCACAACCTAAAGTCGTTGGCCCCAGTCATCCCCCCCAGTCGCTACCCACTCCAGCCCCTACCCTCCAGCACAACTTGGTCCTGTTGGCGCCACCTAGCCCTCGGCGCACTTTGGTCCTATTGGCGCACTCCAGTCCACCTCCTCCTCCTCATCACTCGATGGTTGTCCCCCCCGGCGCCTCCGAGGGACCCTCTTGGGCAACCCTTCCATCTTCCCGACGCATTGGACCCGGCTTCGCTCGAGCTGAGCGATGCTCTCCTTGGCTCTTGGGTACGCGCTGCTTGGTTGGCGCAACCTGGCCTGCAGGTTGGCCAGCCTCCTAGGGCGCTCCCTCAGCCCTTCACGGGTTCCCCCTAGTGTCAGGCCATCACCTCGGGGCACAAACCACGGAGTTGGGATCGACGCATCTTGAACCCTCTTTGGAGATTACCCCCCCGGCCGACGGGGGCACCCCCTTGCAGGCCCTGTGCTCTGCGCCTTTAGGCAATTTTCCTGATCCATCTGTCGCAGGGATTGGCACCTCCCACGGTAGGGCGCACCCTGTCCGGCCAGCAATAGTCCCGACAGACCTCATCGCTCTTTTCCCCTGTTTGGCCAAGGCTCCCCGGCAGGTCGCAGCCCCAACACTGCCATCTTCCCCCTCGCAGTCTATTCCATGCCCGGACCGGAGCACGCCTAATGTGCCTACGATGCCCTCCTTTGCCGACAAGCTACGACCAGATCGGGCGCCCGCGTAGGGTCTCCATCTTCCAGACATCCCCCTTCCCGTAGTCGAATATCTACAGGCATCTCCCATGTCGGTGGTGCCGTTCATCGACCAGGAACTCTCCTCTCTGGCCACCTCCTTTTCCTTCTTCTTCATCGTCAAATTCTCGTCCGACTGCCCGAAACTCACCCTTGTCCAAGAGGTGATTGCTAGTTGGCAGCTCTCAACAGTATACAGGGTAGCCCCTCTCGATCCGAGACATATTTTGCTCCATCTATCTTCCAAAATTGACCATAGAACCGTGTGGTCCAAAGGCACCTGTAGGATCGACTCTTACCAAATGTAGATCATCAAGTGGTCCTCAAACTTCAACACCAAGGAAGACTCAGCGACGATCGCCGCCTGGGTGACCCTCCCCAACCTCCCTCCCCCCCCCCCCCATTTGCTTCCTTCCGACGGCTCTTAGGCCTATAGCCAACTCTTTCGGAACATACGTGGCCACCGCTGCAGAAACCAGCAACCTGACCAAAGCCCACTACACCAAGATATGTGTGGAACTTGACCACACCAAAGATCTCCCCAACCACATCCTTATCGAACTGGACAACCAGACTCACACCCAGCAAATCATCTTCGACAACCACATAATTTACTGCTCCCACTGCCATATACGCGGCCACCTCTCGAAGCATTGCTTTCGTCTCCATCCGGAGCTGAAGAAGAAACCGGAGCGAAAAGAACCCCACCACATAGGGAGCCAGCATCGAAAAGCTACCCAACCCCCCTACTTCCTCTTCCTAACTCTCACACCAGATTCAACTCAAGTGATAGCAAATCTGACAGAGGCGCCCCCCCGAACAATGTTATTATCCCCAACCACCCCCAAACTTATCCCTGTCCAACCAATTCGACGCCCTTGCTTCAGAACCCTTCGAATCCTCCCAGGCGATAGCCATCCCTGCTAATTCTGCCATAACCATCGGAACGGTCTCTGAGGACTTCAACGACTCCCGACCAGAGGAAGAAGAGGAAAGCTTCCTAGAACTTACGAATGCCACAGATCACCAAGCCTCCCTCGAACTCAACGTCGTTGACGCACTTGCTATTCTAGGGCCTGACCAGGTCCTTAGAGGTATTCAGGTCCTCACAGCTGGATTCCCCCTCCAATCGGAAGGAGACCGAATGGGCATCACCGGTGACACCTATCTCACCCCAAAGAAGATAGACGTGCTGGTAGCCGTTAAAGAAAAGGACGCACCCACCGAAGCTACCATAGAAAAACTAACCGAGGAATCCTTCCTCGGCTCATCCACAAAGGCGGCAGGGGAAGCATCCATCAATATCGTACAACCCCATAAGATATCGGTCGCTAAGTCCCCGACCATGCATACAAGGTCCGCAGCAAAGCGAACCAACCAACCCCCCAAACTCTATTAATGCTGAACATTTTCTCCTGGAATGTCCGCGGTCTGGCGAACAAACCTACCATGAGAAGAATCACCAGCCTTAAGAAGACTCATAAGATCGACATCTTGATCATCCTTGAACCAAAAATCCCCTATAAGAGACTTAAATCCATTCAACTGCAGCTTGGCTTTCACTCGGCAATCGCTGGCAGACACGACATTTGGATCCTCTGCTCCAAGGACATCACCATAGAGGTCATCCAAGAAACTAGGCAAGCCCTTTTCTGCTGGGTGGAACACCCTTTGATCCCCAAGCGCGCTATCCTATCTGCGGTTCACGGCAGCTGTGACATCGCGGAGCGCAAACACCTTTGGAACGACCTCTTGGATATCCACCAACTCCACCATAACCTCCCGTGGCTTTGCATCGGGGACTTCAAAGCTATCACCTGCAGAAAAGAAAAGATTGGCGGTCGCCCGCCCCTCCCCCCTCCCAGCCCGCTATGCTCGAGTTCAACAACTTTATCTTCAACTCTCACCTCACCTCTCTTTCGTTCACCGGAAATGCCTTCACCTGGTGCAACATGTAGGAAGGCGACCGTAGACAACACTCCCGCTTTGATAGGGCCTTAGTCAATGTCTACTGGCATGGTATGGGGACTACCTCCAGACTTTCTCACATTAATGCCATCGAATTCGACCATGCTCCCCTTCTGGTTGGTATTAAAAGCATATCAGGCCAGTCTAAAAAGAGTTTTCGCTTCCTGGATTTCTAGAGTGAGCAGCCACAATTCTTGAGCGTTGTCGCTGAAGCTTAGAACAGCATGGACTCTCCTGATCCTCTCAGCCGGGTAGCCATCAAGCTCATGGCCATGAGGAAAGTCCTCGTGGCTTGGAGCAAGCAAGCCTATGGCGATATTTTTCAAGTCATTCGTGACGCCGAGGATGACGTTACTCGTACTGAAGCTAGGTACATATCCCAAAATTTGCCAGCTACCAGGAAGGCTCTTAACCTCACCAAAGCCATCCTCAAATTCAGACTGAAAGTCGAGACCGATTTCTGGAAGTAGAAAGCAAGACATAAATGGGACAGCGAGGGGGGCAACAACTCGAGCTACTTCCACGCCTGCGTAAACGGTCGCAGACAGAAACTCATTATCCATCATATTGCCGATGTGAATGGGACCAGTATCGTCGATCAAAAAGGCATCCAAGTGGAGGCAGCGAAGTTCTATTCCCGTCTATTCTCAAAGAAAACGGTTCTCAAAGACAATTCTTTCCTGGACGAGGTGCCCCAACTTATTAGCAACTCCGACAATATTCGGCTTGAACAGCCACCTTCTGAAGAAGAGGTAAAAGAAGCCATCTGGGCCCTTAATGCTCACAGAGCTCCTGGGCCGGACGGGTTTTCAGGGGTTTTCTTCCGTACATGCTGGGACATCATCAAAGTGGATATCCACGATGCAGCCGCCGACTTCCTCCAAGGCGCTACTTATCCCAGAGCCATATCGAGCACCAACTTAATCCTCATCCCAAAGAAGGACAACCCGGAGACTTTCTGGGGCTTTCGCCCCATCAGTCTGTGTACCTTCACCAACAAGATCATATCCAAGATCATTGCCTCCCGTATGGTTGGCCTTCTTCCCAAGATCATCTCGGAGGAGCAGAGTGGCTTTGTCAGGGGGAGGAATATCCAAGATAATGTCATGTTGGCCCAAGAGTTAATCACCTACATGAAGCTTCCAG
This sequence comes from Iris pallida, assembly GCA_029216955.1. NCBI lineage: Eukaryota > Viridiplantae > Streptophyta > Magnoliopsida > Asparagales > Iridaceae > Iris > Iris pallida. The sequence goes on from JANAVB010038976.1 coordinate 18,763, forward strand.
CAAGAGGGGGCAACATTACCATCAAATTGGACATGGAGAAAGCCTACGATAGACTGGATTGGCAATTCATGATCTGGGTCTTCAGAGCTTTTGGATTTTTTGAAACTTGGACCAACATTTTGTGGAGATCGATCAGCAACTCATGGTTCTCTACGGTTATCAACGGTCAGGCTTACGGTTTCTTCAAATCAAGTCGTGGGGTTTGGCAAGGAAATCCTCTATCTTTCACCATCTTCATCATTGCGGCGGATGCATTGAGTAGAAACCTTAACAAGATGGTGAGTACCCCCAACTTCCAGCACTATCATACTGCCAGCGGTTGTCTGATCATCACCCACTTGGCTTTCGCTGACGATATCCTTATCTTCTCATCCGGGGATGTCGGATCGGTGGAAGTCGTCCAGTCGACGCTTCAGAGATACGCTAGGTGCTCGGGTCAGAATATCAACATAGCCAAAAGTGTTATCTACACCCACCACAATTGCAAGAGAGAGCAAACGTCCAGCCACTACATCATTACCTTCTTCCCCATCAAACATCCCCCATTCCACTACCTCAGAAGCCCCCTCGTATACGGCAAATCCAACGTCGGCATCTTCGAGAACCTGATCAGTCGCATCAGGAAAAAAGTCGAGGGTTGGCATAATGCCACATTATAACCGGGAGGCAAAATGATCCTCATCAAGCACGTCCTCGCATCCATTCCCATCTACACCCTAGCAGCGTGCTCCCCACCCAAGAAAGTACTATCCTCCATCGAGAGTATTCTCAGCAACTTTCTCTGGGGGCATAGCGGAGGCCAAGACAAGCACCAATGGGCTAGTTGGGATACTATGGCTCACCCTACCGGGGAGGGGGGCTTAGGATTCACTAAACTCTCCCACATAGTTAATGTTTTCTCTATGAAACTGTGGTGGACGCTTCGTACGAGTCAGAACTTATGGACCAGGTTCATGAAGGCCAGATACTTTAAACACATCCACCCGTCTAGAGCCATCTCTAACAGCAGATCCTCCGCGGCTTGCCGACACATCCAAATCGGCCGGTCTCTTGCGGAACCTAAGATTCGCCTTCTGGTGGAGAACAGCAATTCGTCGGCTTTCCTAGAACGCTGGGTTGATGACACCCTGCTTCCCAACCTATCAGCGATACCGAAGTTCAGTACCATCAAGGACTTGTGGGACCCCTCTGATACCGATTGGAATTGGAACAAAATCCGAGACTGGGCCGGGACAGAGGCGGTCGGACGCATCCGCCATAGCCGATTAACGATTGGATCGAAAGAAGATAAGATAGTGTGGGAGCCAGTTACTGCCGGGGCATTCTCGGTTAAATCGTGCCAAAAGCGTGATCCTTGGCAATGTTGTGCCATCTCCAACTGTTGCATCCTTCTGGCGGACATGCATCCCCAAGAAGTGGTCCTTTCTAATTTGGAGAGCCATCCGCAATATCCTACCCACTGACGACTCTCTCAACACTATCGGATTCAGCCTTGCATCAGCTTGCAATTGCTGCAACAATCGCCAATCGAAAATAGTCAACTACATCCTCAGTCAAGGAGACCTCCCGGTCCAGGTCTGGAGAGCCCTTTCCCAGCGCTGCGGAATGACTCACGTGGCGACAATTTCAACGACATCGTCCCGACCTGGGCCAAAGCGTCCCATGGACACCAGATTGTTGCGGCCACCGCCACATGGGTGTTCTGGAAAAAATCACAACAAGACGAGATATGAAGGCCAACAGTTCACCGCAGATCAATTGATTTGGGAGACTATTCGTCAGTGCCGCAAATGGAGCTCCCTCTGCTGGCTCGGCCAATCACCTTTCTGGAGATCTCTCTTCTCTTCGGCTTAGTCATTTTGTTTTCCGTTTTCTGATCTTTTTGTCAGTATACTTGTATAGGCTTCGGCATTTTGCGCCTTATGGTATACTTGTAGACGTTCCGCCTTTTGGGCTTCATGAATAAAACGGGTGGTTGTTAATATATATATATATATATATATATATATATATATATATATATATATATATATATATATACATTTTTTATATATATATATACATATATATATATATATATATATATATATATATATATATACAAAAAAAAAAAAAAAAAAAAAAAAAAAAATATATATATATATATATATATATATATTAACAAATATGTATATATATATATATATATATATATATATATATATATATATATATATATATATATATATATATATATATATATATATATATATATACATATTTGTTAATATTTTTTTTTTTTTTTTTTTTTTGTTAATATATATATATATATATATATATATATATATATATATATATATATATGGGAGAGAGGCGGTGGCTAGGCGCCAACAGGTGGGCCCGCCCCGGGTGGGTGAGTGGGTAATTAAATTTATTAATTACAGAAATTATTTCAAATTATTTTAACTCCAAATAAATCAAAAAAAAATCCCAAAAAATCTAGAAAAAAACCCATAAAATTGTAGAAAATATTTCTAAGTGTCTATAACTAAAATAAAAAGTTTTGTTTCAAAATATCATTGTGTGACTCCACCGTAAATCCTAAAAGTCTATGAAAAAGTAAATTATAAGGTTCTAATTATCTAAAATTTTCAAAAAATCTAAAAAATTGTAAAATATTCTAGAAAATATTTCTAGTCGTCTAGAACCCAAATAAAATATTTGGTCCCACAAATCCCACGAATGATCATACAGTAAATCCTAAAAGTCCTTAAAAATAATAAACGTTTAAATATTAATAACTAAAAATATCCATATAAAATAGCTAAATAATACATATATAAGCCGATGAGAATGGGACCAGTATCGTCGATCAAAAAGGCATCCATGTGGAGGCAGCAAAGTTATATTCCCGTCTGTTCTCAAAGGAAACGGTTCTCAAAGACAACTCTTTCCTGGACGAGGTGCCCCAACTTATTAGCAACTCCGACAATATCCGGCTTGAACAACCACCTTCTAAGGAAGAGGTAAAAGAAGCCATCTTGTCCCTTGACGCTCACAGTGATCCTAGGCCGGACGGATTTTCAGGAGTTTTCTTTCGCACATGCTGGGACATCATCAAGGTGGATATCCACGATGCAGCCGCCGCCTTCCTCCAAGGCGCTACTTACCCCAGAGCCATCTCGAGCACCAACTTGATCCTCATCCCAAAGAAGGACAACCCGGAGACTTTTCGTGACTTTCACCCCATCAGTCTGTGTACCTTCACCAACAAGATCATATCCAAGATCATTGCCTTCCGTATGGTTGGCCTTCTTCCCAAGATCATCTTGGAGGAGCACAGTGGCTTTATCAGGGGGAGGAATATCTAAGATAACATCATGTTGGCCCAAGAGTTAATCACCTGCATGAAGCTTCCAACAAGAGGGGGCAACATTGCCATCAAATTGGATATGGAGAAAGCCTACGATAGACTGGATTGGCAATTCATGATCTGGGTCTTCAGAGCTTTCGGATTTTCCGAAACTTGGACCAACATTGTGTGGAGATCGATCAACAACACGTGGTTCTCTACGGTTATCAACGGTCAGGCTGACGGTTTCTTCAAATCAAGTCGCGGGGTTAGGCAAGGAGATCCTCTATCTTCCACTATCTTCATCATTGCGGCGGACGCATTGAGTAAAAACCTTAACAAGATGGCGAGTAACTCTAATTTCCAGCACTATCATACTGCCAGCGGTTGTTCGATCATCACCCAATTGGCTTTCGCTGACGATATTCTTATCTTCTCATCCGGGGACGTCGGATCGGTAGAAGTCGTCCAGTCGACGCTTCAGAGATACGCCAGGTGCTCGGGTCAGAAGATCAACCCAGCCAAAAGTGTTATCTACACCCACCACAATTGTAAGATAGAGCAAACGTCTAGTCTCTCCATCACCACCTCCTTCCCCATCACACATCTTCCATTCCACTACCTCGGATGCCCCCTCGTATACGGCAAATCCAACATCGGCATCTTCGAGAACCTGATCAGTCGTATCAGGAAAAAGGTCGAGGGTTGGCATAACGCCACATTATAATCGGGAGGCAAAATGATCCTCATCAAGCACGTCCTCGCATCCATTCCCATCTACACCATAGCAGCGTGCTCCCCACACAAGAAAGTACTATTCTCCATCGAGAGTATTCTCGGCAACTTTCTCTGGGGGTAGAGCGGAGGCCGAGACAAGCACCAATGGGCTAGTTCTGATACTATGGCTCACCCTACCCGAGAGGGCGGCCTAGGATTCACTAAACTCTCCCACATAGTTAATGTTTTCTCTATGAAACTGTGGTTGACGCTTCGTACGAGTCAGAACTTATGGACCAGGTTCATGAAGGCCAGATACTTCAAACACATCCACCCGTCTACGGCCATCTCTAACAGCAGATCCTCTACGGCTTGGCGAAGCATCCTCATCGGACGGTCTCTTGCGGAACCTAAGATTCGTCTTCTGGTGGGGAACAGCGATTCATCAGCTTTCCTGGAATGCTGGGTTGACGACACCCTGCTTCCCAACCTCTCAGCGGCACCGAAGTTCAGTACCATCAAGGACTTATGAGACCCCTCTGGTACCGATTGGAATTGGAACAAAATTCGAGACTGGGCCAGGGTAGAGGCGGTCGGTCGCATCCGCCATAGCAGATTAACGGTTGGATCGGAAGCAGATAAGATAGTGTGGGAGCCAGTTACTGTCGGGGCATTCTCGGTTAAATCGACCAGAAGCGTGATCCTTGGCAATGTTGTGCCATCTCCAACTGTTGCATCCTTCTGGCAGACATGCATCCCCAGGAAGTGGTCCTTCCTAGTTTGGAGAGCCATCCGCAATATCCTACCCATTGACGACTCTCTCAACACTATCGGATTCAGCCTTGCGTCAGCTTGCAAATGCTGCAACAATCGCCAATCGGAAACAGTCAACCACATCTCAGTCAAGGTGACCTCCCGGTCCAGGTCTGGATAGCCCTTTTCCAGCGCTGCAGAATGACTCATGGGAGCGACAATTTCAACGACCTCGTCGCGACCTGGGCCAAAGCGTCCCACGGACACCAGATTGTTGCGGCCGCCGCCACGTGGGTGTTCTGAAAAAATTGCAACAAGGCGAGATACGAAGGCCAACGGTTCATCGCAGATCAATTATTTGGGAGACTATTCGTCAGTGCCGCAAACGGAGCTCCCTCTGCTCGCACGGCCAATCACCTTTCTGGAGATCTCTATTCTCCCCGGCTTAGCCGTTTTGTTTCCTATTTTCTGATCTTTTTGTCAGTATACTTGTATAGGCTTCGACATTTTGCGCCTTATGGTATACTTGTAGATGTTCCGCCTTTTGGGTTTTCCGAATAAAACGGGTGGTTGTTAATATATATATATATATATATATATATATATATATATATATATATATATATATATATACAGGGGAGAGAGGCGGTGGCTAGGCGCCAACAGGTAGGCCCGCCCTGGGTGGGTGAGTGGGTAACTAAATTTATTAATTACAGAAATTATTTAAAATTATTTTAACTTCAAATAAATCAAAAGAAATCCCAGAAAATCCAGAAAAAAACCCATGAAATTGTAGAAAATATTTCTAAGTGTCTAAAACTAAAATAAAAAGTTTTGTCTCAAAATATCATTGTGTGGCTCCACAGTAAATCCTAAAAGTCTATGAAAAAGTAAATTCTAAGGTTCTAATTATCTAAAATTTTCACAAATTCTAAAAAAAATTGTAAAATATTTTAGACGTCTAGAACCCAAATAAAATATTTGGTCCCAAAAATCCCACGAATGACCATACAGTAAATCCTAAAAGTCCTTAAAAATAATAAACGTTTAAATATTAATAACTAAAAATATTCAAAAATTATAGAAAAATATAAAATAGCTAAATAATACATATAAAAGCTATCTAGAGGTCATATGACATTAATATGGTCATAGCTCACCTACAAGCTTCGTCGTGACTCCCAATGATCATAAAATTAATTATAATCAAATAAAAAAATAAAAAATTTAGGAAATGGATTTACAAATCTACCCACCTTAGAAAAATTGCATTCTCAAAATTTCAAAGATACGACTAGGTACGACTAAGAATATAATCAAAAAGTGATTTGATTAACGATGTCGATACGCAAAGTAATACCCACGACACTTGCAATCATGCTAAGTTCTGTAGAGTTCCAAACGAAGAAAATGGACACAGACCAACATCTTTTTGAGGCAATCTTGTTCATTGGAACGACACGCATCTCTTAAAAAAACCAATCTGCCAGCAAGCATCCTTGGACCACCTTGAAGAACCTCCTCAATGGTTGACTTGATCAAAAACTTCATAAAAAAGCACTAGTTCTCATGGTAGAATACAACAAAGCCTTTCGACGATTTCCACACTCGCTGTACACATGTTGACACTGTCAGGAACGATAACTTCTCACCAAGCACATACATAACCAGAGTCGACTTCCATTCAGCAAGAGAGAGAACTATATCAGACTCGGATATGAGGGCAATGCGCACCCCTCCTACCATTGATGGTGTTTCCTCAAGCCCATTCCGATTTGTAAAGGAATGATAACAAAGTACAGCCCGCGACTTTGGCTACACGGAGGGCTAGGAAAGGGAAATAAACCAACATGCAACTTTCTGCTACAGTATGTAGCCGAATCCATACGCAAAGCAGTACCCACGACGCTTGCAATCTTGCTAAGTTCTGCAGAGTTCCAAATGAGGAAAATAGACACAGACCAACATCTTCATGAGGCGATCTTGTTCAATGGAACGACACCCATCTCTTAAAAATAACCAATCTGCCATCAAGCATCCTTGGACTACCTTGAAGAACCTCCTCAATGGCTGTCTTGATAAAAAAGCACTTATTCTTATGGTAGAATACAACAATGCCTTTCGACAGTTTCCACACTCGCCGCACACATGTTGACACTGTCAGGAACGATAACTGCTCACCAAGCACGTACATAACCAGAGTCGACTTCCATTCAGTAAGAGAGAGAACAATATCACTCGGATATGAAGGCAATGCACACCCCCTCCTACCATTGATGGTGTTTCGTGAAGCCCATTCTGATTTGGAAAGGAATTGTTAACAAAGTGCAGCCCATGACTTTGGCTGCATAGAGGGATGGGCAAGGGAAAGAGACCGTTCCCCTATTTATAACTTGCTTTGCTATCACACCTGGCCAGATTAAGGTGTTTACTGGGACGAGATGGCCGGGCCGGGCCGGTCCCAGGGTTGACCGGGTTAACCAGCCTGGGCCAGGGCCGGGCTTAGACTGGTCGGAGCAGCGGGCCGGGCCGAGTTGGCCCGTAGGAGGTATACCCGAACCGATGGCCCGGTTTGGTCAGGACGGGTTGAATCGGGCCTGGGCCAGGCTGGTTCAGTGTTGGACCGGGCCAGCCAATTTTTTGGGAAAAACAAAAAAAATATTTTACATTTAACAAGTAAAAAATTAGAAAGTAATTTTTTTTATTCTCAAGATAATTTAATGTATAACAGTTCAAGTATTTTTCTTCCATTAAATTTGCAATAAAAAGTAAAAGCTATAAACTAATATTTTGTTTCTAAATAAATTGTAAAAAAATGTACAAGTATTTTTTCTTGTCCATCACCCTTCTTCCATTTCTATTGCTCAGCTTCTCCTTCAGTAGTGCCCTCCAAGGTAAGACACTGAAAGTCCAGCTCACTGATAGTTATGCTATATTGTGTACATGAAGTTTTGAAAGTTTTGAAAGCTTGTTGTCTACTTGTAGAAGTGTTCAAACTTTATAGACATAATCTAAGAGTATCTAAATTTACATGAAAAAACTGAAGACATTCTTGTACAACTAAATTAATAATATGACGAGCACATCTAACATGAAACAGTTGTCCTTCTACTATAGGTAAAAATTGTGAACTTAAAATACTAATACAAGAAGTGTTATTACTAGCATTATCAAGAGAAATGGAAAAAAATTATTGTGAATATCATATGCACGTAAAAATTGCATGATGGCGCCACCGATTACAGAACCGGTATATAGAAATTCTAAAGGCCGTAGACAAATAATACAGTTTTTACAACATCCACTTTTGATCTATATAATGTGTCATCATACAAATAATAGCATAGTTTTGTTTTGTAATCCATATATCAGAAGTTAGAGCAAACTTACTAACATTTATGACGCTTTGCTTCAAAGTTGTCCTTTCCTTTTGAAATATTTCGATAGCCTTCGATCTAGAAACTTTATTAAAACATGGGTTAAGAGTAGTACTTGCATACCTATAATACCAATCACTCTCTCTGAATGTGAAAAGTTGTTCACCACACAAAAAAAAATTGGTTGGCTTGATTTTGTTACTAGCATCAGAATAAATAAAATTGCCTACAGAAGATCCTTGTGGACCGATGCTTATCTATGACTGCCTAGCTTGTAGTGTGTCCTTACCATGACAAGTGTCATAGTGTTTTTTTCAATGTGCTTGTGCCATCGTTCCTTTTTCACTTAAACATTTTCTTGCATTTCTTACACTGTGCACCTTTAGCAATTGGTTTTTAATTTTTTTGGGATCTAAAGCCGGTGCGCCCTCACTATCAGTGACATTTTTTTTCATAATATTGCCACAAAACTGATTTCTCCCTAGTTACAACATTTGTAGCCATGCTCCTAACTTCAGGATGTGACATTTTTTGTCTACGGCACAGAATTTGTAATAGGATTATTTTCAAATAAATCAGCATAGTAAGCAAAATTTTGTTCTGACTTACCTTCGTAAGGGTGGTTAGAACCAGTAGTATCAATAGTTTTAAAATTAAATTTTCCAGAAAAAAGAAGAAAGAAGAGAAAAGGAAATGTTATCTACCAAAAGAGAGAGACAGAAAAAAAATCAAAAATTGCAACAACAAAAAAACCTTTAAAATTAAAATTACTTGGAAGGTCAACTTCATGGAAGAGATGTTCAACTCCAAGAATTTTTGCAGAATTTGAAAGCTTACAACACTGCACTTTGGCCTCCAAGAAGTTGCACTTTGACCGGCCCGGACCGCGATCAAACTGGGCCGGGTTGGTCCGGGCTTTCGGGTCCGGGGACGCAACCCATCCCGGACCAGTTGCTCATTAGGTCAGGCCGGTCTAGATCGGGTTTGACCGGACCGGGCCCAAGCCGAGGACCGGACCACCCGATCCAAGTTGCACCTTGATGGACAGATACCCTCTACATGCTGTGATGATCCCATATTGGCAACACGAGAACCCGTTCCCTCGACGAATCCAAACCCCCTTGATTGTGGATTGGACCTGTCATGCCCCGCTCCCTTAGGAGCGATCGTCCTCGCTAAGGCGTGATGCCGCACAAGCCTAGATTGCGCTCGTGCAAGGCGGGTTCCATCGGCCGATTTCAGCGGCTGCGACGGGGTCGTCGCACAGAAGTCTCAAGCACAGACATTGAAACAGCAGCAGAAATTTGAAAGCAAAACATGATGGAACTGGAGATTCCCAGGACCCTTCCTTTGGTGTGTGTATTGATCGATAGAAAGTTAAAGAGATCTAATACGTGTTCTAACCCTTCATAGGCGGAAACTAGGGTTCAAGAAATATACCTGCGGCGGAAAGGAGACAAGTAATTCCTGGCAATCTCGAGCGGACGACCCCAAGATCTTCTGCACGTATTACTTCCTCGAGTTGGATGTCGTGTGGGCGACGATCTCCCAACCTTTTCTTCTCCTTGGCAGCACTCTCTTTATCTCCTTACGTGAATCACGAATTTAGAGAAAATTTCAAATTTCTGATCAGTAATCTGGCATACAGAGAATAGAGGATCTATATAGGCTACGACAGGGACCATGAGAAGAAATTAGGGTTAGGCCTCCTAACGGATCTGGATATCCCGTGTTCAGCCCAAACACACAATCCAGGCCCATTAACAATAGCTCGATCCACTAGTGAGCTATTGTTGCCCTACCTCCCTAATCCCAAATTATGTTTGTGGGCTCCTTTTATTATATGCTCGTTTGGCTCCCCATGTTAAGATATCGTATTTCCGTCGATCAAATTAAGTTACTGACAACTATATTGATTCGACATCTTTTATCCTTAAGTAGTACCGCTCAACTTTATTTGTCATGTCGGATATAATCTACCTGCAGGGTTTACATGACAATCCTTATGAGCTCCTTAAGAGGACATCATCAACCCGATGTATCTGGACTGGATTCCATTTATAATCAATAGCCCATCATACATACAATGTTATTATCCAATTCATAGAGGTTGTTGATCCATAATAAATCTCACTCTTTTATGAGTTAAAGTAATGCACACTGTATATACATGTCTGTTATTATATCCGAATTAAGAGTACAAGCATCCATAATAACAGAGGTGTTTGTTCTCTTATGTAGTCAGTACAAAGAGAACAACCTCAAGTGGTCCTGTTAAATACACATAAAGTGTACTAGTGTAAACCTATAGTCAAGATAGACTAATATCAGATTACACTACAACCTTTCCAATAGATTGTCCAAGTCCATCTAGGTTGTGAACTATTTATATACTCCATAGAAAACTGATAATATGATCTTCTGTGTGACACTACACACCATATTATCTACAATATAGAATATCAGACTTTTGCATTAACACTTGCAACAAATACAATATGCAAACATTTGCCCATATGATTCTCATTCAAAATTTAAGGAAATAAGGTTACTACAAAAGTGATGCTTTTAGTATATAACCCTAACAATCACCCACTTATACTCAAGGTATTGCTTTTCAGTATACTGTTACAAATCTCCCACTTATACTTAAAGCTATGCTGCTACACATCTGACTCCCATTCCCTCAACATGACTGTCAAAAGACTTAGCTGGTAAGCTCTTTGTAAAGGGATCAGCTAGGTTGTCGGCTGATGCTATCTTGATCACAGCAACTTTTCCTTTCTTTACGAAATCTCGTATCAGGTGGTACTTGCGCTCAATGTGTTTGCCTGTCTTATGGGCTCGTGGTTCCTTCGAGTTTACAAGTGCACCACTATTATCACAATAAAGTGTAATAGACTTAGACAAACTAGGTACCACATCCAAGTCCAGCAGAAAGTTTCTGAGCCAAACCGCTTCTTTGGCTGCCTCAGAGGCTGCCACATACTCGGATTCCATGGTAGAATCAGCAATATATTTTTGCTTGATACTCCTCCACATAATGGCTCCACCTCCCAAAGTAAACACATAACCTGAGGTAGATTTCCTGGAATCCCTATCTGACTGAAAATCTGAGTCTGTATACCCCAAGGAAACTAAACTATCTGCCTGGTAAACTAGCATATACTCTTTAGTCCTTTTCAGGTACTTCAAAATATGCTTTACGGCAGTCCAGTGCTCTTGTCCTGGTTTAGACTGATATCTGCTGACCATGCCTACGGCAAAGCAGATGTCTGGTCTCGTACATAGTATTGCATACATTAAGCTTCCTACTGCTAAAGCATAAGGAACTGCCTTCATGTTCTCTACCTCTTTAGATGTCCTCGGACACTGCTCCTTTGATAGAGCAATTCCATGTCTAAAAGGTAAGAAACCTTTCTTAGAATTTTGCATACTAAAATGAGTTAGTACAGTATCGATATAGGAAGCTTGGGATAAGCCCAACATCCTTTTCTTGCGATCTCGTAGAACTTTGATCCCAAGGATGTGACCTACTTCTCCCAAGTCCTTCATATCAAACTGTTTGGATAACTATACCCTTACATCAGATAATACCTTCACATTGTTTCTAATGAGCAAGATGTCATCCACATAAAGTACTAGGAACACCACCACGTTTCTGTCACACTTTCTGTATACACATGATTCATCCTGACATTGATCAAATCCATAGGATTTATCACCTGATCAAAACATATGTTCCAAGATCTGGAAGCTTGTTTAAGTCTATAAATGGACTTTTTGAGCTTACAAGTAAGATGCTCCTGGCCCTTTTCAATGAACCATTCTGGTTGCTTCATATAGATGTCTTCCTCAAGACTTCCATTAAGGAAAGCTGTCTTGACATCCATTTGCCAAATCTCATAATCGAGATGAGCTGCAATAGATAAAAGAATCCGAATAGACTTAAGCATGGCTACAGGAGAAAAGGTTTCCTCATAATCGATACCCTCTCTTTGAGTAAAACCTTTTGCTACAAGCCGAGCTTTAAAGGTTTCAACCTTACCGTCTAATCCTCTTTTTCTCTTATAGACCCACTTGCATCCAATGGCTTTTACACCAACGGATGGTTCTACAAGCTCCCAGACCTAATTAGAATGCATAGATTTTATTTCAGATATCATTGCTTTTTGCCAAGACTCTGCATCTTTATCTTGGAGTGCTTCATTGTAGGTACAGGAATCATAATCTTGTTCCTCAGGGATGAAGTTTAACGACTCTTCCAAGAACATATATTTATCAGGTTGTATCACAACCCTCCCACTACGACGAGGCACTATCGGTTGTGGTGTAACATTTGTGATACGTTGTGCAGTTATTTGTGGTTCATCCTCTTGTATTGTTGGTACTGAAGTACTTGGTGTCTCACGTCTCAGTTCTTCTAGAACAACTCTACTTATGGGTTTATGGTTCATCACATAGTCTTCATCTAAGAATCGGACATTGGTGCTAACAATGACCTTCTGATCCTTAGGACTATAAAATAAATCTCCTTTCGTTCCTCTTGGATAGCCTACAAACAAGCGTACTTCTGTACGAGATTCCAACTTATCTGCTTTCCCATTTAGCACATGTGCTGGACTACCCCAAATGCGAACATGTTTCAGACTAGGCTTACGCCCAATCCACAGCTCTGCGGGAGTAAGAGGTACTGACTTAGAAGGAACCAAGTTCAAAATATAAGCTGCAGTCTCTAAGGCATATCCCCAAAACGAATCTGGCAAATCTGAATAACTCATCATTGATCTAACCATCTCCATAAGAGTTCTATTCGTTCTTTCGGCTACACCATTCTGTTGGGGCATTCCAGGTGCAGTCAATTGGGATGCAATCCCAGCCTCTGATAAATAATCCCTAAACTCTCCAAAGAGGTACTCACCACCCCGATCTGATCGTAATGACTTGATACATTTTCCATGATTTTTCTCCGTTTCAGCCTTGTACTCTTTGAATTTCTCAAAGCACTCAGACTTACGGCACATCAAATAAATGTATCCATACCTTGAATAATCGTCAATAAAGTGACAAAATATTCAAAGCCACCTCTAGCTTGGATAGTCATGGATCCACACAAATCAGAATGAACCAATTCCAACACATCTTTGGCCCTATACCCCTTTGCCGTAAAAGGCCTTTTGGTCATTTTACCTTCCAAGCATGATTCACAGATTGGTAGTGCCTCCACTTCCAATGAACTCAAAGGTCCATCTTTAACCAGTCTTTGAATCCTTCTTAGGTTAATATGCCCCTATCGTAAGTGCCAAAGATATGTTTGGTTCATACAAGAAATTTTTTTTCTCTTATTTAAGTTAGATGACATATTATTCATTTCCATAAGTTGCATTGTGGGCGAAATAGGATTAATGACATACAAATTATCAACCAATGTACCAGAACAGATAAAATATTTATTCTTTCTAATAACAATATTGTCATTAAAATAAACTGAATATCCATCCTTAACTAACATAGAAACAGAAACTAAATTCCTTCTAAGTGAAGGTGCATAAAGACAATCTCTCAATGTCAAAGACTTATTTCTACCAAAAGATAAAATAACATCTCCTAATACAATGATCGATACTTTTGTAGCATCACCCATGAACAAGCATATCTCTCCATCACTTAGCCGTCTGGTTTCCTGGAACCCCTGCAATGTATTGCAGACATGATTAGTGGCTCCTATATTTACACACCAGGTGTCGGTAGATAACACCGCTAAACATGTTTCAACTACTAGTAAATGAGATATACCTTCTTTGTTCCCTTGTTTGAGAAGTGGACAATCAGTCTTCCAATGTCCGGACCTTTTGCACTTAAAACATTTGCCTTTCGGCTTTTTCACCGCACCTTGAGGTCCCATGCTCTTCTTTGCTGAGTTTGTCTATTTCTGAATGTTATTCTTCTTCTTACCGCCTTTTGGCTTAGAAGTAGAAGCCTTTTCAAAAACAAAAACATGACCACTCTGTCTAAAGATAGATTCAGCATCCTATAGCTCTTTTGCAAGTTCTGCCAAACTATACAACCTTTTGTTCATGTTATAATTAAAGCAAAAATTTTTAAAACTTTTAGACAGAGTCCCGAGAATGATATCGACCTGGGTTTACCCATCGATTTCAGCTCCAAGGATCTCCATCTCATTCAGATGACCCATCATCTTGAGAACATGATCCCTTACTGTGGTACCCTCAGCGATTTTTGTATTCATCAAATATTTCATAGCAAACTGCCTAGCTGCTCTACTCTGATGTCCGAAGAGTTCTTTGAGGTTATACATCATTTCATAAGGTGTGGCCATGGCTTGATGCTGATGTTGTAGTACATTTGACATAGATGCTAGAATGTAACACCGTGCCATCTCATCTGCCTTTTTCCACTTCTTATAAGCCTCTTTGACCTCTTCATCAGAGTTAGCATCAGGCTTAGGTGGGCATTCCTCAACAAGTACATATTTGTACTCCTCAGCAGTCAGAACAATGTCTAAATTACGTTTCCAGTCAATATAATTAGGTCCAGTAAGTTTGTTTTCTTTAAGAATCGCCATAAGTGGACTGAAAGAACCCATTTTTGAAATCCTGAGAATCACATAAATAAAATTATGTAGGGCAAAAAAAAACTTTTTGAATTAACTAAATATTGATTCCCTCAAAACAATAATAAGAAATTTACCAACACCTTGAATACCATGAATTTAGCATGCCACGATAGTGTGGACGTATACAAATTCAACTTTGTTCAAGTAGATTTTTCTTATTAATTTTACTATCATGTCAATATAACTTTATGACAAATAAAACTAATATGATGGTCTTGCTCTGGTCATACAAATAATAGCAGTGACTCCGATGGGAGGATACCATTATTTGTATCTAAGTGTATAACATTACTTAATACTAAGTCCATTATCTTGTAATGAGTTCCTTCATACGGAGAAGTGAACACATACTAGATAACTTTCTACAATTATCCCTAAGGAAGTTTGTACTGGTGATTCATAATTATACTTATCCGATATGGGGGAAAGCACTAAAGCCAATACGCAAGTATAATTACATCACCTACAAAACAGTAATGGAGACCATAGGATTTATACTAAAAAAATCCTCTCCCACTTAGTTATTTAACAATGAGGATTTTTCTACCAGTTGATATTATATCCATGTTGTCCATTATTAATGTAGGCTTGGTTTTTCAAAAAAAATAACCACACAATAATAAACATGCATAATCAGAAAAAATAAAATGACAAAAATAAGAGAAAATATCCAACTATTATGGTCATCTTTGCTGTTCCGTCCTCAACTATCCGAATCCAAAATCTGGCGCTGCGCAGATCTATACGGGGTTTTGGCTATCGATTTCTTCATCGAAAATCATCTGTCTGTCTCTGGATTGCTTAAAACCAGCATCTCGTCCGGCATCAGAAACAGCCACCACCGCCATTACGATTGATCAAAAATAATTAAAATTACATCAATTCTATGCCTCCCAAAGGAGTTCACACCCAAAGGAGTTCACACATAATCTAGATTGAAAAATTAAATTAATAAGCATGATCAACCCTTGTGATTTTAATTACATCCACAGTAACAACAACATCCACGACATGTCCGTGGTTTAAACAACACAATCAAAAAAACATGCATTGGACCATAATAGTTGGATCTAAGATGCCTACAAAACTGAGTTAGAACAGATCTACATCTACTGACTATTACATAGCGCAAATTTTATTGGACAACATGGACGTATCAATCAATACATAGATTCAAAGTGGCTCTGATACCAATTGATGGAACTGGGGATTCCCAGGACCCTTTCTTTGGTGTACGTATTGATCGATAGAAAGTTAAACAGATCTAATACGTGTTCTAACCCTTCATAGGCGGAAACTAGGGTTCACGAATTATTCCTGCGACGGAAAGGAGACAATTAATTCCTGGCTATCTCGAGCGGACGACCCCAAGATCTTCTGCACGTATTCCTTCCTCGAGTTGGACGTCGTGTGGGCGACGATCTCCCAACCTTTTCTTCACCTTGGCAGCACTCTCTTTCTCTCCTTACGTGAATCACGAATTTAGAAAAAATTTCAGATTTCTGATCAGTAATCTGGCAGGCAGAGAATAGAGGATATATATAGGCTACGACAGGGACCATGAGGAGAAATTAGGGTTAGGCCTCCTAACGGATCTGGATATCCCGTGTTCAGCCCGAACACACAATCCAGGCCCATTAACAATAGCTCGGTCCACTAGTGAGCTATTGTTGCCCTACCTCCCTAATCCCAAATTATGTTTGTGGGCTCCTTTTATTATATGCTCGTTTGGCTCCCCATGTTAAGATATCGTATTTCCGTCGATCAAATTAAGTTACTGACAATTATATTGATTCGACATCTTTTATCCTTAAGTAGTACCGCTCAACTTTATTTGTCATGTCGGATATAATCTACCTGCAGGGTTTACATTACAATCCTTATGAGCTCCTTAAGAGGACATCATCAACCCGATGTATCTGGACATGGATTCCATTTATAATCAATAGCCCATCATACATACAATGTTATTATCCAATTCATAGAGGTTGTTGATCCATAATAAATCTTTCTATTTTATGAGTCAAAGTAATGCACACTACATATACATGTCCGTTATTATATCCGAATTAAGAGTACAAGCATCCATAATAACAGAGGTGTTTGTTCTCTTATGTAGTTAGTACAAAGAGAACAACCTCAAGTGGTCCTGTTAAATACACACAAAGTGTACTAGTGTAAACCTATAGTCAAGATAGACTAATACCAGATTACACTACAACCTTTCCAATAGATTGTCCAAGTCCATCTAGGTTGTGAACTATTTATATACTCCATAGAAAACTGATAATATGATCTTCTGTGTGACACTACACACCGTATTATCTATAATATAGAATATCAGACATTTTCATTACCACTTGCAACAAATACAATATGCAAACATTTGCCCATATGATTCTCATTCAAAATTTAAGGAAATAAGGTTACTACAAAAGTGATGCTTTTAGTATATAACCCTAACAATCACCCACTTATACTCAAGGCATTGCTTTTCAGTATACTGTTACAAATCTCCCACTTATACTTAAAGCTATGCTGCTACACATCTGACTCCCATTCCCTCAACATGACTGTCAAAAGCCTTAGATGGTAAGCTCTTTGTAAAGGGATCAGCTAGGTTGTCGGCTGATGCTATCTTGATCACAGCAACTTTTCCTTTCTTTACGAAATCTCGTATCAGGTGGTACTTGCGCTCAATGTGTTTACCTGTCTCATGGGCTCGTGGTTCCTTCGAGTTTGCAACTGCACCACTATTATCACAATAAAGTGTAATAGACTTAAGCAAACTAGGTACCACATCCAAGTCCAACAGAAAGTTTCTGAGCCAAACCGCTTCTTTGGCTGCCTCAGAGGCTGCCACATACTCGACTTCCATGGTGAAATCAGCAATATATTTTTGCTTGATACTCCTCCACACAATGGCTCCACCTTCCAAAGTAAACACATAACCTGAGGTAGATTTCCTGGAATCCCTATATGACTGAAAATCTGAGTCTGTATACCCCAAGGGAACTAAACTATCTGCCTGGTAAACTAGCATATACTCTTTAGTCCTTTTCAGGTACTTCAAAATATGCTTTACGGCAGTCCAGTGCTCTTGTCCTGGGTTAGACTGATATCTGCTGACCATGCCTACGGCAAAGCAGATGTCTGGTCTCGTACATAGCATTGTATACATTAAGCTTCCTACTGCTAAAGCATAAGGAACTGCCTTGATGTTCTCTACCTCTTTAGATGTCCTCGGACACTGCTCCTTTGATAGAGCAATTCCATGTCTAAAAGGTAAGAAACATTTCTTAGAATTTTGTATACTAAAATGAGTTAGTACAGTATCGATATAGGAAGCTTGGGATAAGCCCAACATCCTTTTCTTGCGATCTCGTAGAACTTTGATCCCAAGGATGTGACCTACTTCTCCCAAGTCCTTCATATCAAACTGTTTGGATAACTATACCCTTACATCAGATAATACCTTCATATTGTTTCCAATGAGCAAGATGTCATCCACATAAAGTACTAGGAACACCACCACGTTTCTGTCACACTTTCTGTATACACATGATTCATCCTGACATTGATCAAATCCATAGGATTTTATCACCTGATCAAAACATATGTTCCAAGATCTGGAAGCTTGTTTAAGTCCATAAATGGACTTTTTGAGCTTACAAACAAGATGCTCCTGGCCCTTTTCAATGAACCCTTCTGGTTGCTTCATATAGATGTCTTCCTCAAGACTTCCATTAAGGAAAGCTGTCTTGACATCCATTTGCCAAATCTTATAATCGAGATGAGCTGCAATAGATAAAAAAATCCGAATAGACTTAAGCATGGCTACAGAAGAAAAGGTTTCCTCATAATCGATACCCTCTCTTTGAGTAAAACCTTTTGCTTCAAGCCGAGCTTTAAAGGTTTCAACCTTACCGTCTGATCCGCTTTTTCTTTTATAGACCCACTTGCATCCAATGGCTTTTACACCAACGGGTGGTTCTACAAGCTTCCAGACCTGATTAGAATCCATAGATTTTATTTCAGATATCATTGCTTTTTGCCAAGACTCTGCATCTTTATCTTGGAGTGCTTCATTGTAGGTACAGAAATCATAATCTTGTTCCTCAGGGATAAAGTCTGACGACTCTTCCAAGAACATATATTTATCAGGTTGTATCACAACCCTCCCACTACGACGAGGCACTATCGGTTGTGGTGTAACATTTGTGACACGTTGTGCAGTTATTTGTGGTTCATCCTCTTGTATTGTTGGTACTGAAGTACTTGGTGTCTCACGTCTCAGTTCTTCTAGAACAACTCTACTTGTGGGTTTATGGTTCATCACATAGTCTTCCTCTAAGAATCGGGCATTGGTGCTAACAATGACCTTCTAATCCTTAGGACTATAAAGTAAACCTCCTTTCGTTCCTCTTGGATAGCCTACAAATAAGCGTACTTCTGTACGAGATTCCAACTTATCTGCTTTCCCATTCAGCACATGTGCTGGACTACCCCAAATGCGAACATGTTTCAGACTAGGCTTACACCCAATCCACAGCTCTGCGGGAGTAAGAGGTACTGACTTAGAAGGAACCAAGTTCAAAATATAAGCTGCAGTCTCTAAGGCATATCCCCAAAACGAATCTGGCAAATCCGAATAACTCATCATTGATCTAACCATCTCCATAAGAGTTCTATTCCTTCTTTCGGCTACACCATTCCGTTGGGGCATTCCAGGTACAGTTAATTGGGATGCAATCCCAGCCTCTGATAAATAATCCCTAAACTCTCCAAAGAGGTACTCACCACCACGATCTGATCGTAATGACTTGATACATTTTTCATAACGTTTCTCCGTTTCAGCCTTGTACTCTTTGAATTTCTCAAAGCACTCAGACTTACGGCGCATCAAATAAATGTATCCATACCTTGAATAATCGTCAATAAAGTGACAAAATATTCAAAGCCACCTCTAGCTTGGATAGTCATGGGTCCACACAAATTAGAATGAACCAATTCCAACACATCTTTGACCCTATACCCCTTTGCCGTAAAAGGCCTTTTGGTCATTTTACCTTCCAAGCATGATTCACAGACTGGTAGTGCCTCCACTTCCAATGAACTCAAAGGTCCATCTTCAACCAGTCTTTGAATCCTTCTTAGGTTAATATGCCCCAATCGTAAGTGCCAAAGATATGTTTGGTTCATACAAGAAATTTCTTTTCTCTTATTTAAGTTAGATGACATATTATTCATTTCCATAAGTTGCATTGTGGGCGAAATAGGATTAATGACATACAAATTATCAACCAATGCACCAGAACAGATAAAATATTTATTCTTTCTAATAACAATATTGTCATTAAAATAAACTGAATATCCATCCTTAACTAACATAGAAACAGAAACTAAATTCCTTCTAAGTGAAGGTGCATAAAGACAATCTCTCAATGTCAAAGACTTATTTCTACCAAAAGATAAAATAACATCTCCTAATGCAACGACCGATACTTTTATAGCATCACCCATGAACAAGCATATCTCTCCATCACTGAGCCGTCTGGTTTCCTGGAACCCCTGCAATGTATTGCAGACATGATTAGTGGCTCCTATATCTACACACCAGGTGCCGGTAGATAACACCGCTAAACATGTTTCAACTACTAGTAAATGAGATATACCTTCTTTGTTCCCTTGTTTGAGAAGTGGACAATCAGTCTTCCAATGTCCTGACCTTTTGCACTTAAAACATTTGCCTTTCGATTTTTTCACCGCACCTTGAGGTCCCATGCCCTTCTTTGCTGAGTTTGTCTGTTTCTGAATGTTATTCTTCTTCTTACCGCCTTTTGGCTTAGAAGTAGAAGCCTTTTCAGAAGAAAAAAACATGACCACTCTGTCTAAAAAGAGATTCAGCATCCTATAGCTCTTTTGCAAGTTCTGCCAAACTATACAACCTTTTGTTCATGTTATAATTAAGGCAGAAATTTTTAAAACTTTTAGGCAGAGTCCCGAGAATGATATCGACCTGGGTTTACCCATCGATTTCAGCTCCAAGGATCTCCATCTCATTCAGATGACCCATCATCTTGAGAACACGATCCCTTACTGGTGTACCCTCAGCCATTTTTATATTCATCAAACATTTCATAGCAAACTGCCTAGCTGCTCTACTTTGATGTCCGAAGAGTTCTTTGAGGTTATATATCATTTCATAAGCTGTGGCCATGGCTTGATGCTGATGTTGTAGTACATTTGACATAGATGCTAGAATGTAACACCGTGCCATCTCATCTGCCTTTTTCCACTTCTTATAAGCCTCTTTGACCTCTTCATCAGAGTTAGCATCAGGCTTAGGTGGGCATTCCTCAACAAGTACATATTTGTACTCCTCAGCAGTCAGAACAATGTCCAAATTACGTTTCCAGTCAATATAATTAGGTCCAGTAAGTTTGTTTTCTATAAGAATCGCCATAAGTGGACTGAAAGAACCCATTTTTAAAATCCCGAAAATCACATAAATAAAATTATGTAGGGCAAAAAAAACTTTTTAAATTAACTAAATATTGATTCCCTCAAAACAATAATAAGAAATTCACCAACACCTTGAACACCATGAATTTAGCATGCCACGATAGTGTGGACGTATACAAATTCAACTTTGTTCAAGTAGATTTTTCTTATTAATTTTACTATCATGTCAATATAACTTTATGACAAATAAAATTAATATGATGGTCTTGCTCTGGTCATACAAATAATAGCAGTGACTCCGATGGGGAGGATACCATTATTTGTATCTAAGTGTATAACATAAGTAATACTAAGTCCATTATCTTGTAATGAGTTCCTTCATACGGAGAAGTGAACACATACTAGATAACTTTCTACAATTATCCCTAAGGAAGTTTGTACTGGTGATCCATAATTATACTTATCTGATATGGAGGAAAGCACTAAAGCCAACACGCAAGTATAATTACATCACCTACAAAACAGTAATGGAGACCATATGATTTATACTAAAAAAATCCTCTCCCACTTAGTTATTTAACAATGAGAGTTTTTCTACCAGTTGATATTATGTCCATGTTGTCCATTATTAATGTAGGCTTGGTTTTTCAAAAAAATAACCACACAATAATAAACATGCATAATCAAAAAAAATAAAATGACAAAAATAAGAGAAAATATCCAACTATTATGGTCATCTTTGCTGCTCCGTCCTCAACTATCCGAATCCAAAATCTGGCGCTGCACAGATCTATACAGGGTTTTGGCTGTCGATTTCTTCATCGAAAATCATCTGTCTGTCTCTGGATTGCTTAAAACCAGCATCTCGTCTGGCGTCAGAAACAGCCACCACCGCCATCACAATTGATCAAAAATAATTAAAATTATATCAATCCTATGCCTCCCAAAGGAGTTCACACATAATCTAGATTGAAAAATTAAATTAATAAGCATGATCAACCCTCGTGATTTTAATTACATCCACAGTAACAACAACATCCACGACATGTCCGTGGTTTAAACAACACAATCAAAAAAACATGCATTGGACCATAATAGTTGGATCTAAGATGCCTGCAAAACTGAGTTAGAACAGATCTACATCTACCGACTATTACATAGCGCAAGTTTTATTGGACAACATGGACGTATCAATCAATACGTAGATTCAAAGTGGCTCTGATACCAATTGATGGAACTGGGGATTCCTAGGACCCTTCCTTTGGTGTGCGTATTGATCGATAGAAAGTTAAACAGATCTAATACGTGTTCTAACCCTTCATAGGCGGAAACTAGGGTTCACGAATTATACCTGTGACGGAAAGAAGATAATTAATTCCTGGCAATCTCGAGCGGACGACCCCAAGATCTTCTGTACGTATTCCTTCCTCGAGTTGGACGTCGTGTGGGCGACGATCTCCCAACCTTTTCTTCTCCTTGGCAGCACTCTCTTTCTCTCCTTACGTGAATCACGAATTTAGAGAAAATTTTAGATTTCTGATCAATAATCTGGCGGCCAGAGAATAGAGGATATATATAGGCTACGGCAGGGACCATGAGGAGAAATTAGGGTTAGGCCTCCTAACGGATCTGGATATCCCGTGTTCAGCCCGAACACACAATCCAGGCCCATTAACAATAGCTCGGTCCACTAATGAGCTATTATTGCACTACCTCCCTAATCCCAAATTATGTTTGTGGGCTCCTTTTATTATATGCTCGTTTGGCTCCCCATGTTAAGATATCTTATGTCCGTCGATCAAATTAAGTTACTGACAACTATATTGATTCGACATCTTTTATCCTTAAGTAGTACCGCTCAACTTTATTTACCATGTCGGATATAATCCACCTGCAGGGTTTACATGACAATCCTTATGAGCTCCTTAAGAGGACATCATCAACCCGATGTATCGGGACATGGATTCCATTTATAATCAACAGCCCATCATACATACAATATTATTACCCAATTCATAGAGGTTGTTGATCCATAATAAATCTCACTCTTTTATGAGTCAAAGTATTGCACACTGCATATGCAAGTCCGTTATTATATCCGGATTAAGAGTACAAGCATCCATAATAACAGAGGTGTTTGTTCTCTTATGTAGTCAGTACAAAGAGAACAACCTCATGTGGTCCTGTTCAATACACACAAAGTGTACTAGTGTAAACCTATAGTCAAGATAGACTAATACCAGATTACACTATAACCTTTCCAATAGATTGTCCAAGTCCATCTAGGTTGTGAACTATTTATATACTCCATAGGAAACTGATAATATGATCTTCTGTGTGACACCATACACCATATTATCTACAATATAGAATATCAGACATTTGTATTAACACTTGCAACAAATACAATATGCAAACATTTGCCCATATGATTCTCATTCAAAATTTAAGGAAATAAGGTTACTACATAAGTGATGCTTTTAGTATATAACCCTAACAAAACACAAGTCATTGCAAAATACTCTTTTGTTGATATTGAAACTAAGGTTACAATGGGGCGGAAGGCCAAGATTACAAGTCTCTCAAGCTCACTCATATCATATTACAAGTCACTCAACTCTCTCTCATCTCTTTTTACAAGCCTTGAACCAGCGGATGCTTTGGAAGGCGACGTCCATACATTATGTCCCGTATAAGTCTTGACTCCATGCGGCCGCATGCTTCGAATCGTCAAGGACCTCCGTGCCTCGACGCATCTAAGCAAGCTCCACACCACGAGCTTCTACCAGTGTCTGCACATGAAAACTATATGGGTGTCAGTACTCAACTGTACTGGTGGAATGAGCTCCTCGTCCACCCATACAAAACTAACACGTTTGATTTACTTCGTGCAACATAGTCCCTTCTTATCAATTGTCTTTCTAGTCTTGCTTTAGGATCAGTTTTAGGACCGACGTCTTGGCCTATTTTGTGTCGCTAGACCATCCCGTGCTTGCAACAACAATGTTAACTCATACTTTGCCTCTAAACACTTCCCGTGCCAACAACGTTAACCTATCAAGTCGTGTTTGCCTTACGACCCAAAATCAGAGACACAACTACGCGATGAGGCTCCATTTCCATATGAACGTGCTAGGAATCCATCATACCATGCCTCGCAACTCAATGTGACTTCACCATATTACCGCCTCGCGGCCCTTGCTACTTTGATCACCAACAGGCCCAATCAAGACTTCTAGACTAAGTATCACTTGACCGACTTTGCCCTACGGCGTTGCCTGACTTAAACTCAAGATGACTCAAACCAACTTATGCAACTTATATGCCAACAACTTAAGACTCGATGCCACATCTCGTGCCGAAGCACGTCGCCTACGTTGCAGCCAAATCTTAGTCCCAATATTTTGTGTTCTAACTGCACACACACATTCGACTCGACTCTTTGATATAGTGCATTCAATACTCGACTCAATCCAAAGGCACACTCACGGATTGCCGCCCGTGCCGACCCATCTATATGAATTGGTCACTAACATCACAAGCTATCCTGGACTATAGCCTTACTATTCGGCGATCCTTTCAACGCAAGTAGCTAGCCCCGTTGAAAGTTCTCGAATAACCTGAGCAGTTCGTCCAGCTATGGCTATACATGTTTCTCTCCGGAACGACGCGGTCCCATGGAGCCCAGGGTTGTCGCTCGTGGAAACCCCTCCTTGTCGACAAGTTGTCCAATGACTATGCAAGACTCGACACAAACTGACGTCTCACACAGTCATTCCTTTTTCATTGTTACCATCTCTTTCAAACTAATATCCAGACTTCTATTATTTGAGACCCCTCGACGACCACAGTTGCGAGCATTCGTTCTATGTTACCAAATCATTTCATTCAACTCAATACCTATTCGATGGTCCTTTCTCCAAAACTCATTGAATCAACCGTGGTTCATACCTTAAACACTAAGTCCGTGTATCATGCCTCAAACTGACTTCTGATCTACGTGATGCTATCGCCCAAGTCATAATGACGGGCCTTAAGATCGTAAGACTATGTGGTTATACCCAACAGTCGTAGGATCGTGCTTGCTACCACTCCAATAGCCTAACATAACTTTCCTGACTTAAATGAACAACGACTCGACGAGCAAAGGGTGCGTCAAGCCTCGTATTGCGGAAACGTGTCGTACCTGCATTCGACTTCTAAACGACCAAGTCATTTGGGTGCCTAGACTTATATCATAAGCCGTGCAACGCAACTTAACTCATGGGGCAAGCCAAGGCTATGCCAAGCCTTGGACGATAGGACCGTGCATGCTTTATGAAGCATTCATGCGGGCGACGCCTAAGACTTAGGCTTATAACTTCGCCTACTCAAACCAACTTTTCTTCTCCCAAGCCATGGGACGAAGGATCGAGTGTCATTTTCAAAGCACGTCGTGCACCAACTCTAAGACGACCGTTGGACCTTTCCATATTCTAACTCAATTCGATCCATCGAGATTATTCCCTTTAGCTATGTGAATTCGTCTCTTTTATTACCAAGCCTAATTGTGCAAGTTGAAAACATGCGATTTATTACATGAAGGCTAAGATGAGGCAAGTTCACATAAACTACCCCACCTAAGCGTGCGATCGGCTCGACCGTGCGATGTCTCCGAGTAGCCGTTGCAAGGCTAAGTCTGAACGTCGTCGAAGTTTTGATTCCGACGATTGACTGAGCGGGATGGGGCACTACATCATACACCAGTCAGAAAAAGTTTCATCCTCGAAACTAACTGAATACACTTACTCATCGACTTATCACTTGGATGTTCAACGACTCTCACGCATGCATTTCTCAAATCCGAACCATGCTCGAGCTACCCTCAATCCATTCTTTATAACTCACGATCTCAAAATTCTCGACACTTCTCGTTCCTCAAGTCTCACTTGAATTCAACATATCACTTAGTTTGGATCGTGCACACATTCCAGGCGTCCCCGAAATACATGTATTTCAACCAAGCCTTGTGATAGTGAATCTAATTCCACCTATCGATCCATCCACTCAATCCTGAAAATCAATTCTACCGATGCTAACTCTCGCAACATGAACATCTCGCCTAGCCGCTAGGTAATCTCTTTAGGCTAAGGTCAATTGTCAGTATTTGAATCACAGTTCCCAAACAACGATATCAATACTGATCCCATTCTAAGGTCAAACCAAGTTGATAGTACAAGGTTTTCTACCTAAGCTCGTATCACTCTGATTTCTAAATATCGAGCATCGATTCCCTACACACATCCCAACATTCGTCGTACGGGGTCCGAGTCATTCAGCAAAGCCATCCTATTGTAAGTTCATTCAACCAAATCTTCAATACATCAATATCGTTCGCTCAACAAGCCATTTCATATAGTCTCTCTTCAAACACGTTCGACATAATTTGTCTATCAATCCTTCCAAGTCAAGCACGCTACGACATAATTCATCGCTAAACCATAATTCATATTTTATATTCCTAAGTCGATCATCCCAATTCACGTAATCGATCACAAGGTCGTCCGACTTAACAATATGTTGCGCCCCGATCTCACGCGAGTCAGATTATCCACGGTGGGCACAAATATCCATGCATACTCCCACGAGATAATCATCCTCATCGAGACATAACTCTTATTTTGTGTCTAGACTAATTCATTCTCGATGCGCGAATTGGACCTACTTAATCCTCAAGTTTTATTCATTCATCGATCGTAAGTCCTAACATCCTCGAATTCTCCTTCGCATCAAACCGACAAGTCGAGACAATCAAAGTTGCCGCATCCTGATTTTCCGAGTTCGATCATTCCCGCAATATGAATCACCATGTCAGTGCTCACGCGGAACGATTGCCCCAAATCCGATGCAATACATGTGCGAGGCTGGAGTTGCGCTCGCACAAGACAAGAATGTTGACTCTGTGGTTATCTGTGTAACCCTCAAGACACAATCATTTTCATCCAACATTTATGTCAATCAAAATCCTAAGTATAACACCCAACCGAACAATAACACTTGCACGATCATCATTTGCTGAGTCAGAGTACTTCCGAGTTATCGCATATCGATCTTTGATACGCCTCAATACCATCGACGATATGTGTAACATGACGATCTTCCTTTGCAACCAATTTTGAGTCGTACGAATGATGCTATCATTCGAATGGATAATCTTCTCGATATTCGATCGACATTCCTGAGGCTATTGTATACACCACTCAGGAATAAAGTCATTCAACAAATCCTCAAAACTATCATTCGAATCAAAATTGACTTCTTAGAATCCCGTTCGAACCATTCCTTTAATTTCCAAGCACGCTCATCTATATCGCACCGACGTTATTGTCGCTCGATAGCACCCCTATCGATAGTCATCTCAATTTACTCAATCGAGTTCAACCCATTCTTGTTCGACACTATTCAATTCCCGCACTCGACTTTTCTAAGGTCGGCGTAACTTTGGTGTATATGCCCATCCCGACTTAGCCAACCGTGCTTACGCGAACCATCTTTTTGTTTTCTCAAAAACTGTTCTCCTACGTTTTTGCAAAATAGTTAGACTTATTGAATGGACATCCGTAGGACATTTGAGAGAGAGCGCACCAACGATATCAACTTGTGGAAGCACAATTCAGAGTTTACGAAAACAGCAGAGTTAAAGAATTCAATCGATAGTCCAATGACGTAAAGCCGTGCTCTGATACCATTATGTCACGTCCCACTTCCGTAGGAGCGATCGTCCTCGCTAAGGCGTGATGCCGCACGAGCCTAGATTGCGCTCGTGTAAGGCGGGTTCCATAACGGCCGATTTCAGTGGCTGCGACGGAGTCGTCGCACAGAAGTCCCAAGTAGAGACATTGAAACAACAGCGGAAATTTGAAAGCAAAACACTCTTTTATTGATATTGAAACAAAGGTTACAATGGGACACAAGTCCAAGATTACAAGTCTCTCAAGCTCACTCATCTCACATTACAAGTCACTCAGCTCTCTTTCATCTCTCTTTTTACAAGTCTTGAACCAGCGGATGCTTTGGAAGGAGACGTCCATACATTATGTCCCGTATAAGTCTTGACTCCATGCGGCCGCATGCTTCGAATCACCAAAGAACTCCATGCCTCGACGCATCCAAGCGAGCTCCGCGCCACGATCTTCTACCTGTGCCTGTACATGAAAACTATTTAGGTGTCAGTACTCAACTGTACTGGTGGAATGAGCTCCTTGCCCACCCATACAAAACCAACACGTTTGATTTACTTCGTGCAACCTAGTCCCTTCTTATCAATTGTCTTTCTAGTCTTGTCTTAGGATCAGTTTTAGGACCAACGCCTTGGCCTATTTTGTGTCGCTAGACCATCCCGTGCTTGTAACAACGATGTTAACTCATACTTTGCCTCTAGACCCTTCTCGTGCCAACAACGTTAACCTATCAAGTCGTGTTTGTCTTACGGCCCAAAATCAGAGACGCAACTACGCGATGAGGCTCCATTTCCATGTGAACGTGCTAGAAATCCATCATACCGTGCCTCGCAACCCAATGTGACTTCACCATATCGTCGTCTCATGGACCTTGCTACTTCGGTCACCAACAGACCCAATCAAGACTTCTGGACTAAGTATCACTTGACCGACTTCGCCTTGCGGTATTGCCTGACTTAAACTCAAGATGACTCAAACCAACTTATGCAACTTATATGCCAACAACTTAAGACTCGACGCCACATCTCGTGCCGAAGCACGTCGCCTATGTTGCAGCCAAATCTTAGGCCCAACATTTTGTGTTCTAACTGCACACACACATTCGACTCGACTCCTTGATATAGTGCATTCAATACTCAACTCAATCCAAAGGCACACACGCGAATTGCCTTCCGTGCAGACCCATCTATATGAATTGGTCACTAACATCACAAGCTATCCTGGACTATAGCCTTGCTATTCGGCGACCCTTTCAACGCAAGTAGCTAGCCCCGTTGAAAGTTTCCGAATAACCCGAGCGGTTCATCCAGCTACGGCTATACCTGTTTTCCTTCAGAATGATGCGGTCCCATGGTGCCCATGGTTGCAGCTCTTGGAAACTCCTCCTTGTCGACAAGTTGTCCAATGACCATATAAGACTCGACACAAACTGACATCTCACACAGTCATTTCTCTTCCAATGTTACCATCTCTTTCAAACCAATATCTAAACTTCTATATTTTGAGACCCCTCGACGACCCACGGTCGCGAGCATTCTTTCCATGTTACCATATCATTTCATTCAACTCAATTTCTATTCGATGGTCCTTTCTCCAAAACTTATTGAATCAACCGTGGTTCATGCCTTAAACACTAAGTCCGTGCTTCGTACCTCAAACCGACTTCTGATCTACGTAACGCTATCGCCCAAGTCATACTTTATATGACGGACCTTGAGACCGTAAGACTATGTGGTTATACCCAACCGTAAACTCGTAGGATCGTGCTTGCTACCACTCCGATAGCCTAACATAACTTGCCTGACATAAACGCACAACGACTCGACGAGTAAAGGCTGCGTCAAGCCTCGCATTGCGGAAGCGTGTCGCGCCTGCGCTCGAATTCTAAACGACCAAGTCATTTGGGTGCCTAGACTTATATCATAAGTCGTACAACGCAACTTAACTCATGGGGCAAGCCAAGGCTATGCCAAGCCTTGGACGATAGGACCGTGCATGCTTTATGAAGTATTCATGCGGGCGACGCCTAAGACTTAGGCTACGTTCATAACTTCGCCTACTCAAACCAACTTTCCTTCTCCCAAGCCATGGGACGAAGGATCGACTGTCATTTTCAAAGCATGTCGTATACCAACTCTAAGCCGACCGTTGGACCTTTCCATATTCTAACTCAATTCGACCCGTCGGGATTATTCCTTTTAGCTATGTAAATTCGTCTCTTTTATTATCAAGCCTACTTGTCCAAGTTGAAAATATGTGATTTATTATGTGAAGGCTAAGATGAGGCAAGTTCACCGAAACTATCCCACCTGAGCGTGCGATCGTCTCGACCGAGCGATGTCTCCGAGTAGCCGTTGTAAGGCTAAGTCCGAACGTCGTCGGCATTTCGATTCCTCCGATTGACTGAGCGGGACGAGCACTAGAGGACCGCCCCTTATGTTAGCACCAAGTACGGTCGCTACGGAGCCACCGCTCAATTTTTGTACCAACACCCCATGTACATTGGATGTCTAACTCTTGTACCCCCCTCCCATGGCGTTGAGATCTGCTGTCTCTATTTTAGTGTTAATTTTCTACCATGTCCTCTCTCACAAGTAGAGGTAGACCTCACCAATTTTATAAAGAGATAATACTCAAAATTGGTGGCATGCACCTCTACTTGTAAGAGGGAACATAGTTGGAGACACCAAAATAGTATATATATATATATATATATATATATATATATATATATATATATATATATATATATATATATATATGAAATGAAATGAAATGAAATGAAATGAAATAAAATGAACGGGGAGAGAGGGCCTAACTAATAAACTTATTAATAGGATGAATTACCACTAGGGGCGGCTTAGAGGAGGGGCAAACGGGGCGTGGTTCCGGGGCACCAAGATCCAAGGGGGCCCAAATAATTTTAATAGTTAGTAATATATATTATATAGTATTAATATATAATAAAAGAGTTGGCAAAAGAAAAAAATAGAATTTACTTTTACGGTAGTGAAAGTTTGTCCCTTCCGATTCCAGAGAAGAAGAACTTCTTGTCTTCCAATTTTAGAGGCGAATTAATGGCCAACGATAAGTGTTCCTGGAAATTGTTAATTTTAATTCTCGCTTCCTTCTTTCTTCTACTTATACTTGAATTCCAAACTCCTATTTTTTTTATTTATCTATCATGTCTTCTTCTTCTGTCAATAATTTCAAAATCTAATTTTACAATCGTTGAATTGACGTGAGTTGCAGCTAAGACAACAACTACTCACTGAAACGATAACGCAAGTTTCGATGAACAATCTTTAGATAATGAAGGTCTAAAATTCGCATTTTAATGATGAACTTGATTGTTGGTGATGCTAATAGCGACAATAACTTTAACGATCATGAGTTGCACTGATGAATTATTGAATTTTAAGTAAACTGATTTCGAATTTTTGCATAATATACTTTGGAATATTGTATTACGTAGTAAATTTTAATAAATATTAGTGATAAGATGATTAAGGGATTGTTGAATTTGGCACTTGGATTAATTTGAGGATTGTTGGATTTGGTATTTGGATCATGTGCGGGAACGAAATGTGAACTACAAAGATGCCATTTTTAAAGTTCTAGTTAACCATTCCGAAAAAACCAATTTGATATTTAGATTGATCTAGGTTTTAGATGTTGTTTAGTCGAACTTGAGTTGGAATGAGTTACGGTATTTGATTATTCAATTATATGAAAAATGGTGCAAGAGTTTGTGTCTAGGAGTTTTTATTGATTTTGTAGAATATTTTATGATATTGTTTAAACGTGATCAAGACGCTTCTTCTTAAATTTTTATGGTACTATTTTTTTCAAGAGAAACGATGTTTTAACGATACCCTAAATGTAAAATGCGCTCATAATAATGAAACAATGAATCTTCTCAAAAAAAATTAATACTTTGTTTTCAATATATCCGAACAAGGGGCATCATTTTGAATTTCGTCCTGGGCAACCGGGTCGGCCCTGACTACCACATGGATTTAATCATGTTCAAACCAACAAGGTTCACCGAGCCCGGTTTGGCACTGCCCAGCTCCAACATAGACATTGCACATCATGATTTACAATACTTTATATGCATCCGTCCAACAATCTATATATCTGTGCTTATGTAACTTTGATCTTCTTCTTGATTCTAAAAGGCAAGTTTTTTTTTAATTATCATAAGCTCTTTGCAGGCGAAGCTATTGATGAACAATAAGTAACACCAGCCATTGTGTTTCTCTCTAATTCAGCAAATGCATATAATCTTCCACAGCCTCAGTCTAACTTTCTGCTCACAATAGCTGTTATTGTCGGGGCACAATTTTTCGATAGAAAACTGAAAAAATGAAACAATGGTAAAAGATAATGTTTTAAATCAACACTTCAAAGAAGGTGATTCTGAATTACGAGAATCTAAAAAGATTTCATAATCAACAGCAATCAGATCGTAGTACTTCTAAAAAGAAGATACAATCAGAATTACTGGCAGCAACGAAAAAGGTGACTGGCGAAAGATGAAAGAACTCCTGCTGGGGTGAATAATTACCGTTGCTCAAAGCTTTATTCGCCCTACACGAACATCTCCCAGGAACCAGCAAGTTCGTCGGAGAACTTGGAACACTCCTGCTCTTCTGACTCCTCGGATGGACACGAACTCCCGTGTAAAAGCAATGCTGGTGCGGCGCCTTTCCTCTCTCTCTCGAAGGCTGTTGGAATTCGTAAGCAAATTCCGATCAGAACAGTGATGAAAAACACTTCTGAATTCTCTGTTTACTTGTGTTGAAAAAAATACTTCGTAAACTATCTATGGTGGCTTCGATTACTTGTATATATTGCCTTGAGAGAGAGAGGATGCCTTATATAGGCCCTGCAGCAACTGTTCGGTTGCCACAAAGTTAGGGACGTGGTAAAAACCACCCCGAACATGCAGCAACTGCCCAGAACATACAAACGCACGTTCTGCTGTAAGTTGTGCCAACTGCGTGTACCCTGCGCTCCTTGTACTCCGTGCACTGAGCCACTTGCGCCAACCTGTGCCAACTGCAAGCACTGCGCCAATGCGCAACCTGCGCAACCTGTGCCACTGTGCGCACTGCGCCACTGCACAACCAGAGCAGCCAGCGCACCCGGCGCAACCTGTACGTAACCTGTGCGTAACCTGGCACGCACCTTGGCGTGCACCCAGGTCGCGCAACCTGTGCGCAACCTGTGCGCAACCTGGCACGCACCCTGGTCACGTAACCTGCGACGCGCAACGTGGTAGTGCAAGTGGCTCGCGCAATGAGCGCAACTAAAGTACACTATGCGCCTAGCGACGATGCTGACGTGCTAAGTGCAAAGTGTGCCAACAAAACGCCATATTATGCCTTATAAGCCCATGAGCCCGAGTCCGAATCTGAGTTGCTAAGCCCCTACGGGGCTTAGCTCCCATGGAAATAAATTTCCCAAGAGAAAAAAGCATGAATGCTTTCTATTATTGATTTAGCCTTTTTTCCATTAGAAAAATAACCCCACATGGCACACCCATGTGCACCTCCACACCACATATACATCTCTAAACTAGCAAAGCTAATATATAGAGATACAAGTCTTTTGGTCTAGCCGATGTGGGACTAAAAATCTCTTTGAAAAAGACCAAAACCCAACAATCCCCCACATATCTCTATATATGAGTATAAGTGTTCCCCACAGTAACTGTCCATCATGCATTAGGAGAGATGTCGCTGACGACTTAAATCTTCCCGCATGGTTCAAACAACAGACTATAATACAAGAATGGACTAAGCCTTGAATTCTGTATCATAGATGAAATTCTTCCCACTCACATAATGTAGTTACATGTGCTTCTGGCTACACATTAAAGGCCCTGTGCCAGCCTGGTTTCAGTATATAATTTTGGGCGTCTACAAGTTTACCCTCAAGAGACGGCCTGAGATCTCTTTGTCCATACACTATAGGTGAGTTTATTATAAAGTAACTTGGCATGAAGCGATTTGTGCTTTCCTTGCGGTGCTATGCCGCCATGACATGGCTTAAAGCCAAGGCATTACCCCTCCCTGGGAATCATCCCATATCTGGGAACCTTTGTAGTGTCATACTACTGTAGTATGAGGCAACTGCCTCTTTGTAGTACCAAACTACCTAGTATGAAGCCTTAGGCTCCCTTGCGGTGTTACGCTGCAACGACATGGCTTGCAAGACCGAGGCTTTATCCCTAACCGGGTACCTCATCGTGGTGTCGTGCCACTGTAACATGAGGAACTCCTCCTCTTTGTAGTGCTGACTACACCCCTCTTTATTTTAATATACAACATTAGGCTAACTGCCTATTTACGGTGCTACACTGCTGTGACTTGGCCTGCAAAGCCGAGGCTTTATCCTATTCCTGGGCAGCACCCCACATATAGGAACCTCATCGTGGAGTCACCCCACTGTAGCATAGAGTTTCCCTCCTTGTAGTACTGCTCTACCGTGCTTCCTGTAAAGCACACCAGGCATTCACTCTGCCTGAGAACTCATTAAGGCAATTAAGCCAACCTTTCCACAGGAACCGTTTTTCGTAGAAAATAATAGTAGACAACAGTGGTTATAGGTCCGTAACCTCTCCATGCCCAATAGAGCATGTACCCACCGATCCTGATATTCTTTCGATGAGTGGTCCTCCCTTGACCCAAAAGCTAGATGCCTAGTAGATAAATCTTTGAAATATTAGCATAAAACTTTATGGTAGGAATACAATAATATAATATCAGAATGCCTTCAAGCCCATTTTACAAGCTGTGTCATCGACCAGCTGGCGCTTAAGGCCCTTAGTGAACGGATCCGCTAGGTTCTCCTGACTCCAAACATCAATCACTGCAATAACACCTCTCTTGATAAGATCGTGTACTGCCCTGTGCTTCAACCGTACAGTCCTCTTCTTCCCGTTGAAAAGGTCATTTGATGCCACTGCCGCAGTCGCCTGGTTGTCGCAATATATCGGTATTGCCAGTATTTGCGCCCCAACCGCTGAAAGATCATACATGAGCTCCCGAAGCCATTCTGCTTTCTCGGCTGCGATATCAAGTGCAAAGAACTCAGATTCCATGGATGATCGCGAGAGCATAGTCTGCTTCTTCGACTTCCAAGATATAGCAGCTCCACCCATTATGAAAAAGAATCCACCTGTGGACCTCTCGCTCTCCACCTCTGAGCACCAGCTGGCATTACTGAAGCCTTACACTACCGGCGGATCTCCGCTGTAGTACAGTACATATGTCTGAGTCTTCTTGAGATATCTCATAACCCATTTCACAGTTTTTCAGTGTTCAACACATGGGTTGCTCGTAAAACGACTCAGCATTCCTACGGCGAAAGCTATATCAGGCCTTGTGGCAGTAGTAGTATACATCAAACTCTCGATTACGCTTGAATACTCCAACTGCCTGACACTTTCCCCTGAATTAGGCTTCAGCTTCAGATCACACCTGTACAGCGTATCGATCCCTGGAAGATCCCGATACCCATAACGAGTGATCATTTTCTCAATATAATGAGACTGTGACAGTGCTAGTACAGTATCTGTCCGGATGATCTTGATCCCTAAGATCACATCAGCTTTCCCCAAGTCCTTCATACTGAACTTGCTTGAGATGAACTTATTTGTCTCCGTGACACAACCAATATCCGTATCTAGGATAAGCATGTCGTCTACGTACAGACAAACGATCACACCTCTTCCATCAACGAACTTCATGTAAACACACTTGTCCGTCTCGCTGACCATGTAGCCATTTGACCTTATAACTTTATCAAATTTCTCGTGCCACATCTTGGGAGCCTGTTTAAGACCGTACAAAGATTTCACCAACTTGCAGACTTTGTCTTCAAGACCCTTGACGACAAATCCCTCTGGCTGTTGTATATAAATCTCTTCGGTCAGCTAGCCATTTAGGAAAGCTGTTTTCACATCCATCTGATGTATCACCATCTTATGTATCGCTGCGAGAGCAATCAACATTCTGATGGTATTCATCCGGGCTAGTGGAGCATACGTGTCAAAGTAGTCAATCTCCTGCTTCTGAAAAAACCCTTGGCTACCAACCTAGCCTTGAACTTGTCAATAGTTCCGTCTGCTTTCATCTTCTTCTTGAAGATCCATTTGCATCCGATGGGTTTTGCTCCTTCAAGAAGATCAACAAACACCCAAGTGTTATTTGAGGTGATGGAATCAATTTCATTGTCAATCGCCTCCTTCCAAAAAACTGCATCTCTGGTCTTTATCGCCTCATCATAGGTAAGCAGATCTGCTTCCACATGATAGGTGACAAAGTCACTTCCGAAGTCCTTCGGCCTCTTTACTTGCTTTGTTGATGGCTCAGCGAGATCTGGTTCAACCGTTGTTTTAGCAACATCTTCTTGGACCACATCTTCATTGAAGACATCAGTTTCCTGCGCACCCTCATTGTTCTCCGGTACATCCGTAAGAATAATATTCTTGTGCCTTGCAAATTTGTCTTCAAAATATTCTGCATCGCGAGATTCAATGATATGATTTGACTCAATATCAAGAAATCTTCGAGCATCACTCTTCTCGGCATACCCCAAGAAGATCGTCTTAGTAGTCCTTGTCCCAAGCTTCTGAATCTTCAGATCTGGAAGCTTGACATATGCCAGACACCCCCACACTCGAATGACATTCAAGTTAGGTCTGACCTTGAACCAGAGTTCATGAGGAGTAACATCTGAAGTTGCATGAGGTACTCTAATTAGAATAAAAGAGGCCGTCAATGCAGCTTCTCTCTAGTAGCACTTAGGAAGACCAGCAGTCAACAACATTGAGTTAATCATTTCTGTTAACGTTCTGTTCTTCCTCTCTGCTACTCCGTTTGATTGAGGAGAGTACGGAGCCGTAGTCTCATTGACAATTCCATGTTTTTTGCAGAACGATGCGAATTCATGAGTGTTTGCAAAAACAAAAGTTGGATCTTTATTTCAAAAAACTTTGTAAGAAGATTACAAGAATTCTGGGAAAGTACAACTACATGAATCCGATCTGAAGACGATCGCTTTATCCCTTGGACGATATGAACTTTGAAGACGATAGCCTCTGAAGTTGAAAGCGATAGCCTCTGAAGAATGTAGCAGCACTTGGGCAAGAACTCCTGAACTCTCTGATTTTTCTGAACTTTATGTCTGATCCCGTCTAGGAAGGACTTGAAACTCTATTTATAGAGTTCTGGAAATAACTAACTTTTAGTTATTCTGAATTGCGCAGGATAGATTGCGCATGTACTGGATTACGTAGCATCAGACTGCGCTGGCAGTTATTTAATCGTGGGCCAACTGTGTAGGACACATGGCATCATTTGATTGAAATGCGCATGATCGTGTACAGACAGTTGACACGTAATGAGTAATTGATGGTATGAACGCCACGTATACATTTGTCAGTTGTCTTGATAAAGTGTGCCCCATGAATTGCGCTGACTTCAGATTACGCTAGGCTGGACCGCACAGCAGAGTGTCAGGCAGATTGTGCTGCATGTACAGCTGTCCTCGAGCGCTGTGCTACACAATAAACGAACAGTTTCCTCGTTCTGCGTGCTGTCAGTTGTCAGAAGATCTGATTCTCTGTCAGGTAATGATGACGAGGCCACGTCAGCTCGCGCACTTTGATGAGTGCGCAGTTTAGCCTGCACAATCGAGATGGTGGGCAATCTGTCTCCTGCGCAGTTTATTTGAAGGATGTACTTTTTGATTTTCATGGCATTGTTGATGGGTACAACTTGATTTTTTAGGACCTACAAGACCCCCTTCAAAGTTTTTGAAAGTTGAATTTATTCAAAGTTTCGAAATACTTTGAATTTTGATTTTTCAATCAAGTTGCGCATGTGATGACCTGTCTGCGCAATCGGAGGAATTAGTCCTTGTTTATTCGACGCAATCTGAGGAGTTTATTTATTTTCGAAAACTATAAATAGTTCCCAGTTCTCTCTCTACCATTCTTTGCTTGCTTTCAAGATTTCGAAAGAGAAAACTTCCTGAGCTTTTCCTGACTTTTCTTCTTCTTCCCGTCAATCTTCATGGCTCCAAAGCACTCCGCCACCGAAAAAGGCAAGGCCCCCGCCGAGTCTTCGGCTCGGGCTGCGCCGCGCCCTTCTCGACATGAATCTGCTCATCCTGCACTGCAAGGTAGTAAACCCGATCGAAAGACCCTTTTTAGGGTTCTTTAACACTGTTGATCCTTCGAACCTATCTCTTTTAGAGATCTGGTTAGATTGCGCCGCCCTGTTTAGGGTTTCGGTTGCACAAACCCAATAATCTTTATTTTTATAAAGACTTATTTTCTTGCGCAATCGGTTGAAAAGTGCTGGCAAAAATCAGCGTAATCTGCTGATTTACGCAAGATTGTCAGCGTAAACTGTTGCCTTGTGCAAGCTTTATCAGCGCAATCTGATTGCTTGCACAAGTAAATATGTTAGCACAACTGGATAGCTTGCGCATAGAAACTGTTTGCTTGCACAATCTGACATCCAACGCAATCTGATACCCAGCACAATCTGACACTTGCGCACTTTGCTGATTTTTTTTAATAGACATCTTTGTTTTGACATGTATTGAATTCTATCTTTCTGTTTAATGCAGTTGATATCAGAGAGGACCCAGAATATTAAACCTTCACAGGGACCCTTGCAGAACCAGAGTTCAAAGAAGATTTGTCCCATGTGATATTCCTTCTATATGCTCTACCGTCTTCCTGACAGGCTATATTAGTAGCACAGGACAATGAAACTCTATTGAGTTTGATGAATGGGCAGCCCCTGCAAACTGCCGATGCCATAACTCACAAGAAACCTTTGTTTCTCTTTGGTGAGGCTATTGAGAAGTGTTTTCAGCCAAGACCTCGTGTTGAACAGAGACTTTTCCAGAGAAAGGAGAAAGTGATATTGCTACCGGACATTGCCAGATGCCTCCCTTTATCCCGTTATGCCCATGCCAGCTATCCCAGGAGAATAGACTGGGATATTATCCCTCTTCAACAAGCAAGAATAGGAAATATCTGTGTAAAAAAAGGGCCAAATAACAGGGATATGTTCTCTAGCTCCTCTAGCGTCATAGCTCCTTGCTCAGAGGTTCGAAGCCTGGCTGTATCCCTCCTGAGAACTCCTCTTTGTTGCTGCCGGTGAGGAAACCGATTTTTGCTAATGAATTTGCAAAGGCTGAGGGCAGATACCTAGATCAGGATATCCGGCTGACAGGTCTGGTGAACCCAGATCACAAAAGATAGAGTTTCATAACTAACTGGATATTGGTTCAGTTTGAAAAAAAGCTCAAAAAGATTGAGCTGTTCCAGCCATTATTCTCTACTGTATATGGCTTTCAACCCAACCCTCATATGTTTCTTGCCTTGACAGAGAGGTATAATTATAGGTCAGGGACATTCATGACACCCTGCGGGGAGATTGGACAAGCCCTCCATGAGATAAAATATATTTCAAGCTTACCAATGGGAGACTTCCCTTATGAAGAATATGTCCCAATAAACGACGAGCTAGACCGACTTCGTCGAGAGAATGCAGAGATGGTGGCAGTTTTTAAAGAACTATTGTGCCACTACAAGATCTGCTCTTTATATTACAAGAGTGGTTCTTTGGGTACTTACTACTCATCGAAGTGGTTATCTTATCTGTTCCTTAACCACGTCATAGAAAAGAAGAAGGATCATGACAAGTGTAATCCTAACTTTTTCAAACCACTCAGCCACAGTGAGGTGCTCGGTTTGATGGAAGAGAATAAAGGGATGGACATTAAAGTTGATGATGAACTAAAATATCCTCCTTTTAAAAAAAGAGACGTCATTGAAACTTTCATAAGACTGGGTTATAGGTCCATGTCCAAGGAAGCCCAACTGGCGGGTTTTCTCGCATATTGGCTCCGACGCTTCGTCGTACCAGGAGCGAGTGCTGTCAACCGCTTCCACCATGGCGTACTCTTTGCTGCTGTCCGGTTAGTTTTTGGCTACCGGATGGATTTGCTATCGGCGATGACTTGCAGAATAAACGTCGGTCTTCGTCTTTTCGTTGACTCGATGCTCAAGTGGAAGGATGAGAAGGAGAACTTTCCTCGACTGGAGTTGCCCTATACTTATCTGTTTGGATGGTTACTTCTGCATCATCCATCATTGATGAATCCTAATATGGGGGCAGTTGGCGGTAGCTATCTGCGTAGATTCTTCCAGGGTAAATGGACATACAACAGTCTGAGAGATTGTAGATGGGCTTTAAATCTTAGAAAAGGATGGAATTTTTACTGCGTCGTTCCTCCAGCTGGTTATGAATTCATGGCAACAAATCTAGTTGATCTAGGGAGGCAGCCTCTAGGTCGCACAATGTTTGAGTGGCTGAAGACTATTCGGCCGTCATATTTGGTTTACAGATTCGAAGAAGAATGTTATCTGGAACCGTATCTTCCGAGCCATTTTGCTCGGCAATTCGGATACGACCAATTCCATGTAGGCAATGCCATAACTTGCCTATAAGGAAAAGGCTATCTGATTGATGGCGCCAGAGCATGGGCTTATTACAACGCTCGAGATACTAGAGCAATGTTCTCGATGCCAACAAAAAGTGATCATGGCCCCAGAATGTTATATACATATTCGCTCTTTTATACAGCAGCGAATACGTTTGCTGAGAACTACAGCCTTGTTGATAGCTTCGCAATAGCGACGCGTCTGAAGAAAGGAGCCACTGGTACATCAGCTCTAGCATGAACCGGTAGATGATCCATTAGAAGCCTCAAGGGAAGCTAACTTCCCTGAGGAGGTTAATGAACCACTGAGAATTTCTCTGAAATTTGTTAAGTCTTCGGCCAGGAAGAGAAAAAGAAGGATTGATGAACCTTCTTCTCCAGTTGCGAAGAAGAAACTTATCTTGGATCAATCAGAGAAAGTTACCACTAGGTCGCAATCTAGGCAACTGGCCGAGTCGACCCAACGAGAAGAAGCAACGACGCCAACTTCTCTACCTCAGCGGGTTGATGTGGTAAATGCTGAGAGTCCAGAGAGACCCCTTCATCGAAAGAAACTGGCCTTTAGAAAAAGAAAGAAGGTGATCCTGTCCTCGGTGGTGGCTAGCGCTGCTGCTGGAATTACCATGTCATCTCCTACTCCTGTATCTGAGCCTAGGCATGAAACTCCTAGTCCAGAACAGAGGGACGAGACTAACCAGAGGGAGGAGACTGCAGAGCCTAGAGAAGATATTGTAGAGAAGGAGCATGAAACTTTGCGATCTCCTTCACCGACGGTAGAAAATACTCAGCTTCCTGTTACACCAGGAACAATCTGCGAAGAGGAGGATCGTTTAATGATTGAAGCATTAAATGATTACGACTTCGGTCTATAAGATGATGTTGATCATGCCGCTGCAACTGCCAGTGAGGAGGCACCTGAGGATAGCATGAGCACTGAAGATACATCTATAGAAGTTATTGATGACACTTTGAATCAAGAAGAGAACATTGATGTCAATATATCTTCTGAAGCTGTTGACAACACACTAGCTCCTGAAAAGGATGTTGAAGTGGATGTGTGTCCTGAAGAGAATGTGGGCGAGGAAATAGCGCTAGAGGAAGCTACTACCACTGATCCCAAAGGTATTAAATCAAATTATTAATCTTCTTTTCATAGATTAAAAATTGACATCTCTATTTTTGATCCATGTAGAAATCGAATCATCTCCGGTTCCTCCTTGCACTGATATAGTGCCATAACAATAATAGCCAGTGGCAGCCGACATCTGTCAGGTGGCTCTGAGGCAGGCAGTAGCCAGGCAGTGATGTCTGAGGCTACTTCTGCTAGATTGGAATCTACACCAGTAGACGACGGACTAATTACTGGACCAAATCATGGTGAGATTGATTTCACTTTTGATCCTTTTCAACAATTGTAAATGACAGACAAAATAACAATATTTAGTTCTGCAGAGGAACAACCAGGAGGAGCGACCAGCTCTACTTTAGCTCCTTTGTATAAATATCCTTCTATTCAAGTACAAGAGCGTCCATTTGCCCAAGCACATGCTGCTTCTTCATCAACGGGAATAGCTGCTACCCCGGGTGCTTTGGCAACTAACCAATTTATCGTTAGTTCTTTCAGCAACCTTTTCTTTAATGCATTGGGACCCCTAGTAGATAGGGTACTAGAAAAAGAAGTTGTTGATTTCACAATTGTTAGAAGCCCAACCTCCCATTTGATCAATGCTATCCGAGGCCAAGGAGATAAAGCTCAAGCTGTCTTTCTTGAGCACATACTGGATGAGCTAGAAGCATCGGTTAAGATCTACAAGGATCTTAATCGAGGGGAAGTGGAATCTCTGGTACATGCTGAACTTGAAAGGATGTCTCAAGAAGTTGCCATTGAGAAGGCTAATTTTCAAGCTTTCATAGACACTTATACTGCCAAGGCTTCGGAATATGATTCTCAAATGGAGATAGCCACCTCTGCTGCTAGAGAGAAGGAGGAGAAGGTTGCTGAGTTGAAAGCGAAATCTTCTCATCTTCAAGAGGAGATTGTCCGTCTCTAAGAAGAATTGAAACTGGTTCAGCATACTCTAGAAGATGAAGTCACACAGCACCAAGCTGCCACTCAGCAACTGGATATTCTGACTCAGGAGCGCAATGAATATGTCCGAACTCATCAGGCTGAAATCTCTCGCCGCTTAGTGACCTTGCCAACTTTTAATGAAAAGTCTGGAATGGAGGAAGCTAGGAGACGAGTGATGGACTCCCGTGAGGAGCGACTGAAATCTTTGAAGCAGCAGATGGTCAACTTGATGACACCACCGACTGAATAGAAAGATTTTCTGTATCTTCTTATTTTGTAATATGTATCTTTGTAACGTCTTTCATCTTTGATCAATAAAAGACATTTTTTGTGGCTCTATTATTTATTACAAACAATAGCGATAGAAAATATATTCAGAGGTACAGGACATGATATATTTTTTGATTTTTAGAAAATAATTATATTCATTATATCTGCTCAGAGGTAATATGGACATAGCAGAATATAATTTGTTGAATATCATTATTTTAATAGACAACTTAATCAAGGACGACAGGTTACTGATGTGGATGATTAGATAAATGAACAAAAATGAATCGTCAAAAGGTGTGAACGAAATGAATCGTCGGAATGAATGTAATGAACGGATAAATCGTCAAATAAATAGAATGAATGGGCGAACCGTCGGATGAATGGAATGAACGGACAAACCGTCAAATGAATGTAATGAACGGGCGAACCGTCAGATGAATGTGATGAACGGGCGAACCGTCAGATAAATGTGATGAACGAGCGAACCGTCAAATGAATGTAATGAACGGGCGAATCGTTAGATGAATGTGATGAACGGGCGAACTATCAAATGAATGTGATGAACGGGCGAACCGTCAGATGAATGTGATGAACGGGCGAACCGTCAGATGAATGTGATGAACGGGCAAACCGTCAAATGAATGTAATAAAAGGACGAACCGTCAAATGAATGTAATGAACGGGCGAACCGTCAGATGAATGTGATGAACGGGCGAACCATCAGATGAATGTGATGAACGGGCGAACCGTCAGATGAATATGATGAACGGACGAACCGTCAAATGAATGTGATG
The DNA here is from genome assembly GCA_029216955.1 of Iris pallida. Taxonomy (NCBI): domain Eukaryota; kingdom Viridiplantae; phylum Streptophyta; class Magnoliopsida; order Asparagales; family Iridaceae; genus Iris; species Iris pallida. The sequence goes on from JANAVB010038976.1 coordinate 62,437, forward strand.
AACGGGCGAACCGTCAAATGAATGTAATGAACGGGCGAACCGTCTGATGAATGTAATGAACGGGCAAACCGTAAAATGAATGTGATGAACGGGCGAACCGTCAGATGAATGTGATGAACGGGCGAACCGTCAGATGAATGTGATGAACGGGCGAAACGTCAGATGAATGTAATAAACGGGCGAACCGTCAGATGAATGTAATGAACGGGCGAACCGTCAAATGAATGTAATGAACGGGCAAACCGTCAGATGATATGATGAACGGGCGAACCGTCAGATGAATGTGATGAACAGGCGAACCGTCAAATGAATATGATGAACGGACGAACCGTCAAATAAATATAATGAAAGGGCGAACCGTCAAATGAATGTAATAAACGGATGAACCGTCAGTTGAATGTGATGAACGGGCAAACCGTTAGATGAATGTGATGAACGGACGAACCTTCAAATAAATATGATGAACGAACGAACCGTCAGATGAATGAGATGAACGGACGAACCGTCGGATGGATTGAATGAACGGGCGAACCGTCAAATAAATATGTCACTTCGTTGTTCTAAGAACCTCTGCATATAAATAAGACAGAAATTAGATGGAATGATCACTTTTACTTTTCAACATAAAGATGTCGTCTGTAATTGCATCCAAGAAGGCTGAAGTCGCCACAAAAGTTGAAGAACTCCCGGAAGAACGCCCAGCTGAACCCAACCAGCCAAAATGGATAGAAACGGGTGAAGATTCGTCTGCCCCAAGCCACCACGGGACATCCTGGACTTTCTGCTTGAACCCGGGATAACAGAAGAAAAAGAGACCATGAGGATGGCTGCTTGCAAGTTCCTGGTAGGTTCGAGCGAGGATGTTCTCAACTCTTTTGCCGATTATGCTTTTGATAAGGACGGCAGTGGTCCTCGTCCTATCTTCAAGAAGGATGATAGTGATTCTCATCCTTGATATTACGTAACAACGTTTATGATAAAATAAAAATCAAACTTTATTTATGAACTGTCTGATCATATTTACATAAAATCCCTGTTACATTCATACATAGTATTTTTTGAGAAATTTGCCATTGATAGGCATCATAGCAACTCCACCATCTAGCTCTAAGAGTTGATAGGCTCCATTTGAAAAGACTTTGCTCACAATGTAAGGTCCTTCCCACTTTGCGTCAAATTTGCCTTTACTTGAATGAGTTATAGTCATAGGACGTCTGACTGTCAGAACGAGTTCTCCTTTCTGAAAGGCTCTGACTTTAACTTTGCGATTGAAAGTCTTCGAGATGAGGGCTTGATATAACTCAATATGCTGTTGAGCCATTAATCGCTTCTCGTCGAGTGCCTCCAATTCTTGAAGTCTAAGTAGATCATTGTTCTCGGTGGTGAGCTCATTAGCGATGGCAATCCTCAAAGACAGAATTTGAAGTTCCAAAGGTAGAACTGCTTCACAGCCGTACACGAAAGAGAAGGGTGTGCAGCCTGTAGGGTTGCGGACCGTAGTGCGGTAGGCCCAAAGACATTCGCCAAGCTTTTCGCTCTAATTTTGTTTGTTAGTAGACACAAACTTTTTGAGGAGCTTGATAATGGTTTTGTTGAAGGCTTCAGCCAAGCCATTAGCAGCAGGATTATAGGCAGTCGAAGCGATATTGTCAATTCGATGATCATCACAGAACCTTGTGAACTTTTGACTGATGAACTATGGTCCATTGTCGTGGATGATTCTTCGAGGTACACCAAATCGTTAGATGACATAGTGTTTGACGAAGTTGATAACGCTGCTGGTCTTGACTTCAGCTAGGGGTATAGCTTCAGTCCATTTAGAGAAGTAGTTGGTTATTGCTAATATGAACCGATGTCCTCTAGAAGAAGAATGATTGATGGGACCTATGATGTCCATGCCCCAAGCTTCAAAAGGCCAGGAAGCCGCAGTCGGATGAAGGAATTCTGAAGGTTGATGGATGAAGTCTGCATGGATTTGACAGGCTCGATATTTTCTTGTATATTCGATGGCATCAGATACCATAGAGGGCCAGTAGTAACCCATTCGTCGGATGCGATCCTGTAACTTAGGACCGGGTTGATGTGCTCCGCAGACACCGTCGTGAGCTTCACGTAATACTTGCTTTGCTTCATCACCAACGAGACAGCGCAAAAGAAGACCGTCATAAGTCCGTCGGTAAAGAGTTTTGGTGGTTTGATTGTAGTAAAACCGGAGAGATCGTCGGCAAATACTCGTGGCCTCCTTAGGATCTTCAAGGAGTATGTCATGGACCACAAAATCGATGAAGGGAGTTCTCCAATCTTCATTGAAGACATTGACTTCAGTAAGATTACTGAACTCAATATTACGATTGTTTTCGACGCAAAACAATTCTCGGTTAGAGACAACCACCACCTGCTGTCTTTTGATAGGGATGGCTAAAACTGCTGCAAGATTAGCCAAAGTATCTGCCTCAGTATTGTAAGCTCGGCGAACATATTCGATAAAGAAGGCTTTGCATGATGTAGCCATACTGATTGCTGATTCATGGTAAGGCACTAGATCTTGATGGCGAACTTCATAGGTTCCTCTAACCTGATTAACAACTAGCTTAGAGTCGCCATAGACTTCGAGATATTCGACGACAAGTTGTTTGGCTAACTGAAGGCCAATGAGTAAAGCATTATATTCAGCTACATTGTTAGAGCAAGGTTCATCTAGGGAATAAGCTCTTTGAATAGTTGGACCATCTAGAGAAACAAGAACAACTCCAACTCCTACGACAATGGCACCATTAGGTCCGATCTTGGATGCACCGTCGAAGAATAGACGCCAAGTAGGAAATTCTTCAGAGATCATATTTGATTCTAATGTCTCATCTGGAATTTCATCATAGAGTTTAGATGTTTCTGGAATAGGATGAGCTGCTAGAAAATCCGCCAGTGCTTGATCTTTAACAGATTTTTTAGGCACATATACCATATCATATTGAGCTAGCAGAATAGCCCATGTAGCCAGCCGAGAATTGAGTGTGCTGGACTTTTTCATCAATACCCGAAGGGAATTAAATCGGAATATGACATGAATAGTTTGGCCAATGATGTAATGTCTTGTCTTTTGAACAGCAAACATAAGAGCTAGGCATTCTTTTTCAACCGGACTATAACGGTGTTCAGCACCAATCATAGTACGGCTAAGATAATAGATGGCCTGTTCATGACCTTCTTTGTTCTTTTGGGCAAGTAAAGCACCCAATGAATGATCCATAGCACGAATATACATTAAAAATGGTATGCCAGAGATCGGTGGCACCAAGACTGGTGGGTTCATGAGATATTGCTTTATATCTTCGAATGCTCTTTGATATTCTTCAGTCCAAATGAAAGATACACCTTTCTTTATCAGCTGAGTAAATGGTCTGCAGCATCCAGACAGATTCGAAATAAACCTCCTGATGTATGCAAGTCGACCTTGGAATCCTCGTAGCTCTTTTAGGTTGCGTGGAGGACGCATCTTTTGAATGGCTTTGATCTTCTCGGGATCCACGTGTATACCCTTAGAGGTAATGACGAAGCCGAAAAATTTGCCACTAAAGACACCCAAGAATGACTTGGTGGAATTCATTTTGAGTTGATGTTGGCACATGAGGTTGAAGATAGTTCTTAAATCTTGGATGTGATCTTCCTTTAGACGACTTTTGACGGCGATATCGTCGACGTAGCATTCAACAGTCTTGCGCAGATGATCTCGAAAGATGGTACTCATGGCTCGTTGGTATGTTGCACCAGCATTCTTAAGACCAAACGGCATTACAGTATAGCAGTAGACTCCACGAGGAGTACGGAAAGAAGTGTGCTTTTCATCTTCAGGATTCATCCGAATCTGATTATATCCAGAGAATCCGTCCATGAAAGATATTTTTTCGAACCCACAAGTATTGTCAATCATGACGTCCGTGATAGGGAGAGGAAATTCATCTTTTGGACATGCTTCATTAAGATCCCGAAAGTCGATGCAGACTCGAACTTTTTTGGTTTTCTTTAGAACTGGGACGACATTGGCTACCCAATCCGGATGATGCTCTTCTCGAATAAATCCACAAGCGATGAGCTTCTTAACTTCATCGTCGATTGCGTCCATCATTTCTGGCTTGAAGTGTCGTTGTTGCTGTTTGACCGATTTTGTATTTGGCAAGATGTTTAATTTATGAGTAGCAACTTTAGGATCTAGACCTGGCATGTCTTCATAACTCCAGGCAAAGACATCAATGTATTCTTGAATCAGAAGAATTAATTCTTGCTTATCTGGCTCGGGGAGGTTCTTGGTGATAAATATTGGACGAGGTGACCCGTTCTCTCCTACATCAATTTGAACCAATTGATCTTCAGTAGGAGGTTCCCTTTGTTCGAATCGGAGTTTCCATTGGGTATCCATTCGTTGAGCCCAAGGATCTGTTTCGGGATTTTCTTCAATATCCTCGTCATAGCGTTCTGGCAGTTCGACAGAGACCATGTTAGAAGATACAGTCAATCGATGAACTTGACCGATGCTAGTGTCAGAATCCCATGATCTGGAATCAGAAGAGTTAGAGCGCTCTTTACTATCGGATTCAGAGCCTGCTGGGGATAATATCTGAGGTGAAGCATATCCAAGACCTATTTTGGTCCTGCTGTAATACATCTCTGACTTTCCTTTCGGAACAGTCATACGGATAGGAGTTCTCCGACCTTTACCGTAGTTGAGGCCATTTTTGAAGTCATAACCTATTTTTCGGATGATGTCTTTTGATTGTTGACTGTAACGACGGAGTTGAAGATGCCCCGTGTCGTTATTTTTGCTATCATCCGTGTAGCTGAATTGTTGTTCTGGTCCTTTACTAAAAAGTATTGGACTCTCGCCTTTCTTTCGAGCAGGAACAATACGATATGAATCTTTTCGATGTTCGAGTGAGACTTCTGTTTGAAGAGATTGTACAACTCCTATTATAAATGACTGGAAGCTATCTAACATATCCAAATAGTACTTAGCATGATAAATGACATCAGTATACTGGAAAATAGATGCTTTTTTATTGATTTGTACATCCGTATTTACAGCAGGACCTTTAGCCTTAGCAGGCTTGGTCAGATTGATTACAAGAGGGGGAGAAGAAAAACATGGAGGAAGATTGGCCTTGTTATGACGGAGGTCAATAACAAGCGGCTCAGAGGAGGTGAGCTCCCTTTTATCCTTGTTATGAGATAAATCAATAACAAGTGGCTCAGAAGAAGTGAGCTGTCTTTTTTCCTTGTTACGACGTAAATCAATAACAAGTGGCTCAGAGAAGGTGAGCTCCCTTTGATCTTGGCCATCATCAGCAGGTTGCTTCTGGACTGATAAGTGAATAGCCAGTGGCTTGGAGGACTGAGGACGAAAAACACGCCCTTTGACAGGAATGATGAGGGTGTCATTAGGCACTGCTTCTTATTCTTCTTCAGTATCCAAAGACAGCACTACCTTTATAAATTCATCCTTGTACATACGAGCATCGTTATAGTATGCTTCGACGCCTTTGAAAGGATAGAGATCAGCAACCTCCTTTTGAACCTCTCCATTGTCATCAATATATTTGAAACATTGATGGAGAGTCGAAGGAACAATATTATGTTCGTGCAGAAATGGTCTCCCCAACAGAGCATTGTAAGAACAACCATGATTGTCAATGATATAGAAAATCACCTTTGTGCGAAGATTGCCTATTTGGAATTTTAGGCGAATCTTGCCCAGAGGTTCACTCCTTCCCTGATTAAACCCAAGGATGGTGGTGAATGTACTCGAGAGACTATGCACTGGGATCTTCAATGCATCTAACATTGTCTTTGGCATGATGCTAAGAGCAGACCCTGGGTCAATCAGAATACGATCGACTTTCATCGAGTCGACATATCCTGTATAGTAGAGAGGACGATCATGCCTATTGTCTTCCATTAGCATGTCATCTTGTGTAAAAGTTATGTTTGGAATTAACTCCAACACACTATGACAATGGAGACAAGAGACTGGCTCTGCTTTCGGCTTCTTCAGAAGGGCTAGACAAGTTTCAGCTTGCATGAGAGCCTCACTCAGAGTTTCCCGAGTCTCTTCAAGAGCTCAAAGATTGACAGTCGGGCCGGTGTGTTAGCTAGTTGAGCTAAGATATCAAAGTTATAAGGCTTCTCGAGTCCGGAAGGAGTTGACTTCTTCAAAGGTTTGTCGAAACGGACTTATTGCTTGCCTTTGTCAGCTGTCTCGGTTTGGGGGGAATGGACTCTACAACCGGTGAAGATGCAGTAGGAATATCCTCAGTAGAAGCAGGCTGCACTGGAGCAGGCTCAGAAGAAGAAGCAGGATTCTCTTGAGCTTCGGGGTAATCCTTTAGATAGGCTTTTCCTGATCTGGTACCCAGTAGGATTTCCTCGTCAACTATGGGGTCAAAAGACACCATACTGGAAGTCTTTGTCTTGCCCTTGGAACGGTCTTTCTTCTTGGAGGAAAAGGGAAGTTCGAACTCTGAAGCAAGATCCGGATGAATCCACATAATCTCGCCATTGTCAAGAGATAAGGGGACGAGACCTTCACTTCGTGGATGGGAGAGATTCTCGATCTCAAGAGTAGCTTTAGGGATATGAATGACACCATGTTGTACCATCTGGGGTGGGAAATCACCGAATTGATCTGAGACCATATTCACGGTAACAGTCTTTTCGTCTTGCTGCAGAGTGATGACACCATCATTCACCAGCTCTTGAATTTTTCCTTTGAGCATGTAACATACTCGAGTGGGATGCCCAATGAATCTGTGATAGACACAGTACTTAGGATAATCAGTCTTCCCGACTTCATCGGGCTTCTTCGAGTCTGGGAGTTGGATTTTGTTGCTTTTAATTAAGCAATCAAAGATGCTTGCGGTGTCGTTCTCGTCAAAGGAGTACTCCACTTTAGGACGAGGTTCTCTTGGTGGAGGGGCAGAAGGAGTAGAAGTAGACGTAGGTGGAGCCACGTTGACCGCCAAAGATTCCTTGCTCTTCAAGTTGATGTTCAGAGTCTCTTTATTCTTGCGATTGTTCTGGCGATTACCGATACTCGATGTCTGGTGTTCATCCCGGTCAGGGTTAGACATTTTTACCCCTAGTTGTTTGAACTTGTCAGCACTGACTTCAGCTGCTTTAGCATTGACAATGAAGGATGGCCAGTCTTAGAACTGAGTTGAACCCGTCCACATGCTGATGATAGGCAAAAGAGTTGCCTTACAGGTATCTATGGTAACAGCGACCGGAGTCCCGGGAGGCATCTTTAAAGCTTCTCGGCAGAACCTTTCAATGAAACTCTCAGCAGTTTTATTGTGTCTTTGTTTGATTTTATTGAGGGCTGACATGGTCATGTCGTTGATCCCCTCATAGAATCGTTCCAAGAAGATTTATTTTAGACCAGAGAATGAGGTGATACAACCATCGGGTAAGCTTCTGTACCAATTGTATGCTACGCCGGCTAAACAGCCGATGAATACTCTAGTAAGAAGAGTGTCATTTGGCTGAAGTTGGACAGTCATTACCTCAAAGCGGTTAATGAATTGACTGGGAGAAGTGCTGCCATCAAACAGCGAAATTGTTGGGATTTTGTACTTAGGAGGAAATGGAACTTCCTTCCATTCAAATGGGTAAGGTTGCTTGATCCCCAACCTCTGCAAGTTGTCTTTCTCTTTGAAGGCCTCAAATTATGTGCGTAGAAGCTTGACAGCTTCATTGGCATCTTCCACTGATGATGAAGGAGCAGGAGGAGTTAGAGTGTTAGGAGGAGGAACAGCATAGTAAGCACTACCCCCAGCACCTGACTGACTGGGTGTAGGTTGGACCTGTACAGGAGGTACTTGAAGAGATGCTACCCCCAGCCCTGCATTGACAGGTACCGACGATGCTATGATCTCAGGACTTACAGTAGGTACGGTCGGTGATACTGTATGTTGGGCCACAATGATAGAATGCATACTGGTGACCATTTCAGCCATGGTCTTTAGCTTGTCTTTTAGTGCCGCAATTCGCTGTTCTTGATTTGCAGAAGTTGAAGCATCCGGATCTTCATTGACAACATAAGCTGTCACTTCTCTAGGTACAGTAGAAGATAATGTTTGTTCAGAGCTTTCGCTGTATGCATCATAGTCAGAGAAAGAATCATCTCCTGAGTGAGAAAGAGGGAGATGACCGGAAAGGTCTTGGAGAAGATTCTTTTGACCGATTGTATCTCGGCTTCGGGATCGGGTATGTTGAAATACTCCTTCAGAAGATTCTTGGAGTAAATCTAGATACCGCTGGCTGGGACGGTGAGATCTGCCGTGCTTGGAGCACTTTCTACCCCCAGTGTCTCGGGAAGTCATATTGACAGAAGCGTACAACACTTCGTCTTCATCTTCTGACATAGGTTCAGAGTTTGCAAAAGTCAAACGATCGAAGACAGATCGTTTTGTTGTCTGACAACAACACTAGATGATGACTTGGTGATTACAATGATGATCAGATGATTGAACTGGAGGCGTCGAGATGTTGTTTCACTTTTGTCTGAGATGTTCCCGGAGATCAGGAACAACGATATGACGAGAAGAAGTTTGGAGGATCTGTTCTTTGATAATATTTGGAACATGGTTTCGGTTCTTCAGATATTTTGTCCCTTGAGTGTACAGGAAAGTGCTCACTTCATTAGCATAGGTGTCAGGATTTTTGATCCTGGAAGCTTGTCTTTGATGCAGGTTTGTCTTAGGCATTGGCTGTTTGCGTTTTGCCGAAGTTGATCGATTGAGATAATTCTTAGATCAGCAAACTCACCCCCAGAGGTTTCTGTCTGAGACACCAGCAATTTTTCCTGTTTTGAACGGGATATCTTGAGAGTTAGGAGATCTTGGAATTCTGCCACCGGGATAGGCAAAATACCTCTTTGATCTGTACAAGTTCTCTTAACATGGAGAGAAGAAGAACCCTTGTTTGAAAGAATTCTTGTACTGACTGGTGCCGAGGCACGTTCAAATTGATCTTCTACGATAAAAATCGAGGAAGACTGAGAAAAGGCCAAAGGGCCTTTTCCTTTGTTTTGTGAAGAAGGGTTAACTAAAGAGCGTTTCCCTCTGTTGTCTTCCAAATCGTGAGACAAGAAAGTTTGAGAAAAGACCAATGGGTCTTTTCCTTTGTTCTGAAGCGGAGGAGGAATAGTCAACAGACTATCCCCAGTGGATTGTGCTGGAGCAACAGGGTGCTTGAGAAGATGAGCAGAATTCTTTCCTTTGCTATGAGAAGAAGAGAGATTAGCCAAAGGGCTGTCTCTCTTAGATTGTGTAGGCACAGCTTGCGCATGGGAAGCTTTGACAGTAGGCGCACTGGCTGATTGCGCAGAGGAATCTTTGATAGATGATTTTCTGGTCACATACCCTATGGTTTGCGCAGCAGGAGTTCTGGCCACAGAGTGTTTGGGTTGCACTCTGGTTGCTGGAGTGGTAGATTGCGCAGGAATTGTTGCTGCTAACTGCGCCAGGGGCAGAGGAGTCTTGCACTTTGACAGGGCAGCATAGGAAGTAGTTTATGTACTGGCAACAGCAGACCGCGCATGAGTAGTAGAGGCAGATTGTGCAACAGCAGAGACAACAGACTGTGCAACAGTCTTAGCAGCAGAGATCTTAGACTGCGCAGCAGTCTTGGAGGCAGAATCAATAGACTGTGCAGCAGTCTTGGGGACCCACACTGGGCGCACTTGCTCGTGGCAGAAGTTGTTGCAGTACGAGGGGTGGTCCTAGAGTTGATCATAGCTTCATATGCTGTCTGGTTGACCTTCACAACCAAAGTCTTCTGCGTCTTTCCGATAGACGCAACGTCACATTGAGTTGTCACTTTCTCGTCGGAGGAGAAAGTCGTCCCCAACAGAGTCGCCATTTTGTTTGCAAAAACAAAAGTTGGATCTTTATTTCAACAAACTTTGTAAGAAGATTACAAGAATTCTGGGAAAGTACAACTATAGGAATCCGATCTGAAGACGATCGCTTTATCCCTTGGACGATGTGAACTTTGAAGACGATAGCCTCTGAAGTTGAAGGCGATAGCCTCTGAAGAATGCAGCAGCACTTGGGCAAGAACTCCTGAACTCTCTGATTTTTCTGAACTTTATGTCTGATCCCCTCTAGGAAGGACTTGAAACTCTATTTATAGAGTTCTGGAAATAACTAACTTTTAGTTATTCTGAATTGCGCATGATAGATTGTGCATGCACTGGATTGTGCAGCATCAGACTGCGCTGGCAGTTATTTGATCGTGGGCCAACTGTGTTGGACACATGGCATCATTTGATTGAAATGCGCATGATCGTGTACAGACGGTTGTCACGTAATGAGTAATTGATGGTATGAAGGCCACGTGTACATTTGTCAGTTGTCTTGATAAAGTGCGCCACATAAATTGTGCTGACTTCAGATTGCGCTAGGATGGACCGCACAGCAGAGAGTCTGGCAGATTGCACTGCATGTACAGCTGTCCTCGAGCACTGTGCTGCACGATAAACGAACAGTTTCCTCGTTCTACGTGCTGTCAGTTGTCAGAAGATCTGATTCTCTGTCAGGTAATGATGACAAGGCCACATCAGCTTGCACACTTTGATGCGTGCGTAGTTCAGCCTGCGCAATCGAGATGGTGCGCAATCTGTCTCCTGCGCAGTTCATTTGAAGGATGTACTTTTTGATTTTCATGGCTTTGTTGATGGGTGCAACTTGATTTTTTAGGACCTACAATGAGACCTGTACTCCCCACCTCGATCACTTCTTATTCTTTTGAGTTGTTGTCCAGTCTGCCGCTCAGCTTTGGCTCTGAACTCCTTGAACTTCTCAAATACTTCGTCTTTAGCCTTCAGCAAGTAGATGAAAGCATATTTTGAGAAGTCATCGATAAAGGTTATGAAATACTTCATCCCGGCCTTTATAGAGAACTGTTTGAAGTCACAGATATCGGAGTGTACCGACTCCAGAAGATGTGAGCACCCTGAATTACGGGTTGATTTTTTTATTTTATTTTATTTTTCTGATTGATTGGTTTTGATTAATATTTATTTATTTATCTGTAAGTGTACTTTTTATGCCATTGATATTTGGAGTATCAGGGATGTTCAACTCTGGAAATCTTCTTCATGAGTTTTGGAGTGGACATGATTACCTTCATGACGGTATATAGTGTCCCATCCAAACTTGTTCCCTTGTGCTCTTTTTGCTTCGCTGAACTTCGGGTCGATTTAGACCATTTGATTATTACTTATTTTTCCCACTCTTTTCCTTGATCATTTTCAGCACGTTACCGTGACTTTTAATTTGGGAGCGCAAGACCAGTCAGTTTCTTGAAACCAACTTCTCATGCTTGATCTACTCGAGACGCTCGTCACCCATGACCTTCGTGTCCCACTCAGACACGTCATTTTATGCTCCATTTGATTCGCACAACTTTCTGACACATGACCCGATTTTATTTCACTCCACGGCGTCACATTCATTTTCAAACTCGATTTGTGGGTCCCCTGTCGACCAAAACCTGTCATCCCCAACTATGGACATGGCCCACTTTGAGCCTACTATCCGTCCGTCACTTGTGTCCCATTTATTGGAATCCCCATGTGCTACTTATTTGCTCATGATCATCAACGTCTATTTTTTTAATTCTATTATTGCATCATGTCCGATTTTGACTCAATCCGGCTCCACCGAGTCCAGTCCAGCTTTGTGTTGCCCTCCATCATGACATCCTCATAATTCTTGCCCAAAAAATATTAGTACTCTTCTACATATTTTTTTCTATATTTAATAGAAATTTTTATTGATTTTTATCCCTATTGGAATGACCAATTTCCCAATAATTATTCCTAGCCATTGATCCTCCAATTTAATCATCACCATTCATTTTCCAACTTCCCTCACATTCTCACAGCCAACAAAGGTGGCCGGCCCTAAAATAATTGTGAGAGGACAACTTTTCACTCTCTCTCTCTTCTTCTCCCACATTTATTGTAATCTCTCCCTTATCTCTTTCTCTCTCTTCTTCTATTCAATAACTACAACAACTCCATGCAACCAGCAGCTCCACACTTCCTCCTCCTTCAAAATCCGACCTCACCACTCCTTCACCCGAGCAGCCCCCTACACCACGACCACCTCACGTCGGCCATCCCCTGGCCGTCGGCCATGGCCGACGTCGACTTCCTCCTCCTTCATCACCCAAGCAACCATCTCCACCACCACTTCGTCTCTACAACTCGAGCGCGCCACCACCGGCCTCCTCCACCGTCTAGCCGCACCACCACCACCACTAGCCACCCCCACCTCGCCGTGGCACCGCCGCAGCTCGCCGCCGCCACACCCAGCGTGGCCAGCAGCAGCAGCGCCGCCCCACGCAGCAGCGTGCATGGCGCGCGCGCGAACGGCACGCCGCCGCCGCCGCCGGCCGTTGCACCGGCGTGGCCGACCCCCTCCGTGGGTGGCCCCCTCCGGGCGCACCCCAGGCCGTCCTCCCATGGCGGCCAACATCCTCCGGGACGCGCCGTCGAGGCGATTCGTGCGTTTTGAACGACGTCCCGTCGTGACGCGCGCGGGATCGAGTTTGTTTTGACGCTCCGTCGCAGCGATTTCACGCGCGTTTTCCCGGAGATCCGACCGTTGGATCGACGATTTCTTCGCTCCGTCGCAATCTCGGTATATCCACCTTCATCCCTGTCAATGTCGTCCGTTAATTTTATCGTTTGATACATGAAAACCGGCCACCAAGTTGACCGTTTAAATTGTATTAAATTTGGACAGTTTCGCGGGGCCAACTTCGTCAGCTTGTATCTCCTCCACCGCAGCTCCTTTTGGCGTGCCACCAGTTCCTATGCGAAGCTGGTATAACCCTCTTACTACCCCTTCAGTTTCGTTTCATTGTGAGCTTGTTTGATTGATTGAATTCGACACCAAAGTTGGCCGTCCGAATTTGTAATTTCCAACTTGTAAAATTCTATTTTTGAACACGGGACTCCAGATTTTATTTCTGACACCACTAGTAGACTTGTGGCATCGTTCTGGCATGTTTTCATATAAAATTTGTTAGATTTGGAGAACGTGGGCCCTGGCACGTTTTTCGGTGCAAAGTGGGTCCCATATTCTGGGTCAACGGGACTTTTTGACGTCGGCTCATCGGAATCCAATTTCAGATATACCGTTGAGTTCATATCGTCATTCTGGACTCGTTGACAGGTAGTTTGCTGAGTTTTGAGAACTTTGGCTCCGGCACGCATTTCCGTGCAAACCGGAATTCCAGGTTCTGGTCAACGGGCCAAATTGAGATCGGGTCGACGGAATCCAATTCTGGGGATACCGTTGGGTTCGTATCGACATTCTGATTTTGTGGACATATAATTTGTTATATTTTGTAAACTTATTTTTTTGCACTTTTTTCGGTACAAAACGGCTCCGACACGGACACCATTTTGACCCGAAATTACCTTTTTGCCCTTGTGTCCAAATTGGACCGTTGGGTAGGCTATCCTAGCTAATTTGACCATTCTGGACAAGTTGGCGATGTCTATTTCATCGTCCGACAATCTTTGTTGATAGTTTCTCTGAGTTTAACCTTTTTATAATTAATTAATAATTAATTCATATAATGTTCGTATTTCGGGATTAGTACAACGAAACTGAGATCAGTCAATTCCAGTGATCTCACATCGCTAAAATTGACAAGTTGGATACGTGGATCACTATAATAAGATTATCAACCTTACCGATAATCTTCTTATCTCGATTTGCGTGCCGTAAGTTTCGACGTGCAAATAACGAAGTACACTTTATATTAGACTAGAATTGACCCTGATTGACCTAAGTTGACCAGTTGACCCAAAGTCAACTGTAAGTCAACACTTGACCTAGTTTGACTAGATTATTGACCGGAGTCGACCTAGAGTTGTTTTGACTTAGAAGAACCTAGAATAATGTAGATTGATTATAGAGATTCATTTATTACAACTTGAACACCTTGCAACCTGTGTTGCTTTAAATAGGACTCTGTGGCTTCAGTGGGACCCCCTATACTTATCAGCTGTTCAGGTTATCGAGGCGAGTACATTCTCTGATCATTTCATATCCTGCTTAGAATTATTTCCTGCAGTAGATTACTTTACTTGTACTGTCACGTTGGTCACACGGATTGGTACTATATGGATCCCTTCTTGAGATGTTATCCTTAGGGAGCATCGGGTACTACATGATTTGTGCGTTTCACTTACATGGCGTATCATATGCTTCATTGGTTCTTTGATCACTTACGACATATACTCTTATGATCGTAGAGTCTTCCTAGAATCCTTATCCCATTTATGGGACTACTATGTATCACCTTCGGGGTCTATCACCTTCGGGGTCTGTTACATAGCATCATAACATAACCTGGCTGGATCCTTGTGTATTGATTGGGGGTACGGGGGAGTAGAAATGGACATGTGAATAATACCCAAGTAGTATCTTATCAGAATCTCTTCCATAGTGTCTTATCAGAATCTCCTATGCCATTTACATGTTCATATTGTACTCTGACTCACTAGTCACTGCTAGTTCTCTATTTATAGTAGATATTTCTATTACAGCTCTCTCTCTGTTTACATACAGCATTTCTTTCAGTACCTGTATCTTACTTTACTGCATGAATATATTTTCTAACCTGCTATGAACTGTTGAGATGTATTGTGCTCGCTCCAGTCCTGACTAGACCTGTTGATAAATTTTACAGATAGCCTGGGATTGCCTGCTAGCCTAGAGGAGACACAGTAGAGGTTGCTTAGGTAGTTATTTCATTTTGTCTGGAGATTGTATTTATTTTTATGGATTACTGTATCTGTATTTGAGTTTTGAGATGCATTTCTGGGTTTATGTATCTTAGATACTTAGACTTCTATCTCCTGTATCTCTTTTGGATTTCATGTTTTATCTATCATTATCATGCTCTACCTTAGATGTGATTGAGTCTGTATCTGCTATGTCACCCCCATTCGGGAAGTATAAACTGTTTAGTCTTATACTGTTAGATGCATTGAGACCTAGGACAGCGTTCTACCGCCGACACTGCGGCGTAGGCTGGGCGTTGTTACGTTCTCGTGCCCTAACTCTAGGGTGCGGGTCGTGACAGAAGATCTGTACTTTGATTAACCCGAGGAAAGGGTTTCCTTGTGATCTTTGTTTGAGCACAAACTTCACATTTCTCTACCTTACCCTCACACTTGGAGATAAGTCCTAGACTAGACATTATGTTTATTCGTTTACAATGAACATGTCCTAGCCTATTATGCCACAACTCAAGAGTATAAGCAGAAGGAGTGATTTCATTAATCACATTAATTATATTGGACTGATTTACAAGCTGAATTTTGAACATTCCTTTGGTATAAAAAGCTTTCCCGAAATATGTTCCCTTGATAGACATTACCATCTGGCCAGCATTGATGTCCATCCCGAGGCCTGTATTGCAGAGTAGGCCTCCTGAGATCAGGTTCTTGGCGATAGCAGGTACGTGCTTCACGCCTTGAAGTGTCAGAGACTTCCCCGAAGTCAGCTTCAACACCGCCGTCCCGATCCCGAGCACTTCAGCTTGTGCCTGGTTCACCATCATAACCACTTTAGAAGTAGGTGTATAGGTGGTGAACCACTCCTTACTGGAGCAGACATGGCAGGAGGCTCCAGTGTCTACCCACCAGTCAGGGTCAGTCCTTACCGCATCAACCTGCACAATCATAGCAACAACGTCAGTGATCATAGATACCTTACTAGGCTCTTCTTGCTCTGATTGCTTGGTCTTTGCTTTGCATTCATTCTTGAAGTGGCCCTTCTTACCACACTTGAAACAAGGCATTTGAGACTTTGCCTTTTTTCGCTTGAAGGAAGTCCCATTCACGTTCAGATTGTTAGGGTCCTTCTTCTTGTTGTGGAAAGCCGCCTGCTTTCCCCTTGGTTCCTTGGTATGAACCAGATTGGCGTTAGCCAATTGCTTGGACAGTGCGTCCACCTTCAGTTGAGCCCGCATCTGGTCCTCAACATAGATTTCCTGCAAGAGATCTTCAAGATTGATCTCAAGCTTCTTCCTATGCATATTTGTATAGAACTTACTCCACCCAGCGGGGAGCTTTGAGACAATCCCTCCAACAACAAACTTGTCGGGGAGGGGCATCGCCTCGTCTTCCAACTTCTGACGCAGCTTCAGAAATTCTTTTACCTGCGGCAGCATGGACTTCTCGTCCTCAAAGAGCCATTTGTGATATTTTTCAACCACAAATATCTTGCTCCTGTTTTTGTCTTCTTAGTACAGTTTCTCCAGAGACTCCCATATGTCTCTGGCAATTGTCTTCTTACTGTAGGATTCTGCTAGGGAATCCTCCATAGCATTCAGGATAAGCAGCCTGCAAATGCTATTTTCTCTTCTCCACTTGGCCTGAAGTTTAGTAGCCGCAGTGATTGCGGCAGCAGACCCAGTATCTGGAACGGTAGGTTCCTCTTCAAGAAGCACGTGATCAACGTCTCTGAGTTGAAGAGTGAGATAAACCTTCCTCTTCCAGACTTGATAATGTTCTCCATCAAACTTTTCTAACTTACAAAAGTCAGTATTGAAGAGTGAAGCATTAACGTTTTCCATCGTATCAATAAAGCTTTGAGATTGTTATTGCCGGGGCACAATTTTTCGATGAAAAACTGAAAAAATGAAACAATTGTAAAAACAATGTTTCAAATCAACACTTTAAGGAAGGTGATTCTGAATTACGAGAATCTAAAAAGATTTCGTAATCAACAGCAATCAGATCGTAGTACTTCTAAAAAGAAGATACAATCAGAATTATTGGCAGCAACGAAGAAGGTGACTGGCGAAAGATGAAAGAACTCCTGCTGGGGTGAATAATCATCGTTGCTCAAAGCTTTATTCGTCCTACACGAACAGCTTCCAGGAACCAGCAAGTTCGTCGGAGAACTTGGAACAGTCCTGCTCTTTTGACTCCTCGGATGGACACGAACTCCTGTGCAAAAGCAACGCTGGTGCGGCGCCTTTCCTCTCTCTCTCGAAGGCTGTTGGAATTCGCAAGCAAATTTCGATCAGAACAGTGTTGAAAAACACTTCTGAATTCTCTGTTTACTTGTGTTAAAAAAATACTTCGTAAACTATCTATGGTGGCTTCGATTACTTGTATATATATTGCCTTGAGAGAGAGAGGATGCCTTATATAGGCCCTGCAGCAACTGTTCGGTTGCCACAAAGTTAGGGACGTGGTAAAAACCACCCCGAACATGTAGCAACCGCCCAGAACATGCAAACGCACGTTCTGCTGCAAGTTGCGCCAACTGCGCGCACCCTGCGCTCCTTGCACTCCGCGCACTGAGCCACTTGCGCCAACATGCGCCAACTGCGCGCACTGCGCCACTGCGCAACCTTTGCCACTGCGCGCACTGTGCCACTGCGCAACCAGCGCACCCGGCGCAACCTAGCGCGCACCCTGGTCGCGCAAGCTAAGTGCAAAGTGCGCCAACAAAACGCCACATTACGCCTCATGAGCCCATGAGCCCGAGTCCGAGTCGCTACGGGGCTTAGCTACCATGGAAATAAATTTTCCAAGAGCAAAAAGCATGAATGCTTTCTATTGTCGATTTAGCCTTTTTCGCATTAGAAAAATAATCCCACATGGCACACCCATGTGCACCTCCACACCACATATGCATCTCTAAACTAGCAAAGCTAATATATAGAGATACAAGTCTTTTGGTCTAGCCGATGTGGGACTAAAAATCTCTTTGAAAAAGACCAAAACCCAACAATAGCTACCAAGCAGTAACATGTTATCATGCTCATCTTGTTGAATAAATATTGAACTTTTTTTTAGAATTTTTGTATAAGTGACGGGAAGTTTACCATGACATCAGAACAAAACTCAGATTCGACTTTTTGGTTCCATATATCTTTAGCTTACAATTTGTGCTCTTCCTAATCATGCTCATGAGAAAAGACAGAAGGATCAGGAACAGAGATACAGCAGAAATTAGGTAGCAGTTACGAAATACAGAAGTTGATTAACCGAAGGTCCATGCCATGCATATTACATACCATTTAACATTATAAGCAATATATTATCAGCAGAGCAAGTCCCAACTCCGAGCAGAAAGTACACTTCATTGTACCACTCCATGACTTGAGCCAATTTCAACATGTTGTGAACTTTCTACAATGCAGATCCCAACCGGAGCTCCTCCAAGGAATGAGAAGAACCTGAAGCGCGAAGCCTGTTTGTCCTGCGAGCACGGACAGCATAAGCCGCTGCGACAGCAGCGAGCACGACCAGGCCTGCTGCGACCGTGCTGGCAGCAATAAAGAAACCGGATGTCTTCCTCCTGTGGCCAGCATCAGTACTTTTAACTGCAGGATCAGCTGCTGGTTTCCGGTTGGGATCCGTGACATTCGGTGCCTCCAGGATCGGTGCCACCTCTGGCTTCGCCACTGGCTGGTCAAAGAATGTCATCATCGATCCCGAGGCCTCGCCGGAGTTCTTCTCGTACATGAGCCCGTGCTGGGATGGCAGCGCGTTCTGACAGTCGGATGTAGGGATCATGGCAACCCATACGAAGACCACAAGGCAGACTGTTAGGTATGTGCCGGAACAACGAGAGCTAGATTGCCACTGTTCTATTGTCATTTCTTTCTTCTCTTCTGCTATCCCCAATCTCTCCTTATCCTGATAACAGAAAACAAATAATTTCCGCTGAGAACCCCCCACAAATATATTAAAATAAAGAAATGACTGTTCGAGTTTATTTGAAATTAATCTCTAGAAAATGTGCCCACATCATACATGTGGCAAACTCTAAGTATGTATTTTATTACAAGATTTTCCTTTTATTGTCTTGCAAACATGAAAAGTTGTAGCTCATGTGGTTGGTATGATAGGGTGTTTATTAGAGAGCAAGATTCAAATCCTCCAAAAACTATTAGTTTTGTCATCCATTTCATGAAAAAATTTCTTTGGAGCTAGATCCCGACTCGGATTCAAACACAGTCGTTGGCGAAGGGTGCAATTTTCTTTGGTGTTAGGTCCCGACTTGGACTCGGATACGGACATGGCCGAAGGGTGCAAAATGACGCTTTAATGACGCACGTTGCACTAGTGGTTCTAGCGGGTCAGCTGGTTCAGCAAGGCCAGTGTTCCAGCATGGTCAGCTGTTCCAGTGTGGCAAGTTGTTCCAACATGCAAGCATCCAACGTGGCCAGTATTCATGTTGGACCTAAGTTCTAGCATGGTATCTGCTTCTGCTCGACCTGGGTTCTCGTGTGGCAGTTGCTCCCGCTGGACCTAGGTTCCAACATGATTGCTGCTTCCACTGGACCTGAATTCTAGTGCGGTTGTTGCTCTCGTTGAACCTGGGTTCCAGCGTGGCTGTTGCTTCTGCCGAAATTGTTTTCCAGCATGGCTGCTACTTCTGCTGGAATTGTTTTCCAGCGTGGTAGTTGCTTCCACTGAATCTGGGTTCTAGTATGGCTGTTGCTCCCGCTGGAATTGTGTTACAGTGTGGCTGTTGCTCCAACTGAAATTGGGTTCCAGCGTGAACATTTCAGCTTCGTATAACGGTCCACTTAGTGAGGGTTACTGTTGTAACTGTCTACTTACTGTGGAGTTATTTTTTTTTATTAATTGTCCATCGTGGATGGTTATGGCTACTAGGGACTTGACTCTCCTATATATTCTCTCACATTTTTTTCACTTGGTATAAGACTTGAGAATATATGCAATGAGAAGAGACTTTGCAGCAGCAATAAAGCTACGAAGTTATGTATGAGCAATGTCCAATTTTTTAGGGTGACAAAGGAGCATTCCATAAGTTCAAATATTCAAACTTGCAAGTTCCTGGGAGCACATCGATGGAAAAAAATCGAATCTTTCTTAAAACAACGGTGATCGTCATCACACCAGCAAGCTTTTTTCTTTTTCTTTCTTCTTGTAGCAACTTAGTTGCATTTTCTAAGCTCGCTTTTCAGCAGCTTGTAATCCTTCAATTCTGCGTTGGTGTAATTTTTTGTTGTATTTCATATCGTATGACTTTTATACGATTTTTTGTAACATGTGATAATAATCCCAAAGCGTGATCCGAGCAACATCAACATGAAAAATTGTACAAGTCCCATAGACACAAGTTTTGACACACAAGTTTTTACAAACTTGGAAGTTCGATGGAGCATACTACAACACCTGGAAGAAGAATATTAGCTTAAATCTTCAACTCATCAGCGTAGATACGTTCTGGCTGAATCAGAACCAACAATTCCAGAAAGTGACGATGTTCAAGTCCTTACAAACGTGATCACAACATAACAGAAATAGAGGAGAGACAACAACCTCTATAAGTTGTTGATTCTCAATTCCTTGGATGACACAATAGCAGAATTCTATAATAAGAAGGAAAATGTAAGAGATGTCTGTGAGTCTTTTGAAAATAGTACAAGGACGATGAAAAGATGTCCAAAATTATGTTGTCAACAAGTTTCTGAAAATGGAATTAGAAGATGAAAAGATAATACAGCCATAAGTAAAAAAACTTTTGAAGTTGTAGCAAAAGTTTGAGGAGGCTGTGCCTCAAGTAGACAAATTTATTGTATGATCAGCTATTATCTCCAAGCTCCCTACCAGCTGGGATCAATTTTCAACCAATATATACAGTAAGAAGATGGAGATATTACTTGAAGACCTTCTACACTTTATTCGTATTGAAAATGAAGCTAGAAGCAAAATCAAGGTGGACTCACTGTCAAAGCAGTTTTCTAAGACAAACATGGTACTAACTGGATATCATAAAAGAAAGCAGAAAGCTTCCTACAACAATAAGAAGAAGGACTCCAGCCATCTTAGGCTTATCAACTTATTTCAAGCCTAAGTCTAGCAATGAAAAGGCTTGCTTTAACTGTGGAAAGAAATGCCATTTCAAGAAGGATTGCAAGTCTACATCAAAGCAAAAAAACCAAAAGAATAAGGTGAGCTTAACTTGGTTGATATGATTATGCAGGTTGAATCATCTGGAATGTACACTGACTAGCAGGTGGACACTGGCACGCCCCGCTCCCGTAGGAGCGCTCGTCCTCGCTAAGGCGTGATGTCGCACGAGCCTAGATTGTGCTCGTGCAAGGCTGTTTCATAACGGCCGATTACAACGACGGCGACTGGGTTGTCGCACAGAAGTCCCAAGCAGAAACAGTGAACATGCAGCAAAAATTTAAAGACAAGATATAAGTTATTCAAAAGAACTCTTTATTGATATTGAACATTCAGATTTCAATAGGCGCAAGGCCATGATTACAAGTCTCTCATACTCGCTTTTCTTTAAATATACAAGTCACTCTTTTCTCTCTCATATCTCGATATAATACTTAAATCCAGCGGAAGCTTCGGAAGGCGATGTCCATACATTACGTCCCGTATAAGTCTTGAGTTCACGCGGCCGCACGCTTCGACTCGCCAAGGGACTCCGTGCCTCGACGCATCCAAACGAGCTCTGCGCCACGAGCTTCTACCTGTGCCGGCCTATGAAAAGCTGTATGGGTGTCAGTACTCAATTGTACTTGTGGAGTGAGCTCCTCGTCCACCCATACAAAATCGACACATTCATTTTACTTTGTGCAATACAAGTCCCTTTCGATTCTCTTTCTAGTCTTGCCTTAGGATCAGTTTTTAAGACTACGACGTCTGACCAACCCGACGTGCAACGACATGGTCGTGCTATAATGCCAACGTGTATTTCGATCGAGGCAGTGCCTCATCTCTTAGGTACTTGACCGAACTTCAACTCAGGACAGCAGGGTCGTGCCATACTCTATTCGCGACTTCAACGTATTTAAGACAGTACTTCGTCGAGGGGCAACTTATGCGAACTCGGCCGTGCCAAGACTTTCACTTAAACTCAAGTTCACTAGACCAATTCTCGTGCCAACGATTTAAATGCCAAAGATGACAACGGGACGAATCGTGCAAGTTGTGCCTCTAGACCTTGCTTAGACTTGTTCGTGCTTCAAGATTGAGGCTGCGCCTCGCAACTTATCAAGGCTTATCATGCTACCGACTTGCGGCCTTCATGTTCGACTCATTTGCTAACTTAGACAAGACTTGTGAAACATAATATCGACTTCATGAACATCCCGATGCCACATATCGTGCTAAGCACGGTGCCTATGCTGCAGCCCAATCTTAGGCCCAGGTATTGTGTTATCGACTAGACCTGTATTCAAGTTCTAGACCCAATACAAAGGCATACACGCGGTGTGCCGCTACTCTGCCGACCCATCTATATGAGTGGTCACTAGCAATGTCAAGCAATCTTGGATCTTTGGCTCACGGTGACCCCTTCGCATGGAGGTACGAGCCCCATCGAATGGTCCCGTGGCGTATACCGTAACGGTTCACTTCTAACGAGTCGCACCATCGTTAAAGGCCGTATGGTATCTGCCTTTCCCTGCTAGGCCGACTCGATCCCGGCGTTCCGATGATCGGTCGAGGGATTCCCCTTGCGCACAAGTTGTCCAATGACCATGCAAGACTCAACTTGATCTATCCAGTCCTTTCTTATTCAAAACCATGTTTGTCCTCTTTCTATCGAGACTCCCAAGCCGCGGGACCGATCTCGTGTATTTCCTTTCAAGACATAGCGAGACTCCCAAGTAGCGGGACCGATCTCGTGTGCGAAACTTATCAAGACTAAGCGAGACTCCCAAGTAGCGGGACTGATCTCGTGTGCAAGACTTATCAAAACTTAGCGAGACTCCCAAGTAGCAGGACCGATCTCGCATGTTTCCTTATCGAGGCATAGCGAGACTCCCAAGTAGCGGAATCGATCTCGGCGACAACCAGTCGGATGGACTTCCTTTGATCGTGGCATACTCTTTACTAAATCTACCGTAGCTCGTGCCTTAGACAGACCTGGTTCTATAGGCAATGTTATCGCTCAAGTCATATACGTTATACGACGAGCCTTGTTCCCAAGGGACTACGCGACTTGACAACCGCAGATAGAGCAGAACAATGCTAGAAATGGCTTCGATAGCCCACCACGACACTTGTCTAACTTATTTATGCAACGACTCGACGAGCAAAGGCTACGCCGAGCTTCGCATCGAGAGGACGGGCCGTGCACGCGTTCGACTTGAACAACCAAGTTCTCGGGTGCCTAGACATAAGCCAACAGTCGTACAAGACGACTTAATTCGCGGGACGTACGAAGGCTGTGCCAAGCCTTGGACGACGGGACCGTGCATGCATTTTTAAGCATTCACGCGAGCGACGCCTATGACTCAGGCAAATACAAGCGTTGGGGCAAAACGACGGGACAGTGCATGCTTTATCAAGCATTCAAGCGGGCGATGCCTATGACTTAGGCTTATTCGAGTGTCGGGGCAACTTAGCAACTTAGGCCAATTTCCTTCTCCCAAGCCACGGGAACGAAGGATCGAGTGTCATTTGAAAGCACACTGAGACGACTTCTAAGCAGACCGTGGGACCATTTTCCATGTTCTAAGACATTCTGATCCGTCGGGATTATTTCCTTAGCTATGTGCGTTCGTAGCTTTTACATTAGCTTACTTGTGCAAGTTAAAAATATACGAGTTATTAAGTGAAGGCTAAGATGAGGCAAGTTCACCGAAACAACCCCACCTGAGCGAGAAGAAGCCTCGACCGAGCGAGGCTTCGAGCAGCCGTTGCAAGGCTAAGTTCCAACGCCGTCGGCGTTTCGATTCCTCCGATTGACTTTGGGACGGAGAACTACAACATACACTACTCAGAACTAGTCTGGTCCTCGAGACTTTTCTGAAGGCAAGCCATCCTACCATTTCTATGGCCAAGACTTAATCGTGCCCAGACGCGGGACTATCGTACACACTTCGCCTACGCGTTTCTTCGATTCCGAGCCACGCTCGCACTATTATCAATCTTTCCTTTAACACGATTTCAATTTCCATGACACTTTTCCGTTCCTCAAGTCTCATTTGAATTCAACGTATACTTGGTTGGATCGTGCACGCATTCCAGGCATCCCTAAAATACATGCATTCAGCCAAGCCGCATGATAGAGAATTCGTCATTCTCACTCGAGTCGTATTGTGCACATACTCAGGCATTCCTGAAATATATGCATGTCAGCCGAGTCTTGTGAGTAGGGTTTCCTATTCTTGAATCATTCCATCAATCCATACCAATCCTCGAAATCAATCTTTCGATTGCTAACAATTGAAACAGGTGCGTCTCGTCTAACCGCTAGGCCATTTCTTAAGGCTAAGTCAATATCAGGATTGAAATCATAGTTCTCCAACAATAATACCAACACTGACCCCAATCCTAGGGTCAAACCAGAGTCGGTAGTACGTAGTTTTCTACCCGAGCTTGCGTCACTCAAATTTCTAAACATCGAGCATGATCACCTAATTCGTATCAAGGCATTCGTCGTGCAGCGCAACAAATTGGAATCCATTCAAATCACCAATCGACTTACTTCACATATCCATTCTAACCAATTCAAGCATTCGACCACGGGGTCATCTAGCTCGACAATATATTGTGCCCCAATCTCATGCGAGTCCGATTATCCACGGTGGTTCATGAATTACCATGCAACACACTCGCAGAATAATCATTCTCATCGGGGCGTAACTCTTATTTGAGTCCAGACTAATTCATTCTCGATATGTGAATTGGACCTACTCAATCCTCAAGTTCAATCGTCAAGCACACGGAGTCATTCCCGAGTCTACCTTTGCGTCAAACCACAAGTCGAAACATACGAATTGCCATGCCATACAAGTTCGATCACCCCCGCTGTATGAATCACCATACTGGCGCTCATGCGGAATGATCGCCCTAATCGGCGTGTCCATGTGCGAGGCTAGAGTTGCGCTCGCATAAGACAAGAACGTCAACATTGTGGTTATCGTCGAAGCAATCCAAACATTTTATTTTTCATCCAAGCCAAGATCTCAATTCGATAGTCCGTTTGTCATTCGTTCAACTAGAAAATTCTCAAGCCAAGTCTATATTTTCCTCGACACATTTCAATATTCTGAGGATAGCATCCAGCAGAACAATAACATTTGCACGATCGTCATTCGTCGAGTCAGAGTACCCCAAGTTATCGTATATCGATCTTTTATACGTCTCAATACCATCGACGATATGCGTAACCTGACGATCTTCCTTTGCAACCAATTTCGAGTCGTGCAACTGATGCTATTGTCCGAACTGGATATACCACAATTCCATTTGATTCAATCCGAAATCCCAAGCACGATCCTCTAAGTTTCCTCGATCAAGACATTTACTTTCATTCATCGTTCCGATTCGTTTTCTAACTCGTGTTGCCTATTCACAAGTTGTCCGAACGACATCTCGTTCGAGACATTCGAAGTCACGACCAACTATGCGTGATGCGTTCTAAGGCTTTACGCGATCGCATCGCCTCGTCGGCATACTCGTTGTTACTCAAAATCCTCAATTTTTGCTCGAATGAATTCCAAGACAAACCATACACCACTCGGATTCGAGCCATCTGATCTAGTCCTCAATCACATTCGCATTACTCGCTAAGACATCTTTCAGATTCGTTCGACGAATCTCGAGCGTAATCGCTCACGTCGTATCGACGCGCTAGGTCGATTGCACTATTCCTCAAAATCCAAATCAATCTTCTGTGTACACCTAAGCGTTAACTCGATAGCGTTCCTATCGATAGACACTCTAAGTGTAGCTTTGTTCCCGACCAAGCGGTACTTGATATCGCTCGCAACTCGTTTGCATCAAAAGGTCGAGGTACGCGACACGCGGCCCAACTTAGCCAAAAGGCCGTGTGCATAGCTATCCCGTGCAGACTTTTATTCGAGTTTACATGCTCATTTGCTTGGTCGACGCAAGGCTAGTTAGGCACGCATGCGACTTGCTAACTTTAGCACATGTCTTCTATCAAGACAAGTTTGACACCGTTCGGCACAAAGGTCTACCGATGCATTCGACAATAGCCTAACGATGCGTTCGAGTGAACGCTTATACGAGCTTTTGAAAATACTTAGACTTATTGTATGGACATGCCGATGGACATTCGAGAGAGAGAGCACACTTCTTTTACATGAACGAGCTTTCAAAACTGAGAAATTCGACTTGAAGTCCAAGGACGTAAAGCTGTGATCTGATACCATTATGTCACGTCCCACTCCCGTAGGAGCGATCGTCCTTGCTAAGGCGTGATGCCGCACGAGCCTAGACTGCACTCGTGTAAGGCAGTTTCATAACGGCCGAATACACTGGCGGCGACGGGGTCGTCGCACAGAAATCCCAAGCAGAAATATTGAACATGCAGCAGAAATTTAAAGACAGGACACAAGTTATTCAAAAGAACTCTTTATTGATATTGAACATTCAAATTTCAATAGGCGCAAGGCCATGATTACAAGTCTCTCATACTCGCTTTTCTCTCAATATATAAGTCACTCTCCTCTCTCTCATCTCTCGATATAAAACTTGAATCCAGTGGAAGCTTCGGAAGGCGATGTCCATACATTATGTCCCGTATAAGTTTTGAGTTCACGCGGCCACACGCTTTAACTCGCCAAAGGACTCCGAGAATCGACGCATCGAAGCGAGGTCTGCGCCACGAGATTCTACATGTGCCTGCACATGAAAAGCTGTGTGGGTGTCAGTACTCAACTGTACTGGTGGAGTGAGCTCCTCGCCCACCCATACAAAACCGACACGTTTATTTTACTTTGTGCAATACAAGTCCCTTTCAATTGTCTTTCTAGTCTTGCCTTAAGATCAATTTTTAAGACTACGACGTCTGACCAACCCGACGTGCAACGACATGGTCGTGCTATAATGCCAACGTGTATTTCGATCGAGGCAGTGCCTCATCACTTAGGTACTAGACCGAACTTTAACTCGGGACGGCAGGGTCGTGCCATACTCTATTTGTGACTTCAACGTATTTAAGACAGTACTTAGCCGAGGGGCAACTTATGCAAACTCGGCCGTGCCAAGACTTTCACTTAAGTTCACTAGAACGATTCGCGTGCCAACAATTCAAATGCCAAAGATGACAACGGGACGACTCGTGCAGGTCGTGCCTCTAGACCTTGCTTAAACTTGTTCGTAATTCAAGATTGAGGCTGCGCCTCACAACTTATCAAGACTTATGATGCTACCGCCTTGCAGCCTTCCTGTTCGACTCATTTGCTAACTTAGACAAGACTTGTGAAACATAATATCGACTTCATGAACATCCCGACGCCACATATCGTGCCAAGCACGGTGCCTATGCTGCAGCCCAATCTTAGGCCCAGGCATTGTGTTACCGACTAGAACTGCATTCAAGTTCTAGACCCAATCCAAAGGCATACACGTAGTGTGCCGCTACTCTGCCGACCCATCTATATGAGTGGTCACTAGCAATGTCAAGCTATCTTGGATCTTTGGCTCACGGTGACCCCTTCGTATGGAGGTACGAGCCCCATCGAATGGTCCCGTAGAGTATACCGTAACGGTTCACTTCTAATGAGTCGTACCGTCGTTGAAGGCCGTACGGTATCTGTCTTTCCCTCCTAGACCGACTTGATCCCGGCACTCCGGTGATCGGTCGAGGGATTCCCCTTGCACGCAAGTTGTCCAATGACCATGCAAGACTCAACTCGATCTATCCAACCATTCCTTATTCATGACCATGTTTTTCCTCTTTCTATCGAGACTCCCAAGCCGCGGGACCGATCTCGTGTGTTTTCTTTCAAGACATAGCGAGACTCCCGAGTAGCGGGACCGATCTCGTGTAAGGGACTTATCAAGACTAAGCGAGACTCCCAAGTAGCGGGATGATCTCGTGTGCGAGACTTATCAAGACTTAGTGAGACTCCCAAGTAGCGGGATCGATCTCGCGTGTTTCCTTATCGAGGCATAGTGAGACTCCCAAGTAGCTGGATCAATCTCGGCGACAACCAGTCGCGTGGACTTCCTTTGATCGTGGCATACTCTTTACTAAATCCACCGTAGCCCGTGCCTTAGACAGACCTGGTTCTATAGGCAATGTTATCGCTCAAGTCATATACTTTATACAACGAGCCTTGTTTCCATGGGACTACACGACTTGACAATCGCAGATAGAGCGGGACAATGCTAGAAATGGCTTCGATAGCCTAGCACGAGACTTGTCTAACTTATTTGGGCAACGACTCGATGAGCAAAGGCTATGCTGAGCTTCACATCGAGAGGACGGGCCGTGCACGCGTTCGACTTGAACAACCAAGTTCTCGGGTGCCTAGACATAAGCCAACAGTCGTACAAGATGACTTAATTCGCGGGACGTGCGAAGGCTGTGCCAAGCCTTGGACGACGGGACCGTGCATGCATTTTCAAGCATTCATGCGGGCGACGCCTATGACTCAGGAAAATACAAGCGTTGGGGTAAAACGACGGGACAGTGCATGCTTTATCAAGCATTCAAGCGGGCGACGCCTATGACTTAGACTTATTCGAGTATCGGGACAATTTAGCAACTTAGGCCAATTTCTTTCTCCCAAGCCACGGGAACGAAGGATCGAGTGTTATTTGAAAGCACGTTGAGCCGACTTCTAAGCAGACCATGGGACCATTTTTTATGTTCTAAGATATTCCAATCCGTCAGGATTATTCCCTTAGCTATGTGCGTTCGTAGCTTTTACATTAGCCTACTTGTGCAAGTTGAAAACATGCGATTTATTAAGTGAAGACTAAGATAAGGCAAGTTCACCGAAACTACCCCACCTGAGCGAGGAGTCGCCTTGACCGAGCGAGCCTTCGAGCAGCCGTTGCAAGGCTAAGTTCCAACGCCGTCGGCGTTTCGATTCCTCCGATTGACTTCGGGACGAGGCACTACAGACACAGGTGCATCTTTCCATGTGTATACTAAGAAAGATACCTATTCAGCATATATGAACCGACATATGAGATGGCGAACAAATCTCAATATAAAGTATTGGGAATTGGGTCAATAGTGCTGAAACTAACTTTGGAAAAGTCAGTTACTCTAAAGGATGTGAAATATGTCCCTATAATAGCCAAAAACATAATTTCTGGAAGTCTGAGATGCAACGCAGGCTTGAGGATGGACATTAATGCATACCAAATGGTGATGTCCTATAAATTAGCATACTTCAAAAAAGCTTTCTGTAGCAAATGATTGATAAAACTTCATATTATAACATATATTGAATATGTTAATGAAGTGCATGTTTCTGATTATTCTCTTGAGTTATGGCACAATAGACTAGGACATGTTCTTTGTAAAAGAATAAACAAGATGTGAAGTCTATGTGCAGACTAAAATTATAAGAAAGTATTTCAAGCGGTGAACTAAAGTACATATCTTCTAAAGATTGTACACTATAGATATTTGTAACTTCAAGCACTTTTTCAAAAAAAATGAGATAAAGTATTTTATAACCTTCATCGATAACTTATTGAAGTACGATCTTGTCTATCTTCTAAAATCTAAAGATGAAGCATTTAAGAATTTAAAGACTTTAAGGCAGAAGCCGAACGTCAAACGTCAAACAGGGAAACAACTCAATAAACTCAGAAGCAATCAAGATGGAGAGTATCTTTCTCTTGAATTTACATAATTCTGAAAAATTATCAATGAAATGACTGCTTCGCATTCCCCCCAATATAATGGAGTAGCAAAAAGGAAGAACCATAATCTAACGGAGATGATGAACTCCATGTTGTTCACAAAAGATCTTCCAAACTACTTCTGGAGAGAAGTTGCACTGATGACCATTTTTATTATTAATAAAGTATCGTTTGCACAATCAGATATACTCCTTATGAACTCTGGTTTAATGTTGTACCTAACTTGAATGTCATTCAAGTGTTAGGTTGTCTGGCTTATGTGAAGTTTTCTGACATAAAGGTTAAAAAATTGGGAACGAAGACTACAAAGGCTATATTTTTGGATTATGTCGAGAAAAGTGATGCTCATAGGTTCCTTGATCTTGAATCCAATCAGACTATTGAATATTGTGATTCGAAATTTTGAGAATAAGTTTGCCAAGCACAAGCACATTGTTCTCAAAATTTTGAGAATAAGTTTGCCAAGCACAAGAACATTGTTCTTATGGATTTACCAAATAACACTTTAAACACCGATTATGCTAGCAGTTCCAAAATGTTGTAGTCCAATAAGAAGTTGTAATTGAAGATGCACTTTCTGAACTAGTACTCGTTGAGCCACCTTCAAAGTGAGTGACGAGCCGAATGATTTTAGGAAAATTTTGTAACCTATTAGGTGGAAGTAGATCCATTTACTTATGATGAGGCGATGAAGATCAGAGATATTATTTTATGTGATGAGGCAATAACTGATGAGATTGATTCCAAAACATCCAACAATACTTGGGTGTTAGTTAATTTACTTGAAGGAGCAAAACCCATCAAATACAAATGGATCTTCAAAAGAAATGAAATCTGATGGAGCTACCGATAAGTTCAAGACTGATGGTGGCAAAAGATTTTTTTCAAAAACAGAAGATCGACTACTTTGATACCTATGCTCCAATTGTACGGATGACAACTATCAGGATGCTTATTACATTGGGTGCAATTCACAAGCTAGTGATTCACCAGATAGATGTCAAAACAATATTCCTGAATGGAGATCTGACCTAAAAGATTTACATGAAGTAACTAAAAGGTTTTATCGTCAAGGAGATTGAAGACAAAGTATGCAAGTTGAAAAAAAAACTCTGTACGGTCTAAAGGAAGCTCCCAAGATGCGGTAAAATAAGTTAAATAAAGTTATTAGATCAAATGACTACATGGCCGATGAGACAAATAATGTATATACACCAAGGTTTTGATGGCAGAGGGGTTATTAAGTGTCTCCATGTGGATGATAGACTAATCCCGGGTACAGATCTAGATAGCATCATAGATACAAAGAAGTTCCTCTCATCCAATTTCAGTTTCAAGGACATGGAAGATGTCGATGTTATCTTTGAGATAAAGATCATCCAGATAGAAGTTGAGCTTGCTATTTCACAAGCTCACTACGTAAAAAAGATGCTCACATGTTATATATACAAGTATCTTGCTAGAGTTGATATCCTTATATGTGTGACAAGAAGATGATGTCAAATTTAAGAAAAAAATTAGGAAGTTGGAGTACTCAAGCGTCATTGGAAGTTTAATGTGTGGTATGAGAGCCACTAGACCTAACAATGCTTTCGCCATAAGAATGTTGATCCGATTCACTAGAAAAGAATTATAAGATCTAAAGAAAGACTCAGAAGTTTGCACTTACTACAATAGTTACTCGACTGTGGTAGAAGGCTTCAGCAATGTTAGCTGGTGCTTATTAGAGGAGAGCAAAAGTTCCATATGAGGATTTATCTTCTTCATGGGTGGAGCTGCTATATCGTAAAAGTCAAAGAAATAAATTTTAATCTCCCACTCACCTACAAGTCTGTGTTCTATGCTCTGCTGCTGCATCATATGAAGCAGAATGGATTCAGAATCTTATATATGATCTTACTCTAACTGTAGCACAAATTTCAGCTAACCAATAAATTGCGACAACTAGGCGACTATAACAGTGGCATCAATGATCTCTTCAATGGTAAGAAAATGGCGGTGAGACTTCTTCACACATTATTGAATGAACATATCAAAGATGACAACATTGTAGTAGTTGATGTTCGAAGACAAAAGAATCTAGTGAATCCATTCACCAAAGGCCTTATGTATCAGTCGGTTGATGACACATCAAAGAAAATAGGCTTTAAGGAGTTCTGATGTAATATCTTTGTAATTATACCATAAATTATTATGCTATTAGTTCAAAGAAAATCTACTATACATTTTTCTTTCGGTTCAAAGAATGATCATGATTGGAAAATATCAACTATAGAGGTTAGTCATTGTTGACATTATTGGGATTGTATCCTAGTACCTCTATTGTCTATTGTTTGCTTTAAATAAGGATAGTCGTGCGGGAGGATAAATTTATGCCTTAATAAATTCTTGAGCATTCAAAATGCTTGATGTGTTTTACAGGAAGCATGGATGGCTAGCTCAGCACTATAAAGGAGCAAGTATCCCAGCTACAGTGGTGTAACATCACATGAGAGGGAATATCGACTTTGGACCATGTCATAATGACGTAACACCACATAGAGGCATGTAGCCGCATGCTGAAAGACAGAGAGTAGTAGTACAATACTACAAAGAGACTATGACCTTATGCTATTATGGAATGACACCACCAAGAGGTTGGACCTTTGGCATCAGGTCATGTCATAGTGACGTAGCACCACAAGGAAGTAAAATGCCTCATGTTGGGAAGTTTAAACTCTCTAAAAACTCACCTATGTGTATGAACAAAGATACAAGTTGTCTATTGAGGGTAAACTTGTAGATATTCAAGATACATGCATAGATACCAGTTCAGCACAGGACCTTTAATATGTGACCAGAGGCACAATTGTGTTATTGTATGAGTGGGAATAATAATTTTTATGTTACTCAATTCAGGCTTAGTCAATTTTGTATTGTACTATTGTTTGAACCATGTTGGAAGATTTAAGTCATAAGCGAGATCTATTCTAATACATGATTTGCAGTCACTTTAAGGAACTCTCATCCCATATATTAAAATATGTGGGTGATTGTTTGGTTTTATTTGAAATTACTCTAGAGAATGTCCCATATCATCCATCAGAAAATTTCAAGTGTGTATTTCAATATGAGGTTCTTTTTTTTGTCTTGATATATGTTGAGTTATATCCTATGTGGTTGATATGGTGGGGCATTTTAATGTAATGTACCACTCCACACGGTGCATTACTTTGAGTCGTTAACTAGAAAAAGTTAAGCGACCCGGAGAAATATTAAGCTGGTTCGAATAAGTATCGATGCAAGTGTTAAGTTGATTTGAATAAGTATTAATTGAGTTAGTTTCATGTGCAGGCTTTTATGTTGAATTATTTGAGGTCGAACTTTTGCCTTATTTGCAACGGAGTCCACCAAAGTTTAAATTATCGCCTTGCAACGGGCTGAGATATAGGCACGATAGATCGAATCGGTCGAGTAATTCAAAGGAGCACGAAGTGCTCAGATGGCTAAGTCAGATGAGTTGGCCGTGGAACAAAGTTAAGGAATCGAGCTTCATCG
Source organism: Iris pallida (assembly GCA_029216955.1). NCBI lineage: Eukaryota > Viridiplantae > Streptophyta > Magnoliopsida > Asparagales > Iridaceae > Iris > Iris pallida. The sequence goes on from JANAVB010038976.1 coordinate 95,651, forward strand.
GCTCGACGAAATGATGGACGAATCGGCAAAGGTGGGAGGACTCTGACCCTTCTTTATACTCTATCATGCCTAAATAAAATGTAACTTGTATGCTAAGTTACATTATCAAGTCCACGGGTGTGGCTCAGATAAGTAAAAATCATAGTATGTATCGAATACTAAGAACATTGAACAATTGAAGTAAACATGCATCAAATGCACGAGTCACCTTAGAACATCGAATCAGTACATCGACAAGTACATCAAGTGCATGAGCCATATAACATCGAATACTCCATCGAAGTGCTCTCATGCACATTTAGAGGGCAATGAACACTAAGTCATAAAACATTGAAAGAACTATATCAAGGCATGCATCAAGTGCACGACTCGGAGGAAAATGAACATCAAGTCATAGAACATTAAAAGACTGTGTCGAGGCGTGCATCGAATGCACGAATCGAAGAATAGAGAATAACTAAATCGAAGTAGCATATGTGCACACAACTTATTAAATATGGCTTCGTACGTGAAGTGGGTAGCTGTGGAACAATGCTACAAAATTGTCGTACATAGAAAGGTATGCTTCGTCAAAAAAAGTGAGAAGTTGTGGCACAAATACTACGAACTGCTGATATGCAAATGATAGCTTCATAAGCAAAGTGAATGAAACTGTTGAATATGACATGTTGCCTCAGAATGTTCGGAGCCTTCGGTCATTTATTGGAAGACTGAGTTGGGCATAAATGCCGATTGAAATACTGATCGAATATGTGATGATGACACGAGATGTTAAAATGTCATGTGATAGCATGAGATGCCAGAATGTTATGAGATGAAGTATGGAAACACGAGTTGAGATGTGAATACTGTTATCTATCTATTATCATGCTTATGTCTTATAGGTTTATAAATTGTTCACGCATATTGCATGGTCATGGACAACTTGTGCACAATGTATGGCTTCCTTGAGACTGTATCGCCGGGACCGGGAAACGTCCAACCTAGGGGAAGTGAGTTTTGTGCTTTGGCATAAGGCATTACGGGACCTTCAGTAGGGTTCGTAGCCAGGTTGAAAGGGCGTATCGCAATGGCCATATTATAGTACTTCATGGTGTAATATGAACTAATAGCCTTCATATAGACAGGTGCTAGTGGGCTGAGTGCAGTAACACAGGTCCTGCACAAATATCATTTAACATGACAGGAAGGATGGATGGTAAGTAATCATCTTACATCAGCGCAAGGGTGAGTGCATTGACGTTGGTAAGAATTTGCCGCAAGGCGATGAATTTTTGATATGTTACTAATCTGCATATGCTATCAAGATAACATGTTTACCATGAGTACACTACTTATAATATGCCATGAAACTAATCCTAAAGCAAAGATAGAAATATCACAAATTAAGCTGCATGATTCACAATATAACTTAAGTGTCGGTTTAGGCGAATGGAATTTTTGTGCACCATTATGAGATGTGTACTGATCCCCAATCCCTCAGGTACTGAAGCAACTTGGATGTGTTGAGGCATCGGGCTTGGATTGCAACAGGATGATGCGGCCGAGATATATAAACATGTATGGAATGTCAAGATCCTTTGTGGGCTAGAGATATCATGAATGTTGTAAGCCAATTTAGCATATTCAATTGGGGCTATTAAAAGCCTTTATATTCTGCTACTTATTTAATAATAAAATTATTTATATACTTTGTGTAACTTCAATGTGACCCTGCTTTCTTCTGTTGTGAATATTTGAATTGAGATAACCATTTTAAGCTTGAATCATCTTGTCTTGTCTCCAAACTTGTACGACATTACATTCTAGCGAGTACGATCGATTCAGTTAAATCAAAGCGAGGATGAACGATTCGGTGGGTCAGGACATGACATTTACTAGCGTACAGGGTTAAAATTCTCCAAGAAACATTGGTTTTTGTCACCCATTTCTTTGGAATTTCCCTTTGGAGCAATGGCTGAAGGGGCATAACGACTCAGACTTGGACTCGGACTCAAACTTAGACTCAGACTCATATTCGGATTTGGACACGAGCATAGGCAAAGAGGCACTTTGATGGTACATTTTGCACTTCGCACATATGCATCGGACGCGAGTTAGAACTTTTGTGCATCATTGCGCCATTCAACGCCAGTTCAAGGCATGTTCCTGCGTGGTGAAGCAGGGTACATCAGGGTCTAGCGGTGCAAGGTGGTTCAACATGCGCAACTAGTCTAGCGGCCCAGTGGTTCTAGCAGTCCATCATGGCCAGTTGTTCCAACAGGCCAGCGTTCCAATGCGACCAATGCTCCCACTGGACCTGGGTTCTAGCATGTCTCTTGCTCCAACTAAAACTGGATTCCAGTTTGGCTGATTCAGCATGGGCGTTTCAACTTCATAACTCCCCACTTATGGAAGTTATTGTTGTAACTGTCCACGTAATAGAGAGTTGTTCCCTTGATTATTTGTCCATAGGTGGTTATAGCAAGTAGGGCCTTGGCTCCTATATATTCTCTCTCTCTTTTTTCACTTGGTAGAAGACGTGAGAATATGTGCAATGAGAGGAGCGTTTGCAGCAGTAGTGAAGCCATGAAGTTTTGTCCGAGCAATGTCCAATTTCTGAAGGTGACAAATGATCATACCAAAAGTTTAAGTCTATTAACTTGTTAGTTTCTGGAAGCAGGTCGACGAAAAATGGTCGGATCTTACTTTGAGCAACGGTGATCGTCATCATCCCATCAACCTTTCTTCTTATGTTTCTTCTTGTAGCAACTTAGTTGCATTTTCTAAGCTTTCTATTTCCAGCAGCTTGGTATCTTTAATTCCTAGTTGTAATCTACGTGTTGTGTTCCATATTATACCACTTTTTGTACGATTTTTTGTAACCGGCAATAACAATATGACCTATTTTGCACGGATATGGATACGACTACTAGATGACACAGTAAAGATATGAATAATTGGACATGACATCTGATTTGATGTGTGCTAATATATTTTTAAAAAGTTATGGTGTGTCTGACACATGTCCAATATGCATTCCACAAAATAGTATATGATCCAGATTTTTGGAGTATATTTACTTCCTAGAAAATGAAGAATAAGTTACTTCCATTCTTCATCTCTATTGAAACTAGCATATGTGCACCTGCCTTGCACGTATTTTAACATTTTTTAATTAGTTTAGAAAGACTTTTTAAGAAGACCAAAGGTAGTCTTTCTAATTACTAAGTTGTCCTTATTAAAATTAATGAACTATTTTTAATTAGTATAAGTATGTAAGGGTATTTTTAAAATTCAAAAATTTCACCATCTAAGTTTTCCTATTATATAGAATAGATTAATGAACTATTTTTAATTAGTATAAGTATGTAAGGGTATTTTCGGAATTCAAAAGTTTCACCATCTAAGTTTTCCTATTATATAGTAGAATAGATACGAGAATCCTTCCACGGAATAAAAATAGATGGAAAGTGTCGTCATTTGCTGAAAATCTACAAAACTGCAACTTTAAACATAATGTCCATATATACATTTGGAAAATTCTAGATTTGATGCAAGTCATTAGATACATTATCACCAGAAATCCAGCAATGACTATATACCAGTATCGCCAGCACCAATAGACGAGAGAAAATTACTGAAAAAAGAATTGAATTCCATCTAAACTAGGTTAGAAATTTCTTGTACAGACACGATGACATGGATACAATAGATTCATATTTAAGTATTCTAGGTATATTTTAAAGTGTTTGTGGTATGTCAATACCTATTTATTATTCGTACGACTCAACATGATTCAGATTTTTTTTGAAGTATATTTGCTTCCAAGATTGTGATGCAAATGATTTTCCACTCGAAATATGAGAATGGTCTTACAAATTCGAGTCTTAAATAAATTTGTCTATCCAGTAAAACGGAAGAGTTACAAATTTTAAAACTAAGAGAGAGGAATATCGCAAATAAAGACATTATGAATCCCCGGAAAACAAAAATTTAAGTAAGCCATGCAGAGAAGATAAGAGATTTGAGAAAAAGAAAAGAAAAGAAAGGAGTCACTCTCACCTTAATTTGTTGTTCGGGAAAGAGAGTCCCTCCCGTAGGTCTGGCGGAGAGAGATGATGTTCCCAGCCTCTACTCACTACTACTCTGTAGTGAACAATTATTCATTATATACATATATGATAGATAGATATACAAGAAGAAAGAGTAAGAGTATCACGTGAATTCTATTTGTCGGCATTTATATGGGATGAAAGAGTGGCAATAAATAAGTATAGAGTTTATTTGTCCGCATTTATAGGAAACCATGTTACTCTTGTCTATGTGATACACCATCCCCGTGAAATGTCGATACTCGCTGACAGGCGTCTTCTACCTAACCCTGTCTTTGCTCACCGCCCAGTTGTTTGTTCCTTACTGCACCCTTGTTAGCAATCACCGGAATAAAACACTATTTATGCGAATTTTTTCGTATCTTACATAAACATATAATACTTACGTACTTTTGAAACATTCGGATTTGTACGCGAATTTTAAGCCTGTGGCGTTTTAAACACGTACCGTACGAATTTTAAAAAATTGGCCAAAAAATGTGACCAAGAAACCCAACAACCTTGACTTTCTTGACTCTTGGTGCTATTAGATATTAAGACTGGCACAATTCCATCCAACATCTTCTTATTCTCACATTGAACCCTTATTTATGAAGGAGTAGAGGTGGGTGGGCCCTATATATATCTCGAATTTTTAGTGCCGAATTGGTTCATATGAAACGTACTAAACAGAATTAAATCTGATCCGAATGTTTTTCGTTAGACGACCGAATTTTTGACCGTATTTATATTGTGCCGATTAATACTCGTACTTTTGTCGTTCCGAATTTTTTCCGTTTGCCGAATTGCTAACAAGGTACTGCACTTCTAGCTCCTTAATTGCCCACTCTAGTTTATTGGAGTGAGGTGAAAGCTTATCACTTCAGATTTTGAGACCTTGAGACGAATTTAGTAACCATATATTTGGGAACTTTTATAGAGGGGGAACAAATATTTATGGAGGAAAATAAATAAAGGAAAGTAAAATGATAGTAAAATTATTATTTTTTACTTCTCTTATTTGGATGACTAAAAAGTAGAGGAAGGAAAAACGAAACAAAAAATTATTTTTTAGGATAAAGATTAAGATACGATTACTATTTAGCTTTTGATTTTCTCAAACGATTTAACTCGTAACTTAGAATATTTTATTTTATACTTATCTTTTGAAGGGTAGTTGGGTACACTCTTCCAAAATTCCATCGTCTCTCTCCATCTTTCTTCCATTCTTGGGGGAAAAAAAATTAAGTGGGACCTACATAATTTTTTTCTCAAATTCCTCTCCTCTATTTCTCCTCCCTCTTTTCCAAACGCCATCACTTTTGATTTTCTTCTCAACTTTTTTCTTCCCTCATTTTCTCCCATTTCCAAACAATACCTCAAAGCAAAAGATTCATATAATCTTTTTTCCATGGACAATAACACAGTAGTATTATCAACACACAAAAAATAAAAGTAGTAAACAATAACAAAATATCGAAAATAATATATTTCATAATGAAATACTGATAAACTTACGATGCATGTTCCAAATCAAAAAAATAAATTGATGTTCTAGACAAATAAATAAAAAGAAAGTTAACAATGTTGGGAGTAGATAATAATGATAAAAAGGAAAAATATCCTTAGGCCAGCAAATGTTTTCTCAAAGGCATGAGAGAGTGAAATCGACAGAGGATATTGACAACGACGGAAGGATAAAGGAGTTGAGAGCATCATATTGTTAGAGCGGTAGAATTGGAGACGATTTTGACATCGAGTTATCATGCACAAAATTTTTTACACCACCGAGATGATTACAAGTGTAGGGGTTTAGTTGGAAGGCTATAGATTTTTTCTGAGAATGGTGGGGTTCTCTTAAACTCTCATGAGATTACCCTAAGTTTCTAGAAGTTATAGAATATTCTCATCATGTAAGTATCTTAGGCTTAGGAGTTTCTTGTAAGGCCATTGAGACCCTATAAATAAAGTTGCAGTCTCATTTTCTAGAATTTGTAAAGTCTATATATATAGTAAAGTTTTCAATATTACAATCTCTCATTTGCTCCATATTTCTTATTTTTATCTTGGCGATTTAGCTAAGCATTTGGAAAATGATTTCACAGATCTTCAATGAGAAAGTTCGTGCTCCGTGCGGAATGAGGTATAGGCAAAAATACTAAGTCCGAGCGAAGGTTAATTGGTTTCATGTCGACGAGAATGTCTATGAGAGGCTTGCGTCGCCTAAGAAAAGAATGCCAAGACCAACAAGAGAGGAAAGAGCAAGGAGCCTACGTGGAGCGTACCCTTGCCAATCTTGTTGAACACCTTGAGGTATTCGATATAGGTTTGAGGGACATATGGATGCATAAATCCACAGAGCAAAGCAACACAAGGCTAGATGAGTTCAATGCTGGGCTCGAGAGTGACGTCGCTTCATCCATGACGATATTCTGGGTGCAAATTCAAGAGATCCGATATGCATTTGAGGAAGAGCTCAAGGCATATCATGCGAAGATTGAGGACTTACCCGGGAAGGTCCGGGACACTCCGAGGAGCTAAAGGCCGTAGTCAAAATTTGTGGAGAACTCAAGTCCAAACTAGCTATTTTAGAATGGTTGTCATAAACGGTGGACCTTCGAGAAAGAAGGCACAGAGGAGGAAGATCCCCAAGGCGAAACTCTCAGTAGGGTTGAGATGCCAAAGAAGTGGAAAAACTTCTTATAAAACATGGAGCGATACTTCAAGGCATTGTTCATCGAGGATGGGGCCAAGAAGGAAAACAATTCTTCACTTTACTTCAATGATGCGATATTGTACTGGTGTCATAGGTGCACGAAAAGAAGAATGATTTGTGCTCTTATGAGGCCTATGAGAATATCTAGAAAGAGGTCAAGACTTGGTCTATACATAGAATGTAGGGTTCGCAGCATGGCAGAACTTGTGGCAACTCAATCACACCTGGACATTCAAACAGTACATCGAGGAGTTTGTACGCTTTATACTCACAATATCTAACATGGAGAGGAAGGTTGATTGTTCTTCTTCCCCGATAGACTTCAATCGTGGGTGGCTCAAAAATGTAGTAATAGAGGGTGCAAGACTTGAATGTTGTTGTAACAGCTATCGAGAGGCTCCTCGAGTACAGGTGGAATAATAACAAAGCCAAGGCCAAGCCAAAGTTCACCAAGACGATTGGTGGATGAGAGGACAGCTCTCCTAAGGAGGGTCCTTCCGAGAGAAAAAGCGTAAAAATGCCAAACCCAAGTGATAATTTCATACTTCATATATACGTAGGAAAAATAACTGCTTTGGAGTGCTAGAATAGGAGTAAATGTGTCAATATCATTTGAAGGGAGTAGGTGGAGGACGAGGAGTACGAAGTGACAGGGCACATGGGAGTGTTGCTTTTACGTACTCTAATACCGTTAAGGCCATGTTTATTTTGTCAAAGACTACGAGAAGGGATCTTATATACATTGATATGCAGATCAATGACATGAGCACACATGCATTGGTAGATATGATTGTTAGGATTGTATATTAAAAGCATCACTTTTTTAGTAACCTTATTTCCTTAAATTTTGAATGAGAATCATATGGGCAAATGTTTGCATATTGTATTTGTTGCAAGTGTTAATGCAAAAGTCTGATATTCTATATTGTAGATAATATGGTATTGGTGTCACACAGAAGATCATATTATCAGTTTCCTATGGAGTATATAAATAGTTCACAACCTAGATGGACTTGGACAATCTATTGGAAAGGTTCTAGTGTAATCTAGTATTAGTCTATCTTGACTATAGGTTTACACTAGTACACTTTGTGTATTGAACAGGACCACTTGAGATTGTTCTCTTTGTACTGACTACATAAGAGAACAAACACCTCTATTATTATGGATGCTTGTGCTCTTAACCCGGATATAATAACGGACATGTATATGCAGTGTGCATTATTTTGACTCATAAAAGAGTAAGATTCATTATGGATCAACAACCTCTATGAATTGGATAATAACATTGTATGTATGATGGGCTGTTGATTATAAATAAAATCTATGTCCCGATACATCGGGTTGATGATGTCCCCTTAAGGAGCTCATAAGGATTGTCATGTAAACCCTGCAGGTGGATTATATCCGACATGACAAATAAAGTTGAGCGGTACTACTTAAGGATAAAAGATGTCGAATCAATATAGTTGTCAGTAACTTAATTTGATCGACGGACATATGCTATCTTAACATGGGGAGCCAAACGAGCATATAATAAAAGGAGCCCACAAACATAATTTAGGATTAGGGAGGTAGTGCAACAATAGCTCATTAGTGGACCGAGCTATTGTTAATGGGCCTGGATTGTGTGTTCGGACTGAACACGGGATATCCAGATCCGTTAGGAGGACTAACCCTAATTTCTCATGATCCCTGCCGTAGCCTATATATATATCCTCTATTCTCTGGCCGCCAGATTACTGATCAGAAATCTAAAATTTTCTCTAAATTCGTGATTCACGTTAGGAGAGAAAGAGAGGGCTGCAAGGAGAAGAAAATGTTGGGAGATCGTCGCCTACACGACGTCCAACTCGAGGAAGGAATACGTGCAGAAGATCTTGGGGTCGTCCGCTCAAGATTGCCAGGAATTACTTGTCTCCTTTCCGCCGCAGGTATAATTTGTGAACCCTAGTTTCCGCCTATGAAGGTTCGAACACGTATTAGATCTGTTTAACTTTCTATCGATCAATACGCACACCAAAGAAAGGGTCCTGGGAATCCCCAACTCCATCAATTGGTATCAGAGCCACTTTGGATCTACGTATTGATTGATACGTTATGTTGTCCAATAAAACCTGCGCTGTATGATAGTCGGTAGATGTAGATCTGTTCTAACTCGATTTTGCAGGCATCTTAGATCCAACTATTTTGGTCCAATGCATGTTTTTGATTATGTTGTTTAAACCACAGACATGTCGTGGATGTTGTTATTGCAGTAGATGTAATTAAAATCACGAGGGTTGATCGTGCTTATTATTTTAATTTTGCAATCTAGATTATGTGTGGACTCCTTCGGGAGGCATAGGATTGATGTAATTTTAATTATTTTTGATCAATCGTGATGGCGGTGGTAGCTGTTTCTGACGTCGGACGAGATGCTAGTTTTAAGCAGTCCAGAGGCAGACAGATGCTGGTTTTAAGCCCCGAATCCCGCGACCTGACCGGACAGGTCGAACCCCGAATAAATCTGCGCAGCGCCAGATTTTGGATTCGGATGGTTGAGGACGGAGTAGCAAAGATGACCATAATAGTTGATATTTTCTCTTATTTTTGTCATTTTGCTTTTTCTGATTATGCATGTTTATTATTGTGTGGTTGTTTTTTAAAAAAAACCAAGCCTACATTAATAATGGACAACATGGACATAATATCAACTAGTATAAAAACCCTCATTGTTAAATAACTAATAGAAAGAGGATATTTATTTAGTTTAAATCCTATGGTCTCCATTACTGGTTTGTAGGTGATGTAATTATACTTGCGTGTTGGCTATAGTGCTTTCCTCCATATCGGATGAGTATAATTATGGATCACCAGTACAAACTTTCTTAGGGATAATTGTAGAAAGTTACCTAATATGTGTTCACTTCTCCATCTGAAGGAACTTATTACAAGGTAATGACTTAGTATTAAGTAATGGTATACACTTAGATACAAATAATGGTATCCTCCCCATCGGAGTCACTACTATTATTTGTATGACCAGAGCAAGACCAGCATATTAATTTTATTTGTCATAAAGTTATGTTGACATGATAGTAAAATTAATAAGAAAAACCTACTTGAACAAAGTTGAATTTGTATACGTCCACACTATCGTGGCATGCTAAATTCATGGTGTTCAAGGTGTTGGTGAATTTCTTATTATTGTTTTGAGGGAATCAATATTTAGTTAATTCAAAAAGTTTTTTTTGCCCTACATAATTTTATTTATGTGATTCTCAGGATTTCAAAATGGGTTCTTTCAGTCCACTTATGGTGATTCTTAAAGAAAACAAACTTACTGGACCTAATTATATTGACTGGAAACGTAATTGAGATATTGTTATGACTGCTGAGGAGTACAAATATGTACTTATTGAGGAATGCCCACCTAAGCCTGATGCTAACTCTGATGAAGAGGTCAAAGAGGCTTATAAGAAGTGAAAAAAGGCAGATGAGATGGCGCGGTGTTATATTCTGGCATCTATGTCAAATGTACTGCAACATCAGCATCAGGCCATGGCCACTGCTTATAACATGATGTATAACCTCAAGGAACTCTTCGGACATCAGAGTAGAGCAGCTAGGTAGTTTGCTATGAAATATTTGATGAATACAAAAATGGCTGAGGGTATACCAGTAAGGAATCATGTTCTCAAGATGATGGGTCATCTGAATAGATGGAGATCCTTGGAGCTGAAATCGATGGGGAATCCCAGGTCGATATCATTCTCGGGACTCTGTCTAAAAGTTTTGACAATTTATGCCTTAATTACATGAACAAAAGGTTGTATAGTTTGGCAGAACTTGCAAAAGAGCTACAGGATGCTGAATCTCTCTTTAGGCAGAGTGGTCATGTTTTTGTTTATGAAAAGGCTTCTACTTCTAAGCCAAAAGGCAGTAAGAAGAATAACATTCAGAAACAGGCAAACTCAGCAAAGAAGGGCATGGGACCTCAAGGCGCGGTGAAAAGCCGAAAGGCAAATGTTTCAAGTGCAAAGGGTCAGGACATTGGAAGACTGATTGTCCACTTCTCAAACAAGAGAACAAAGAAGGTATATCTCATTTACTAGTAGTTGAAACATGTTTAGCGGTGTTATCTACCGCACATGGTGTGTAGATACAGGAGCCACTAATCATGTCTGCAATATATTGCAGGGTTTCCAGAAAACCAGACGGCTCAGTGATGGAGAGATATGCTTGTTCATGGGTGATGCTACAAAAGTATCGGTCGTTGCATTAGGAGATGTTACTTTATCTTTTGGTAGAAATAGTCTTTGACATTGAGAGATTGTCTTTATGTACCTTCACTTAGAAAGAATTTAGTTTCTGTTTCTATGTTAGTTAAGGATGGATATTCAGTTTATTTTAATGACAATATTATTAGAAAGAATAAATTTTATCTGTTCTGGTGCATTGGTTGATAATTTGTATGTCATTAATTCTATTTCGCCCATAATGCAACTTATGGAAATGAATAATATGTCATCTAACTTAAATAAGAGAAAAGAATCTTCTTGTATGAACCAAACATATCTTTGGCACTTGCGATTGGGGCACATTAACCTAAGAAGGATTCAAAGACTGGTTGAAGATGGACCTTTGAGTTCATTGGAAGTGGAGGCACTACCAGTCTGTGAATCCTGCTTGGAAGGTAAAATGACAAAAGGCCTTTTACGGTAAAGGGATATAGGGCCAAAGATGTGTTGTAATTGGTTCATTCTGATTTGTGTGGACCCATGACTATCCAAGCTAGAGGTGGCTTTGAATATTTTGTCACATTTATTGACGATTATTCAAGGTATGGATACATTTATTTGATGCGCCGTAAGTCTGAGTGCTTTGAGAAATTCAAAGAGTACAAAGCTGAAACGGCAAACGTCATGAAAATGTATCAAGTCATTACGATCAGATCGTGGTGGCGAGTACCTCTTTGGAGAGTTTAGGAATTATTTATCAGAGGCTGGGATTGCATCCCAATTGACTGCACCTGGAACGCCCCAGCAGAATGGTGTAGCCAAAAGAAGGAATAGAACTCTTATGGAGATGGTTAGATCAATGATGAGTTATTCGGATTTGCCAGATTTATTTTGGGATATGCCTTAGAGACTGCAGCTTATATTTTGAACTTGATTCCTTCTAAGTCAGTACCTCTTACTCCCACAGAGCTGTGGATTGGACGTAAGCCTAGTCTGAAACATGTTCGCATTTGGGGTAGTCCAGCACATGTGCTGAATGGAAAAGCAGATAAGTTGGGATCTTGTACAGAAGTATGCTTGTTCGTAGGCTATCCAAGAGGAACGAAAGGAGGTTTATTTTATAGTCCTAAGGATCAGAAGGTCATTGTTAGCACCAATGTCCGATTCTTAGAGGAAGACTATGTGATGAACCATAAACCCACAAGTAGAGTTGTTCCAGAAGAACTGAGACGTGAGACACCAAGTACTTCAGTACCAACAGTACAAGAGGATGAACCACAAATAACTGCACAACGTGTCACAAATGTTACACCACAACTGATAGTGCCTCGTCGTAGTGGGAGGGTTATGATACAACCTGATAGATATATGTTCTTGGAGAGTCATCAGACTTCGTCCCTGAGGAACAAGATTATGATCCATGTACCTACAATGAAGCACTCCAAGATAAAGATGCAGAGTCTTGAAAAAAAGCAATGATATCTGAATAGAATCTATGGATTCTAATCAGGTCTAGGAGCTTGTAGAACGACCCGTTGGTGTAAAAGCCATTGGATGCAAGTGGGTCTATAAGAGAAAAGAAGATTAGACGGTAAGGTTGAAATCTTTAAAGCTCGGCTTGTAGCAAAAGGTTTTACTCAAAGAGGGGTAACGATTACGAGAAACCTTTTCTCCTATAGCCATGGCTTAAGTCTATCCGAATTCTTTTATCTATTGCAGCTCATCTCGATTATGAGATTTGGCAAATGGATGTCAAGACAGCTTTCCTTAATGGAAGTCTTGAGGAAGACATCTATATGAAGCAACAAGACAGGTTCATTGAAAAGGGTCAGGAGTATCTTGTTTTAAGCTCAAGAAGTCCATTTATGGACTTAAGCAAGCTTCCAGATCTTGGAACATATATTTTGATCAGGTGATAAAATCATATGGATTTGATCAATGTCAGGATGAATCATGTGTATACAGAAAGTATGGCGGAAACGTGGTGGTGTTCCTAGTACTTTATGTGGATAACATCTTGCTCATTGGAAACAATGTGAAGGTGTTATCTGATGTAATGGTATGGTTATCCAAACAGTTTGTATATGGGAGAAGTAGGTCACATCCTTGGGATCAAAGTTCTACGAGATCGCAAGAAAGGATGTTGGACTTATCCCAAGCTTCCTATATCGATAATGTACTAACTCGTTTTAGTATGCAAAATTTTAAGAAAGTTTCTTACATTTTAGACATGGAATTGCTCTATCAAAGGAGCAGTGTCCGAGGACACTAAAGATAAGAGAATATGAAGGCAGTTTCTTATGCTTCAGCAGTAGGAAGCTTAATATATGATGCAATGCTATGTACGAGACCAGACATCTGCTTTGCCGTAGGCATGGTCAGCAGATATCAGTCTAACCCAGGACAAGAGCACTGGACTGCCGTAAAGCATATTTTGAAGTACCTGAAAAGGACTAAAGAGTGTATGCTAGTTTACCAGGCAGATAGTTTAGTTCCCTTGGGATATACAGACTCAGATTTTCAGTCAGATAGGGATTCCAGGAAATCTACCTCAGGTTATGTGTTTACTTTGGGAGGTGGAGCCATTGTGTGAAGGAGTATCAAGAAAAAATGTATTGCTGATTCCACTATGGAAGCCGAGTATGTGGCAGCCTCTGAGGCAGCCAAAGAAGCGATTTAGCTCAAAAACTTTCTGTTGGACTTGGATGTGGTACCTAGGTTGCCTAAGTCTATTACACTTTATTGTGATAATAGTGGTGCAGTTGCAAACTCGAAGGAACCACGAGCCCATAAGACTGACAACACATTGAGCGTAAGTACCACCTGATACGAGATTTCGTAAAGAAAGGAAAAGTTGCTGTGATCAGATAGCATCAGCCGACAACCTAGCTGATCCTTTTACAAAGAGCTTACCAGCTAAGGCTTTTGATAGTCATGTTA
>JANAVB010038977.1:0-50507 GCA_029216955.1 Iris pallida
GGTGCCTATGTGATCAACTGCAATCGTATAAGCAACGGATCAGCACTCTACCCTTCTCTTCTGAGTTTGACATAAAATGCGTAGTTTAATAATAGAAGCAATAAAATCCATGGAAACGTTCATGAAAATGCATTTATAAAACCAAAGCCAAAGAAGCAAATGCGGCATGAAAAACAGAGCAGCGGGAGGTCTCTCCCGACTCAGCCGTAGATTACTTTCTCGAGTCGCAACCCGCTGAATATGGGACTTGATTCCGAAGAAGAATGAGGAACAATGCACAATATTAGGATAGGGTACTACAACTACTCCCATAATCTGATAAACATATCAACCACAATTACCCAATAAATGGAAATCGATTACGACAAGAAATATAAGGTCTACCGAATACTGAAACTAGAATACAAACCGATATGAATCTCCTCAAATCAACTGTAGATCTCTACCGGTCCCTTCTTCCTCTTCTTAAAAGTTGCATAATCTATTCTTATTTTGTTTCTTAATAGGACAATAGACACATACACATCTCCCCAAATTCAAGACAATATGAACAGTCGAACCTGATCCTAACCACTCGATTGTCATTAACAGACAAGCATACTATCGATATGCTTAATGAACTCGAAAAATATGCCAAATGATATGGATTTTTTTTGGCATATCCCAGTATACTACTATTATACTGTCAGTATATATCGATGCACTTGTATCAACTGTTCTTCCTGTTTTGATATTCTTTTCAGTCTCAACCGAATTTTGACCACCTCGAACTTCTCTGACAGACGATTGATTGCTTACTACACTCCCGTATATCATCCATATAGGAAAGAATCATCCCCATAAATAGGTTTTGTCCATTGAAGTCATAGTCAAGTTACGATAAACTATATCAATCATATATACTAATTATATCAACAATATATATATATTATATATATATATATATATTATAATATATATATATATATATATATATATATATATATATACTACACCTATCTACCCATAATCCATAAGCTAAAGCGACGCCCACGTCCCACAGGACTCGAACCCCACCCGCCCCCCCCCCCCCCCTCCCCCCCCCCCCTCCCCCCCCCCCCCCCCCCTCCCCCCCCCCCCCCCCCCCCCCCCCCCCCCCCCCCCCCCCCTCCCCTCCCGTGCACGGCGGTGTTACCAATACACCATAGCTCGATATGCAGTATATATATATATATTATATATATATATATATATATATATATATTATATATATATATATATATATAGATACTGTCAGGCACTTAGTGTTTGAGGGAAAAAATTATGTTAAGTAAGAGAGATTTATAGACTTGTGAAAAAAGAAAACCTATAAATCATACTTAGACCATCTCCAAACAACCCCTCAATCTATCAATTTGAGGAATTTTTTTTTTCAACCCATCCTCAATTAATTTAATGATAGAAAACATATGCTCTCAAATTTGAGAAGAGAACGAAAGTTCTCAAATTTGAAATCCACTATTCATATCCATTTTGTCCTTCAAATTATAACTAATTTCTAACATATCCTAACATGTAATAAACACTCAACTTATTTAACTTACTATAACTTTTACTTTACAAATACTATTAAAATGTTCTTGTTGAGATCTTCCTCAAGTCTAATATTGAATATATTTGTTAGAATTTTTCTTTATTAGATTTATTTGATCAACAAAATATATATTTTTTAAACTACTCATGTCTTCAAATAATATTTAGTACAATTAGCAATTAATAATTGACAAAAATCAATAAAATAACATTAGACTCTTTAAAAATTAAAATAGATTGATTTAATGAAAAACATTCATGTAGAGTGGATTCCAAATCCTTCTAGGATTATTTTTCTTTCTTTCTTTTCTTTTATTTTTTAGCTTTATTTTTTTATAGAGTTGTTAATAATTATATTTTTTGGGGACTCTTATTTTATTTCTATCTTTTATTAGAATATATTTTATCTCTATTTTAGAATATATTTTATCTTTAATTGAGTATGATTAGATTTTATTTTTTAATTAAGATTAGGTTATCATAAAAGATCTATAAATAGGTACCTTCTGTATGCATTTGGAAGAATAACTTTTTAATCAATACATTTTCTTTAAGTTATGAGATTTATTCTCTTATTTTCTTGGTCGTGAACTCGACTGTTTCATGGATTCGAAAATCCCTCGCTTGAGGTTTTCAAGCAACCTTCATAAGGCCATCCGTCGAAGTTTTTGTTGCAACGCTTTTATACCACTTGACGTAGCGGGATAGCAAAATGGGCTTACCTTCGTGCTTGGCAATGGCCAAGTAGATCTGTGATAACGATTGCTCTTGAAATAATGGCCAACCTCATCTTATCTACCATTGCTCTTGAAACAATGTCTTTCGACCCGATGCAAGGTTAAAGACAAGTTATGTGACATCATCATTAACAATAGTTGTACAAAGAATATTGTTTCAAGAGCAATGGTAGAGAAGATGAGACTGTCCAAATAAGCACACTCGACTCCATACAAGATTGGCTAGATTCAACAGCGCCACAAACCTGGTCATCTTTGAAGTTTGTCGTATACCTTTTTCCATCGAAAAGTCCTACAAAGATGAAGTCATATTCGATATTGTCGTCATTGACTCTTGCCACATCATCCTCGGTCGACCTTGGCAATTTGAAAAAAATCACGTATCGAAAAAGAGACTACACATATTTCTTCATTCAAGATGGCCGACGCCTCACTCTCCATCAACTAGCACCGGATGATATTCCTAATACCAGTCAACAATAACAAAAGACTGTTATGATATGATCGAGACGTGAGAACGTAAAAGTGGTCTTGAGAAACAAGAAGAACTCAGGGACGAGTTCTCTTGAAGCAGGGGAGACTGGGTGCAGCGTGGATTCCAAATCCTTCTAAGATTTTTTTATTTCTTTTTCTTTTATTTTTTAGCTTTATCCTTTTTATTAAAGTTGTTAAAAATCAATTTCTGTTGGGACTCTTATTTTGACTCTTAACTTTTATTAGAATAGATCTTATCTTTATTTGATAAGGATTTAAATTTATTTTTATTAAGATTAAGTTATCATAAAAGTCCTATAAATGAGCACCTTTGTATGCATTTGGAAGAACAACTTTTAACCAATAAAATTCTTCTTCAAGTTCTGAGATTTATTCCCTTATTTTCTTGGTCGTGGACTCGACTGTTCCGTGGATTCGGAAACCCCTCGCTTAAGATTTTTCAAGCAATCTTCGTGCGAACCTCTCATAAGATCATCCGTCAAACTTTTTGCGGCACCGTTTCGCTCTCACCATGCAGCGATGGTCCAGTTATCGTCATCACCGATCGACTTGGCTATTGTCAAGCACGAAGGTAAGCCCGTTCTGCTATTCCGTACGTTGCTTCAAACATAAACAAATACATCAAGGTTACATAGAAATAATTAGTGACATTAAAATAATATACATATAATAATTATAAATAAACATAGACACTTTAAAAGTAAATATAATAAGCATAAACACTTCAAAAAATTATGCATAAAATGTACAATATATATATATATATATATATATATATATATATATATATATATATATATATATATATATATTATATATATATATATATATATATATATATATATATATATATATATATATATATATAATAAATTATATAAAGAAAAAATTATGTAAAAATAAATAGGACTAATTAATGTTTAGACCTTGGATTTTATACCATCTTAGAGTGTAAGTCCTAATATGTCCAATTGAAAGTTTGGACAATAGTTTTTTCCTATTATATCCTCCTTCCCCATTAATGACAATAATTTTTTATATAAGCTAGTAAGGGTATAATAGGAAAGATAAAACAAAATATAGAAATTCATGGCTTAAATTTTCTAATTGGACATGACAGAACTTAAACTCTGAGCTGATCTAAATCAAGATCTAAACTCTAATTAGCCCAAATGAATAATAGTTATTTTTTGTTTGAAGATAGATAAATTAGAGTTATAGAATTTTAAAAAAAATAATATAAAAATATTTTATGTTTAGTTAAATTTCAAAGAATTTATTAGAGATGGACTCAGGTGTCATCAATCTTCTTGCGTATATTTTTTTGGGTAAATGACAGCAAAATGGACGATCTTGTTTCTTATGAACAATATTCACTTTGCCAATATTAGAAATTTCTTGTTGAGATATTCGTGAAGTCTAATATTAAAAAAATCATCTTGCCTATACTATTAAAAAATTTGTTGAAATCTTCCTAAGTCTAATATTAATATATTTCTTGTTAGAACTAATTTTTTAATAGATTTATTTGATCAACAAATAACATTGAATTTATTTTTGTAAACTACTCATGTCTTCAAGTAATATTTAGTAAAGTTAGCTCTAAAATAGTTTGACAAATTTTTTAAGGAAAATAACATTACACTCTTTAAAATCAAAATACAATGATTTTATATTAAAAAAAATAAACAACTAAAATTAAGTAGAAATAATTTGTTATATTAAAGTAGTAAACATGTAATAAATGTAAATAAGAATAAACACTTTAAAAGTAAATATAATACATAAACACTTCAAAAAATATATGCAAAATAATGTAAATATAATATAAATAATTATGTTAACAACTTATAAAAAATAAATTTATATAAAAAAATTGTTTATTGTTTGAAGATACATAAATTAGAGTTTTAAAGTTTTAAAAATAAAATAAAATAAAAATATACAAAATAATGTTCTTGCGGCCTATATTTTTTGAATGCTACACGAGTCCGAGAAAAAGGAAACTGTGGTTCAAGCTGTGAGCCACATGTCTTCCTTGCATTGTGTTTTGGGAGGATGATGTTAGCAGAGGTACTAACCATATACAGGTTTGGTTTCAATCAATATAAGGAATACACACTTTAATTGCGGTCCCTCTCCTCGAGCTAGTAGGGTTTTTTTTTTTTGGTAAACGACAACAAAAAGGGCGAGCCTGTTTCCTACCAACAATATTCCCGTTGACAATATTAAAAGGAAAAATTTATGAAATGCATAAAAAACGAAAAAGTTTTATGAAAAATCCACCGTGAAGTAACATTTCATCACGTGTCCAGAATTATCAAAAAATATATAAAAAAGGTTCCGAATGACCTTTTTGTCCTTCCTTCTAATTTATTAAAAACACCCAAAACTACTCTTAAAAAAATGTTTCGATCCTTCATCTTCTTCCGTACGCTGCTCACTTTCGAATTTAGGTTTTATCCTCAAAAATCTTCAAAAACTCGTCGAAAAATTTCGGAAAGACCGAGACAAACGGCAAAAGTGCTAAAACGGAGGTCCAAATATCATTTTTTTTTTTGCGATTATAAAATTTCTGAAGGCCGACAAATGGTGAAGCAGTTTATCTCAGACTCCTCGAAGATACGCTAATTTTGCGACAAACCGGGTCTCGTTTCGACCTCCCAGTAAAAAGTTATGGTCCTCCAAAGTTTCAACTGGCCATAAAATGCAGGAGAATGGTCACTCTCCGTGTTAGAACACGAAGAATGTTAATTTCGCATGAGGGTGGCCATTCTCCGTGTTAGTAACACGGAGAATGGAATTCTTCGTCTTCATTTACACGGAGAATGGTCATTCTCCGTCTTAATTTACACGGAGAATGACCATTCTCCGTGCTAAATTACACGGAGAATGGCCATTCTCCGTCTTAATTTACACGGAGAATGGCCATTCTCCGTGTAATTAAGCACGGAGAATGATCATTCCAGTGTTAAAACGCAGGAGAATGGTCATTCTCCGTGTTAATTTACACGGAGAATGTCATTCTCCGTGTTAATTTACATGGAGAATGGCAATTTCCAGTGTTAAAACGTAGGAGAATGACCATTCTCCGTGTAATTTAGTACGGAGAATGGCATTCTTCGTGCTAAATTACACGAAGAATGACCATTCTCCGTGCTAAATTACACGGAGAATGGTCATTCAAATGTTAAAACACATGAGAATAATATTCTCCGTGTTAGAAACACTGAGAATGCCATTCTCCGTGTTAGTAACACGGAGAATGACATTCTCCGTGTTAATTTACACGGAGATTCCCCTTGTTAAAATGCAGAAGAATTACTATTCTTCGTGTTATATCGACGGAGAACAGTTGACAGAAACCTAATTTTTTTACTTTTTTGTTTTATGGAAAGAAATTTGACATGAATAAAGATTCAAAAGTTCTCGTTCTTCTTTCAAAACGATGCTAACCCTTATGGAAAAGAAGAAGATATTCTCTCCATAATTGACCTAATTGTCGGAAAAGAAGAAGAAGAGAGATGAGCGATGATCGGAATTCGAATGAAAAAAATACGTTGAACTACGAACGATCTTTGCGATCTCTGCTGAAAATGAGAGCAATAAAATTCAGATCTCTCGTGAAGAAGAAGAGAAGACGAGAATCGCAATCCAAATCTGTGTTTGTGCGGAAGGGTAGTTATGATATTAATTTTGTAAATACAGAACATCTAAAAAAAATCTTAGAATACTTAACGTAAAAATATATAATTTCAGATATTTCATAAAACTTATCCTGCGGGTGGATTTTTTTATAAAAATTAATCCAGAAATTTGGTTTCTCAGCAATTTGGCGTTATCCTGCGGGTGGAAATTTGGTTTCTCAGCGATTTCCATATATTAAAATACTCTCCTCTCCAAACTTCAACGGCCAGGATAACGCCACGCGTCCATCTCCGAAACCCGTTTCTCGTGAAACTTCCGTCTCGGTTCGTGGGCGGTTCGACATCACGTCCCTCGCACGTGCGACCCGTCCGACCTCGGTCAGCCCATGTTCGCCTCGGGTTCTCCGTAAAAGCTCGCAAGTTTCCTTCATATAACCCCTTCTTATTTCGATAATTTACACATTCCTTTCCAACTATGCCTTTATTTTATGTAATTTCTAGATATTTAAGGGAGTTATTTGATAACAAAGCCCCTGACATTAAAGCAAAAGTTGGTTGGCACTCGCTAGTAGGTACTAGACGCTCTCGCTCCTCTCTCTCTTTCTATAATTTTTTGCAATGGAGAATTGGAGGAATTAGTGTCTTCTCTTCTTCCTTACGATCAATCGCGAGGTATATAATCTTCCGCAAATTGCCCCCCATTTTCTCTTTTTTCACATGTAATTGATGCCTATTTTTACCGATTTTTCGTTTTTTTTTGGTAGAAAACTGTGCTTTTCAGGGTTTTGATTTTTTTTTTCTCCAAATGCATGTAGGCCATTGATTTTATTCCGGTTTATAGATTTGGTTTCTATTTGTTTCGATTTTTAGGGTTTTTTTGTTAGATATTTGTTGGGGTTTTGGAGAAATTGGCGGGTTTTGCTTCTAATATTTCCGGAGATTATATTTGCGAAGATCTAGGGCTTTCTGATCAGAAAAATCTTCCATTTTCCGTTAGGGTTTCGCCGTCATTTCCGGAAAGTTCAAATCTTTAGCATCGTTCTTTCGAAAGCCCTATAATTCCATCAGAGGAAAGCTTGGGTTTTGTTTGATTAGGGTTTTAGAGAAAATGTGGGTCTGAAATTTTATGGTTACTTTCTTCTCATAATTAATTTTATCTTTTGTTTTGCAGGTTTTGTATTTATGAAGTTTTAGAACCCAGTAAAAGAAGCACCGCCAGATCTTTCATTTTTGGGAAGTCCAAATCTTTGGCATTGTCCCTGAGAGCCCTAGATTTCCACTCGAACTTCGAGAAGAGATGCAGAGGCCTCCCCTCCGCCCCGTCGAGGACTACTCCTTGAAGGAGACCGCCCCCCATCTCGGGGGTGGCGGTGCCGCTGGCGACAAGCTGACCACCACCTACGACCTTGTCGAGCAAATGCAGTACCTCTACGTCCGTGTTGTCAAGGCCAAGGACCTCCCGGCAAAGGATGTCACTGGGAGCTGCGATCCCTACGTGGAGGTGAAGCTCGGGAACTACAAGGGCACGACCCGCCACTTCGAGAAGAAGACCAACCCGGAGTGGAACCAGGTCTTTGCCTTCTCAAAAGACCGCATCCAGGCCTCCACTGTTGAGGTCCTGGTAAAGGACAAGGACTTGGTGAAGGACGATTTCATCGGACGAGTCTCGTTTGACTTGAACGAGGTCCCGAAGCGTGTCCCGCCTGATAGCCCATTGGCGCCGCAGTGGTACCGCCTGGAAGACCGGAAGGGCGATAAGGTGAAGGGAGAGCTCATGCTCGCTGTGTGGATGGGGACCCAGGCAGACGAGGCCTTCCCAGATGCTTGGCATTCGGATGCCGCTACTGTCCCGAGTGATGGCCTTGCGAATATCCGTTCGAAGGTGTATTTGACTCCCAAGCTTTGGTATGTCAGGGTCAATGTGATAGAAGCTCAGGACCTAATACCTAGCGACAAGGGTCGGTTTCCAGAAGTCTTTGTGAAGGTGATGCTCGGAAACCAGGTTCTTAGAACCAGGATTTCTCAAGTCCGTGGGCCAAACCCAATGTGGAACGAGGACTTAATGTTTGTGGCAGCGGAGCCGTTTGAGGAGCACTTGGTTCTGAGCGTAGAAGACCGGGTCGGGCCAAATAAGGATGAGCTACTGGGAAAGACCATAATTCCTCTTCAGAATGTAGACAGGAGGCTGGACTACAAGGCAGTGAACACTAGGTGGTATAATCTTGAGAAGCATGTGGTTATTATGGAGGGGGATAAGAAGAAAGAGTTGAAGTTTTCTAGCCGGATTCATCTCAGGATCTGTTTGGATGGTGGATACCATGTTTTGGATGAATCAACCCATTATAGCAGTGATCTCAGACCGACGGCGAAGCAGCTGTGGAAGCAGAGCATCGGGGTGCTGGAATTGGGTGTCTTGACTGCCCAAGGGTTGTTGCCGATGAAGACAAAAGACGGTCGGGGGACAACCGACGCGTACTGTGTTGCTAAATATGGCCAGAAATGGGTTCGGACGAGGACTATCATTGACAGTTTCACTCCTAAATGGAATGAGCAGTATACTTGGGAGGTGTATGATCCGTGTACTGTGATTACTATTGGGGTGTTTGATAATTGCCATTTGCAAGGCGGAGAGAAGGCTGGGGGCACGAGGGATACCCCGAATCGGAAAAGTTCGTATCAGACTTTCAACCCTCGAAACCGATAGGGTTTACACCCACTCGTACCCTCTTCTGGTCTTGCTTCCTTCTGGAGTGAAGAAGATGGGTGAGGTTCAGCTGGCTGTACGATTCACTTGTTCGTCGCTCTTGAATATGATGCACATGTACTCCCAACCACTTCTCCCGAAGATGCATTACCTTCATCCTCTCTCTGTCACCCAGCTCGACAACTTGAGGCACCAGGCAACCCAGATTGTCTCAATGAGGTTGGCCCGAGCCGAGCCGCCGCTAAGAAAAGAAGTTGTGGAGTATATGCTTGATGTTGATTCACATATGTGGAGCATGAGGAAGAGCAAGGCCAACTTTTTCAGGATCATGGGTGTCTTGAGTGGATTGATTGCAGTTGTAAAGTGGTTTGATCAGATCTTCAATTGGAAGAATCCGATCACCACGGTGCTTATTCACATCCTCTTTATTATCCTGGTTCTGTACCCAGAACTAATACTTCCAACCATCTTCCTCTACCTGTTCTTGATCGGGGTGTGGTACTTCCGCTGGAGGCCAAGGCAGCCTCCTCACATGGACACACGACTGTCACATGCCGATTCTGCCCATCCTGATGAGCTTGACGAGGAGTTTGACACTTTCCCCACCTCTCGGCCTCCGGACATTGTGAGAATGAGGTACGACCGGCTGAGGAGTGTCGCAGGGAGGATTCAGACGGTGGTTGGTGATCTTGCAACCCAAGGAGAGAGATTGCAGTCTTTACTAAGCTGGAGGGATCCTCGTGCGACAGCACTCTTTGTCACCTTCTGTTTAGTGGCGGCAATCGTTCTGTATGTGACCCCATTCCGTGTTGTGGCCTTTCTGGTGGGTATATATATGTTGAGGCATCCAAGATTCCGCCACAAACTCCCTTCGGTGCCACTGAACTTTTTTAGGAGACTGCCTGCAAGAACTGATAGCATGCTTTAACAAAAAATGACCTGGCAGATGGTAAGGTGAAGATGAAGCATTTCTGTCTGTTTTTAATTGTTAAAAACTTTACTGTGTTGAGTTCAAGTTGAAGGCGAGCAAACTAGATGAGTGATATCTTCACCAGATGGAGCCTTTTCTAATTAATCGTCTTTGCTTTAATGTTCTTAGATTTTACTATATTGTTGTAATAGTTGTTATCCTGTTAATGTTTGATCCTTTTGATTCTTGTAATTAGATCGTGTAGTAGGCAAGGCAAAGATCGTTTAAGTATGTTGCTCAGTGTTTTTGATATGTGAATTCCGTAAACATTCTGTATCAACCAGTTCTTCAGATTGATAATGTCTTCTGTGGTGCCATTTTAATGTTAAAATTTAGGCTTGTTCCTGTTTCTACATTAAAATTATTTGGGATTTTTTTTATTCTGGTATGGAGATGTCGATTTTTCACTCCCAATTGGATGGTAGAGAGGTTCAAAAGCTGACTGCAATTGGACTCTTTCTTTTTTTCTTGTCTTTTTCTTTTTCATTTTTTTTGACTGTAATTGGACTCCCTTCAATCTGTATATGTATGCAAATGCATAGGGCTTAGGCTGCCTGTATGTGTGTAAGCTGGTTTGATGAGTGTTGAGACCTGAGCTTATGTGTCTTTTGCTTTGTTTATTTCTTCTTTCTGTTATTACTTGTTCTGTATAGTTTGTACGAAGTATTCTATATAGTCAAGGAGTCTAGTGCTTTACTTCATTAAATTCAGTAATTACCTCAAATTGTTGGTTCCTAGTTTATGTCAAAACTATGGCAATGTTTCTCTTGGTCTATAACCATGGTAATCTTGTCAATTGGAATGGGAATAATAGAGGGCCTGTTTCCTTCTTTTTTTTGTCACATTTCCAGAATCGATTGTTGTCCCCACTTGCGCAAGTTATGGTGCAGTATTTCTTGTTATACTACTTGTTTTTACTATTCCTGTGTTACTTTTGTTTTTAATATGCTTTCTGCTGTTATTATCATCAGAGATGCTCTGGGTACAGCTGGATATAGACTCTGTAGCTAGACAATCAATTATCACCGAGTCCATTTTTTTTCACCTACTAAAAGCTATGGTGAATGTTCATCACTCTATTTAAGGTTGTAATGTCAATTTTATCCAACCTATCTACACTAATTTTGATTATTAGGTGACAACCTTTTGAGGTGGAAGGATGTCTTTTACCATGCAGATAACAGTTTTCTTTCTGGCCAATGCATGCATGCATTTGTCAGCACAGCTGGCCATTATTCACGAAAGTGGACGCCTTTATGATTGAAAGTTGCAACTATAAAGCTCAAATTTTAGCCCTTCTTTTTTGCTGTATTTTTGTCTCCTTTAGGAGCTGGATGCCACCAAGCTTTCTTAAGCCTCTTTACCTAGCTTTCTTGCAACCTTACTAAAACTTTTGGTTGCTCATTTATTCCGTCTCAGTGGTTCATTCTCTATTTATAATAAATTTGACTTTGCTTAGGGGCTATTTTGTTGCACAAAAGTGTAGAAAAGTACAAAAATAGAAAAAGGAATTTGGTACGCAATGCATACGCATATGTTTTGACTTTCAAATTGTTGTTTGGTTAGAGCATGTTTGGATAGCAGTAGGTGCAATGAAAGTGGACTGATTCTCCAACTTTCCTTGCAACTGGGCTTTGAAATTGGAAGTTCATGTCTTTGGATACACAATGCAACTGCAATATAAGTGTCCCCTCACCCCCTCACCGACAGAAAACATGCTTTTGTCCTCTCCTTTCTTCAATTCTCAGCTCCAACAAAAAGAGGACTAACTCAGGATGAAACTGCCACTGTTTTGTTGCTCCCTGCACTCTTGCAAGCGTTGGAACTCCCAGTGATTTCTGGTCACCTCTTCCTCCTCCCGCCATTTTGAAACACCGGACGCTGTTGGACCCGCCTCGCCACGAGCACAACGTCCCGTCGCGCGTAGCCGTCTGCACGAGCTTCATCGTCGGCTGGAGAAGAGGCCAACCACTGTATTGTTGGGGAGGATCGTCCAGTCCACGACGTCGGCGACGCCATCGCCGGCATCTACTACGCCGACATCGGAATCGGCAACGGCGATATCCCTCTCATTGTCCTTGGATTGGGCGACTTTGCTCTTTACTCGCCGAATCATGGCGAAGAGACCCTAATTTTTTTGGGGGGTTGTTGACCTGGAGAAAAAGAATAGAAGATTGAGCTGGAGAAGAGGGTGGAATTTTTCTAAGGTGGGAGAAATTGAGCTGGAGAAGAGGGTGGATTTTTTTAAGGTGGGAGAAATTGAGCTGGAGAAGCATACCAAGCACTAGTGTGTGAAATTTATGTGTAAATTTTTATGGCGAATAGTGCAACATGAAAAAAAAAAACCAAGCACTACTGCTTTGATGTGTGAGTTTTTTTTCTTTTCTTTTTTCATAAATCTCTTTATTATTCTTATGTTTATTTTTGTTTTATGTGTGATGAAGGGTAAGCATACGAAAATTAGAAAGGGTGACTATATCACTTGTAGGATTATATCGAAACATTGAAAATTTATATTTTAGTTTCCACCTACACTTTCAAGTGGTCATCCAAACATACTATATTGAAACTCTTCACTTGCGGGAAGACAAGATCTTGTTGGGAACGAAGCGCGGAAACCGTTCCCTCAAACCAGAAAGTCCTGCGAGAGAACCGAGCAAAAGCACACAAACCAAAAACGTCAAACACAATCGCAAACACAAAAACTTTTGACGTGAAAAATCCATGCGAAAAAAACCATGGGACGATCGGAGTCCAACCCTGAAGAACCTCCACTAATAGAATAAAGAGAATACACCCTCTACAAGCTCCTCCCGATCCAACACGGATCACCACAACTCACTTGAAAGAAGAAATTTTTTGATTACGGACCCCGAAGAACAAGAGATGCCGAAAAATTATTCGAAGCAATCTCTCCTTCACAATAGTCCTTAATCCTCTCTCTCTCAAAGATTGTAAAGCACTCTTGTTTTGAGATATATTTTCAACTAGCATGCATCACCCTTTTATAAGCCCTTGGTAATCCATACATGGAAGGCCAATATATATGGAAACTTCCAATATGCATCAATCATATATTTAATGGAAATCCAATCATAATTGGCTTGCCATAATTGGAAGCCCAATTATATGGAAAGCTACTATATGAAGGGTCCAATCATAAATATATGATCAAAGTAAATATGGAAATCCAATCATATATTTTCTTACCATATATGTTCCAAAATAGGATCCATGCACTCCCCGAGCTTCTCCGACAGACGGATGGCGCTCGTCGCTCTCCGGGGTATTCTCCACATAGGTTGGGAACCCCACTCACTCCAACAAATCTCCCCCTTCACAACTAGGTGGATGAACTCGTCATCCCGACGATCCGCCTGCAGTACTCAAACTTCCTCCTTGGTAGAACCTTCGTGAGCATGTCCGCTCCATTGTCATCAGTATGGACCTTCACAAGCATCGCGTCCTTCTTCTCAACCACATCCCATATCCAATGATACCGAGTCTCAATGTGCTTGGACCGACTATAAAATGTCTGGTTCTTCTCAAGGTGAATGGCACTCTGGCTATCGCAAAGCAAAGTATACTGCTCTTGCTTCAGCCCCATTTCACAGCTTTTTCAATCACAACAACTCCTTGCAAGCCTCCGTCGCCGTAATATGCTCTGCCTCTGTCGTCGACAAGGCAACACACTTCTGCAACCGCGACTGCCATGATACCGCTCCTCCAGCAAACATCATCACATAGCCCGAAGTCGATCGACTCGTGTCTACATCTCCAGCCATATCAGCGTCGGTATATCCAACCAGCTTCGGCTCGTCACCACCAAAATAAAGTCTCCAATCAGTAGTGCCCTGAAGATATCGTAGAATCCACTTAACCGCACTCCAATGTACCCTTCCAGGATTTGAAAGGTACCTGCTGACTATGCCAACTACAAGAGCGATGTCTGGCCTCGTACACACCATAGCATACATAAGACTTCCCGCAGCTGAGGCATATGAAACCCGCTCCATATCTTCTTTTTCGTCCTCGGTAGATGGACACTGCTCCTCAGTGAACTTAAAGTGGGCTGTAAGGGGGCAACTCACTTTCTTCGACCCGTCCATCCCGAAACGCTGAAGTACCCGGTGAATGTACTTCTTCTGGAACAAGTGTAGCAGCTTGGACTCTTTCTCTCTCCGCTGATCTCTATCCCAAGAATAGTCTTTGCTGTACCCAAATCCTTCATAGAGAAGGCTGCGTCCAGTTGGCGCTTCAACTCCGCTATCCTAGTAGCATTTTGACCCACTAATAGCATGTCATCTACATAGAGCAATAAAATAATGAAATCATCATCGGCAAAATACCTCACAAATATACAGTGATCCGACGTCGTCCGTGCATAGCCATGCTCCGCCATAAACGACTCGAACTTCCTATACCACTGCCTCGGAGCCTGCTTCAGACCATACAAGCTCTTCCTCAACCGGCAGACCAAATGTGACTTGCCCTTCTCACAGAATCCCTCTGGCTGCTCCATGTATAACTCCTCATCAAGATCACCGTGGAGGAATGCCGTCTTCACGTCCATCTGCTCGACCTCCAAGTCGAAACTTGCTGCCAATGCTAGCACCACCCGAATAGACGACTGCTTGACGACTGGCGAAAAGATCTCATCGTAATCCACGCCTTTCCGCTGACCGTAGCCTTTAACTACTAGCCTCGCTTTGTATCTAGGGCGAGTAGCATCATCCGTCTGCTTCACTCTAAACACCCATCGATTCTTCAAAATCTTCTTGCCCATTGGCAATCGCACCAGCTCATAAGTAGAATTGGCGTGTAAGGAACTCATCTCCTCCTGCATAGCCTGCATCTACTCCTGCATGTGTTCGTCTTCTATAGCCTCTGCAAAGCTTTTGGGCTCTCCCCCGTCAGTCAGTAGCACATACTCACCCGGTGAGTATCTCATAGATGGTCGACGATCTCTCTCGCTCCTTCTCAATGGAGCCACTGGTGCTGGCTGTTTACCAACAGCCTCCTCCCCTTCAGGAACCGCCTCCCCGGCATGCTCATCCTCCTGAGGGACACCCTGACCACCATCAGCAGGCTGATGATCAAGGTTGGAAGAAACTCCATGTACTGGCTCCTCCATAATTGGATCCTCTGCGATGTCCTCTGGAAACTGCTCGAAGCGAAATGACTCTAACTCAGGCAATTCCTTAGCCTCAGAAGGCGTCTCGGAATCCTGAGTATTGGTTATGGTCTGATCCTCGACGAATACCACGTCCATGCTTCTGTAGAGTTTTCTTCCCACCGGGTCGTAGAGTCTATATCCAACTCATCCCGACCGTAGCCGACAAAGAAGCATCGTCTCGTCTTCGGCTCAAGTTTGGACCTCTCATCCTTCGGTACATGCACGAAGGCCTAACAGCCAAACACTTGTAGGTTATTGTATAACGGTTCTTTGTCGTACCATACTTTGTCAGGCACATCATCCTACAAAGGAGCACTAGGAGATAAATTAATAACATAAGCAGCTGTGAGAAGAGCCTCACTCCAATAACTTCCCGGCAAGTTTGCTTCTGACAGCAAATACCGCACCCTCTCCATCAGCGTCCTATTCATGCGCTCTGCTACACCATTGAGCTGAGATGTCTTGGGCGGAGTCTTCTGGTGTCGTATCCCTTGCTCTCTGCAATAAGCATCAAAGGGACCAATGTATTTGCCGCCGTTGTCGGACCGAACATACAATAACTTCTTGTCCGTCTCTCTTTCAACAGAGGCCTGAAATCCTTTGAAAGTAGGTAGCACCTGATCCTTGGTCTTTAAGGCATAGACCCAAACCTTCCTGGAACAGTCATCAATAAAAGTTACAAAGTAAGATGCACCACCAATAGATTTTACCTTCATAGGACCGCAGACATCCGAGTGAATCAACTCGAGCAACGCCGGCTTCCTTGAACTTGGGTGACTTTGGAAAGACACCCTATTTTGCTTTCCAGATAAGCAGTGCGTGCACTTCTCCAAATAGACTTGAGCCCTGGAATCACCTTCATGTTCACCAAGTAGCTCATCCTCTTCTCGCTGATATGGCCGAGCCGCCGGTGCCACAACTCGGTAGACGCATCACTGACGGTGTTCACCTCCTGTGATCCCTATGTGCTCCCCTCCATATAGTAGAGACCGGACTTCTTGCTTCCTCTGGCAATCACCATCGAACCTCTGGAAAGCTTCCACTGACTATTCCCAAAGAGACTGAAGAATCCCTCATCATCCAACCTTCCAACAGACACCAGGTTGAAACGGATATTAGGGACATGACGAACATCTTTGAGAACAAGAACTGCACCCGTCTTCGTCCTCAAATGCACATCTCCATTGCCCATCTTCAACACTCCACAGTCGCCTGTCGTGTATGTGGCAAATAGTGCCATGTTATGAGATACATGCGCTGAAGCCCCTGAGTCCACCAGCCAATAATTGTCATCGCAGGCGAGATTTGTGATAACCTCATCACCTACGGCGATCACATCGCCTCCATGTATCGAGGCCGTCGCTATAGTGTTCTTATCTTGCTTTTCCTTGTCGTTCTTCTTCTCTCTCTTCCAAGCAAAATAGTTCCGCTTGATGTGGCCCTTCTTGCCACAATGGTAACACTCTGAGTCCTCGTACCGACCCTTGGACTTTTCCCTACTCTTGTCTCTGCCACCACCTGGATCCCTGCTTTTGTCCCTTCCACGGCTCTCTGAAACCAATGCCTCTGAGTGGTGGGGATGTGGATGAAGTGTCTTGAGAACGTCTCCGCATCTCTTCATTCAACACCCCGCTCTTGGCAAACTCCAGACTGACAACGCCTTCTGGAGCAGAAGCGATCATAGATACTCGTACGGTCTCCCATGAGTCTGGCAATGTACATAGCAACCAAAATCCTTGAACCTCATCGTCGAACTTGACTCCCATCGAGTATAGCTGGTCCACCACTCCCTGGAACTCACTCAAGTGATCCGTAATGGATGCACCATCTTTGTACCGCAGACCCATCATCATCCGGATCAGGAACAGTTTGTTTACCCTGGTCTTTTTCGCGTACAAAGATTCCAGCTTCTCCCACAACGTCTTCGTATGCTCAATATTGGCAACATGATTGTACACATTCTCGTCAACGAACTGTCGCATGTACCCACACACCTGTATATGTTCGAAGTTCCAGTCCTCATCGGATTTGTCACTGGGATTCTCGGATGCAAATTGTGGAATATGCAGCTTCTTGACGAACATCAAATCCTTCATCTTGATCCGCCAATAATGGTAGTTGGTACCGTTCAGGTTCAACATGCGCACCGGCTTCACGTCCATCTCTGCTTCCTGGTTTGACTGTCAACTCCTGACACTCTTTTGAACCTAAAGCTCTAATACCACTCTGTTGGGAACGAAGCACGGAAACTGTTCCCCCAAACCAGAAAGTCCTGTGAGAGAACCGAGCAAAAGCACACAAACCAAAAACGCCAAACACAATCGCAGACACAAAGATTTTTGACGTGGAAAACCCTTGCGGGAAAAACTACGGGACGATCGGAGTCCAACCCTGAAGAACCTCCACTAATGGAATAAAGAGAATACATCCTCTACAAGCTCCTCCCGATCCAACACGGATCACCACAACTCACTTGAAAGAAAAAAAAAATTTCTTGCGAACTCCGAAGAACAAGAGATGCCAAAAAATTATTTGAAGCAATCTCTCCTTCACAATAGTCCTTAATCCTCTCTCTCTCTCAAAGATTGTAAAGCACTCTTATTTTGAGATATATTTTCGACTAGCATGCATCACCCTTTTATAAGCCCTTGGTAATCCATAAATGGAAGGCCAATATATATGGAAACTTCCAATATGCATCAATCATATATTTAATAGAAATCCAATCATAATTGGCTTGCCATAATTGGAAGCCCAATTATATGGAAAGCTACTATATGAAGGGTCCAATCATATAAATATATGATCAAAGTAAATATGGAAATCCAATCATATATTTCCTTACCATATATGTTCCAAAAATAGGATCCATGCACTCCCCGAGCTTCTCCGACACACGGATGGCGCTCATCGCTCTCCGGAGTATTCTCCACATAGGTTGGGAACCCCACCCACTCCAACAGATATTACGTATCCAAACACATTTTGTAAAGTAAAATGCATTGAAAGTGCACTGTATTACAACATGGTGAAAGCATCACTTTTACACTTAAAGAGAGTTACATCCATCCAAACAGCGCTTAGTGGAACTAGAAAAAATGAAAGTGGAGGAAAAAAGAGTTCGGTTGTTTGGATAATAGTTGAAAGTGAAGAAAAATTAAATTCGGTTGTTTGGATGGGTGTTGAAAGTGAATATTTGTTAGATATATAGTAATCTTCGGTATGCTTTATTTGGATTGTGGGTTGAAGATATTGCACAATATATTTTTTCAAATTATTATTATTTAATTTAATTAACATATAATTAATGAATATAAAATTTCTAAAATATAATAATAATTTTCCTAAAATTAACCTATAATTAATGATTATAAATTATTTTAATTAAGATATAATTAATGAAAAATGTTGCATCAATTTTTTTTACTCTTTTATATATATATATATATATATATATATATATATATATATATATATATATATATATATATATATTCTACTATATAATAGGAAAACTTGATGGTGAAACTTTTAAATTCCAAAAATATCCTTACATGTCTATGAAGAACAGATGGCAACTCTAGAGGGGGGTGAATAGAGTTTATAGCGATAATAGCCAATTAAAAATTAAACTCTTTCACAAGCTAAAATTAATCAGAGTAAATACGGAAATAAATAAGGAGCAAGAAAGCATACGCAAACACAGCCAATTTTAACCTGGTTTCCCTCGTGGAGGACTAGTCCAGGCCTGAGAACTCTAGCTCAGGATTAAATCCACTATTTGTAAAATAGTAGTTACACCCCGTGCCTTTTCTTCAGAAGAGCACGTCAACTTCTTACAAAGGATCGCAGTGGCGATGCTTGAAATTTTTCAAGCGACTTCTAGAACTCTTGCACAAGACTCCTAACTGAAAGATGCTTAGCACTTGAGGCTTAGGGAGCATGTGGCTAGTAGATGAAGAAGGATATGGCTTATATTGGGCTTTAGAGAGAAGAGAAGAGAAGAATGGATGAATGAAAATGAGAGAATTCATGGCCTATTTATAGGATATTAGCAGGCAGAATTCGGCCAGAATTCTGGTAGGATTTTTCAAATATTTGGCCGTTGGACAACTAGCAACCAGCCAACCCTAAAATTAGGGTACTAATTTTTAGGGGACAGAGTTCGGCCCGAACTCTGTGTGGAGGCAGAGTTCGGCCCGAACTTTGTCTCCAGAGCACAGAATGGGTCTTAAGGTCCAATGGGCATATTTGGATGTGTGGAGCTTATGGATTTTGGGTAGGTTATAGGTTAAGTCTCAAGATCTCAGCACAACTCAGCTTACATCAGTCTAGACTCAATAAATATAAAAATACAGACTCAACAATGACTTGAAATTGCAAAACTGAGCTGTCGTCTGACTTGAGCTGGATGTAGTCGTCGTGTGTCGTATTGAATTATTACAAGTATTATTTAGTCAATGTTATCAATATTTGATTGATAGTGACTTTGTGTCAACAATCTCCCCCATATTGATAATTGACAAAATAATAATTGTATATTCAATATTCATACCTGGACACATGTAAAAACAAAAAGCATAGCTCTCCCATAATCAGTGCCGAGCTTAAAAATAGCTCCCCCGTAAATACTGCATCTTGTTGGCCTATAAGAACATTCTTCCAAAAGCACATATAGACAAAAAGAATATAGAATATACATAATATACATATCTCCCCCTTTTGGCATTTAGCAATATAAGATAAACAAGTAATAACTGGCAAACACACCAAAAGATAAGAGAAGAAACTGCATATAAACTGATATAACGACCAAATATCTCAAGAGTCATAATAGAAATGACATAAACTGATAGAACTACCAAAGTCTCAAAAGAACACAACCCATAATAAGTCTAATACAAACCAAGTATAGAAAAGCAACTAAAAGCAAAATGCATAAACCATAATCTATGATCCTCAGTAGCAGTAGCAATGAGCAGTCCATATCCATCATCGAGCTCGTGAGGGTCTAGCGTCGTCCGATGGATCAGTAAAGGAACGACGAGGGTCCACGAAGGCTGCATCTGGATCCAGTAGCGAATGATCCAAGGGTCATCGATACGATAGCCCTCACGACCGGGATCTCGTTCCATAGGAATGGGCATGGAAGGATGGCGAGACATGGAATACCGAATATCATGCAGCGAGTTGCTGATGGCACTCATCTGCAAGGTAGTCCGGTAATCCAGCTGAGTCCAACGATCGTCCTCCAAGGTGAAGCGATCTCGGAGCATAGTCTGAAGAGACTCGAGAGTGGCAGGAGGAGGAGGAGGATCCTGTCCAAGAGGAGGGGCATCTGGCTCATCATCAGAATGCTCAGACACGACTGGTGAGCCAACGGCCGCCTGAAGCCTCCTTGCCTTAGAGAGGAAGGCAGGGGCAGGTAAGAATGAACACTCATCAAGGGGTACATGAAACGCACGAAAGATCATAGGAAGGTATAATGCATAAACCAAAGATCTTGGTTTCTTTCTACAATTAATTATCCAATCCATTATTGTACGTGGAAGATTAAAGGGAACATGGAAGTGGAGATGATACAATGTCGAGATTTCAAAATAATTGACTTCATCGGTGGAACCCGCTTTGGGTAGAATGGTGTTGAAAATGATCCGATGAAGTTCATAGAAATAGGGATTGAGAAATTTAGCCAAAAGCTTACGAGGACATGTGTTAGGGCTACACAAGTCGTCCTTGAAGCTTTCAAGTGAAATCCCTTCGAAAAATTGAAAAGATCGAGCTTCAACAAGATTTTCCCAAGAATTAGGCTCTTGGAGTTCAAGATATTCGGCCAATTCGAAATCGTCAAAAGAGATATCTATTCCCGCAACCCGTGAATAAATATGTGTATCATCATGGGTTAGGTTGCAGTAGAACATTTGAATAGCACTACGATAAATGACCGAATTTGTGGTAACAAGTTCATCAAGGCAAAGGTCATGAAAAAGTGCATCATATTGTGAGAATATAGTAAAGTTGATGGGGTGTCCCGCAAACACCGGACGTGTCCGAAAATCACTAAACCAATCATTTGATGCGTCTAGTGATACAAAAGTTTGGTCGTCAAAAGTGTTTGGATCATGCGGACGTGGAGGATTAAACAACGGATGGATTGGTGGTTGTTGTTCAACGGCCGGTGCAACGGGTGGTGCAATGGGCGGTTCAATGCGAGGAGGAGCATTCGACGAGGATGCTCCCTCGGTCCGAAGTCTCTTCCCACGGTTGAACAAACGTGGAGCCATAACACAATAAAGACAATGAAGGAAATTTGAGATATAGAAAAGTATGAAATTATACCTCAAACTAGTGATGAACAATGAAGGAGAATTGAAAAAGAGGCCTTCTCCTTGAGTTTGGAGAAGAAATGAGCTCTAGAAGGAAGAAATTAGGGTTAGGGTTTTGAGAGAAAGTTGTTTGAGAAGTAGAAAAGGTGGTAATGAAGAAGAAGAGGAAGGAGAACCCGAAAATATAGGAGGGGTTTCAAGTGGTCGGACCAAATAATGGCCATTGGATCTAAATTTTGATCAACGGCTGAGACTGTTCCCGGTTCTGGAACAGTCAGGCCGAATTCGACCCGAACTCTGGTAAGGGCAGAGTTCGGCCCGAATTCCGGATCCTGGTCACAGAATAGGAATCAGGCTGATATAAAAAAATGGTTAAGTAAGAAAGACCAAAATAAGACAAGAGTATAAATATAAGAAAAGATCCAAGAAGTAAACAAATGAATAACAGAAAGTGAGCTCGAAGCAGCAATATGAAGTTGAAAGAATAGTATTTCAGCATGTGATAAATAAAAATGAACCGTATAATAAACAAGGAATTATATCATAATTCAGTATTTTGAAGCTGCCATGGGTTAGCTGCAGGGGCCGGATCCCAGCTAGCGGTAGTCCTGAGGACTAGTGCACCGTGTCGCTTAGGCTTTTACGCCTTGCTGTCAGAAGGACCCTTTCGGCTTGTACCCATAGCAAGTTCATCATAAGAGAATCAAGATATACTCGATATTTATGCAGGTTTATTTTAATTTACAACAGCTTCATCTAAAATTCTAAGTTCACGACAAAGAAAATTGAAGCGCTCTTCGGATAATGGTTTTGTAAAGAAATCTGCTAACTAATGGCCAGTGTCAATAAATTCTAAGTTAATCGTGCCATTTTGTTGATGATCACGCAAAAAGTGATGACATATTTCAATGTGCTTCGTGCGTGAGTGACAAATGGGGTTCTTAGTAAGATTTATAGCACTAGTGTTGTCACAAAAGATTGGAATATGCATAAAAGATAAGTTGTAGTCTTCAAGAGTTTGCTTCATCCACAGAATTTGTGCACAACAACGCCCAGCTGCGATGTATTCAGCTTCTGTTGTGGATAGTGCGACAGAATTCTGCTTCTTGCTAAACCAAGAGACTAAAGCCTTTCCTAATAAATGACACGTACCGCTCGTACTTTTACGGTCGACCTTGCATCCGGCGAAGTCAGCATCAGAGTAACCAATGAGGTCAAATGATGTTGACTTGGGATACCATAGGTCCACTGTAACCGTACCCTTAAGGTATCGAAAGATACGCTTAACAGCGGTTATGTGTGATTCCTTAGGATTTGCTTGATATCTAGCACACAGGCAAACGCTAAACATAATATCAGGGCAACTAGCAGTAAGATAGAGTAGACTGCCTATCATACCTCGATACTTACGTTGATCTACGGGTTTGCCGCTGTCATCTGGTTCAAGTTTGGTTGAAGTAGCCATTGGAGTGCTGATTGGTTTGACGTTGTCAAGGTCAAATTTCTTCAGCATGTCCTTTGTATACTTCGATTGATAGATGAAAGTTCCATTTGACATTTGTTTGACTTGCAGTCCAAGAAAGTAGTTAAGCTCTCCCATCATGCTCATCTCAAACTCGGTCTGCATACACTTGGCAAAATCTTAACAAAGGATTTCATCAGAAGAACCAAATATAATATCATCTACGTATATTTGTACTAAAAGAATAGTGTCTTTGAAAGATTTTATGAAAAGTGTGGTGTCAATTTTCCCTTTTGAAAAATCTTTCTCAAGCAATAAATTGCTTAGCCGTTTATACCAAGCTCTAGGGGCTTGTTTGAGGCTATACAACGCTTTCTTTAGCTTGAACACGTGGTCGGGAAATTTATGATTTTCAAAACCAGGGGGTTATTTTACATAAACTTCCTCCTTAATAAATCCATTCAAGAAAGCACTTTTAACATCCATTTGAAATAATTTGAAATTTTGAAAATTTACAAATGCACAAAGCATCCGAATGGATTCCAATCTAGCAACAGGAGCATACGTCTCATCGTAGTCGATACCTTCCTCTTGGTTGTATCCTTGGGCTACTAGACGAGCTTTGTTGCGTGTGACTGAACCATCGTTATTCACTTTGTTTCTAAAAACCCATTTAGTACCAATAATCGAGTGATTAGTCGGTCTAGGAACGAGTTTCCATACTTGGCTCCTCTCGAATTGGTTGAGTTCCTCTTGCATAGCAGAAATCCAAAATTCATCATTGAAAGCTTCTAAAATATTTTTCGGCTCAATTTGTGAAATAAAGGCAGTACTAGCAATAGAGTCTCTTAATGATGATCTAGTAGTTACTCCACGTGAAATCTCACCGATCACCAAATTTTCTGGATGTGATGGCTTGAAAGAGAATTTCTTTGGCAAGCCCTCCAGTGAATTGGTTTCGGTTATGGTATTCATTGGAGTAGAAGTTGATGGCTCAACATCATCATCAAGAGTAGCTGCTGCACTGTTATCTTCATCAAAAGTCATATTGGTAGACTCTTCCACAATTAATGAGCGTTTGTTAAAAACTCTATATCCCTTGCTCTTGGCAGCATAGCCAAGGAAATTACCATCGTCAGCTTTGGCATCAAATTTGCCTAAGTTGTCTTTGGTGTTAAGGATAAAGCATCTACAACCAAAAACTCTAAAATAAGAAACATTTGGGGTTCTCCCAAACCAAAGCTCATAGGGTGTTTTCTTCGTAATGGGACGAATAAGCACCCTATTTAAAATGTGGCATGCTGTACTGACAGCTTCAGCCCAAAAGTATTTCGGAAGTAAAAATTTGTTCAACATGACTCTAGCCATATCGCCAAGAGTCCTATTCTTCCGCTCCACAACACCATTTTGTTGAGGAGTTCTTGGACAAGAAAATTCATGATCAAAACTATTAACATCACAAAACTTTTCAAAATCAGAATTTTTGAATTCGCCTCCATGATCACTTCGGATTCGAGTAATCATGTAGCCTTTTTCGTTTTGAAATTTCTTTGCAAAAATCTTGAAAACTGAAATAACATCACTTTTATTTATAAGAAAGAAAACCCAAGTAAATCTAGAAAAATTATCAGCAATAACAAAGGCGTAGAGTTTTTCACCAAGATTGGCTACTCTACTAGGGCCAAATAAATCCATATGGAGAAGTTGCAAAGGTCTAGAAGTACTTACAGAGTTTATAGAATGAAATGAAGACTTAGTTTTCTTATTCAATTCACATTCGGCACATATCGTGTTCTTTTTGAATGTGATATCGGGCAAGCCTCTAACTAGCTTCTTAGTCGATAGCCTGGATATAGTATCCATATTGGCATGACCAAGACGCTGGTGCCATAATAATCTTTCATCCTTATGAGCATATAGGCATCTACCTACATTGTTAGTATCTATAGACAAATAAAAAATATAAATATTATCCTCTCTTACCCCTTCAAAAGCAATGTCTTCCGTTGACCTATCATAAATAAGGCATTTGTTTTGTCCAAAGTTAATGTCATATCCATGGTCAGCAAGATGACTAATGCTGAGCAGGTTATGCTTTAACTCGGTCACTAGGCAGACATCCTTTATTACGGAAGAAGGAGGATAGCCAATAATACCATTACCTATAATATAACCTTTTAGGTTGTTACCGAAGGATACATATCCTTCTCTCTTCATCGATAGTGATGCGAAAAGATTTGCGTCTCCCGTCATATACCGCGAGCATCCACTATCGAGAATCCACTTACTCTTAGTTGAGGAGGGAAGGTCCACCTACATCAAGAGTAGATGTGACCTTTGGTACCCAAGTTCTTAAGGGTCCTGAAAAGTTAGTTTTTGGAAACCATGCATATATCTTTCTATCTACTAATCTTCTAATTCTATATTGTGGTGAAATGTGTCCATGTAAACCACAATAAGTACATGTAGCATTCCTATTTATATTAAGAGCATGCTGATGATGTCTATAAGTAGAGTGATGAGGAGAAGTATGATGATATGTAGAATTAGCATGGTGATGATGACTATGTACAGAGTGATGTGGAGTGTCATGGTGATATTGTCTATATGGAGTAGCATGGTGATGATGTCTAAATGTAGAGTGATGGTGATGGTGATGATTGTAGCTATGTGTAGCATGATGATTTTGTGACATATGATAGTTATTTCTACGTGAATGTGGTTTGTGAAAGTGTGTGTATATGTAAGCATGATTACGTGTTGCAGGTGGATGACGTGGGTGACTAGTATAAGAAGTATCATGCTTTGTGTGTGTCTCTTGGGTTTGAGGTTGAGCAACCTATTTTCCCAATTTAGTCTCTAGTTTCTTAGAGACAGCTTGCAGTTCAGTAACCTTAGCATTCAAACCATGCATCTTAGTAATAGAAATCTTGTGTCTACTCTTTTCTTCTGCAAGCTCCGTGTTGAGTGCTGTGATTTCTTGTGTTTGTTGATCAATGCGTGCTTCAGCATCATGTAAGCTTATTTTAAGCTTAGATATCTCATCTGTGACATCCGTGGGTGAAGTGTCTCTAATGTTATCAAGTAATAGTGAAAGTCTTTGAATTTCGACTTCATGACTTTTGATCTTGTCCTTGGCATGTTTGTATTTACCAATGACCTTTTTGTGATCATTAAGCAAATCGGTGAAAGCATCGCCAAGTTCATCAAAAGTGAAGTCATCAAGAGTTTCGTTTGATACCTTGTCGGATGTTGCCATTAGGCACACATTAACAGTATCTTGAGGAGAGTCCTTTTCTTCCTCGGAGTCACTAGCTTCGCTTTCATGCCAAATACTCGTGTTGGCATATTTCTTTGAGGAGGCCTTCTTGTATGGTTTCTCATAGCGGTTGCTCTTCTTTACGTATGGACAGTCTTTTCGGACATGTCCCGTCTTCTTGCAACCGTAGCAGGTTGGCTCTTCTTCGTCGTCTTCTTGTGGTTCCTTCTTTCTTCGGTTGAAGCGAAGGAATTTTTTGAAGTTGCGGACAAGGAGAGCTTGATCATCACCTTCCAAGTTGTCGTCATCCGTCTCATCGGGGTCAGCCCTCCGTTGGTGAGCTTTGAGTGCGATCTCCTTAGCCTTAGGAGCAGGCTCTTCGAAGTCCTTGAGGTCAAGCTCATGAGTCATCAGCTTCCCCATCAAGGTCTCCATGGACATGGTTGTGAGATCATTTCCTTCTATGATGGCTGTCACCTTAGGGTTCCAAATCTTTGGGAGCTCCCTAAGTAGCTTGCGAATCTTCTCGTGATTTGAATATTGTTTGTAGAGTGAAGACGGGGGGTTGATGATGTCGAGAAATCTTGTGAACATTTGCGTGATCGTCTCATTTAGCTTCATCTTGAAAGCCTCATATTCTTGAGTGAGACGACTTATCTTTGATTCCTTGACTTGGGTGGTTCCTTCATGCGTCACTTCTAGAAGTCTCCACACTTCGTGAGATGTGGTGCATGTAGATACCCTGTTGAACTTATTCCTGTCTATAGCACAGAATAAAGCATTAATAGCTCTCGCGTCTAGACGTGCCTGTTTTTTCTCATCGTCAGAATATTTGTCATATGATTTCTCAACGAGATCACCATTGACAACTATTCTGGCGGGCTTTTTGTAACCGTCAGTGACGATAGTCCACAGGTCAAAGTCTAGCGACTTGAGATAAATGCTCATCCTTGTTTTCCAATATGTGTAGTTAGTTCCATCAAATAGGGGAGGCCTATGAGTGGACTGCCCTTCACCGTGATTGGAAATCAAGGATTGTGTGGTTGCCATGGATCAGCTCTAGGATGTTAGTCCTTGTTAAGAGAACAAAGCTCTGATACCAATTGAAGAACAGATGGCAACTCTAGAGGAGGGTGAATAGAGTTTATAGCGATAATATCCAATTAAAAATTAAACTCTTTCACAAGCTAAAATTAATCAGAGTAAATGCAAAAATAAATAGGGAGCAAGAAAGCATACGCAAACACAACCGATTTTAACCTGGTTTCCCTCGTGGAGGACTAGTCCAGGCCTGAGAACTCTAGCTCAGGATTAAATCCACTATTTGTGAAATAGTAGTTACACCCCGTGCCTTTTCTTCAGAAGAGCACGTCAACTTCTTACAAAGGATCGCAGTGGCGATGCTTGGAATTTTCTAAGCGACTTCTTGAACTCTTGCACAAGGCTCCTAACTGAAAGATGCTGAGCACTTGAGGCTTAGGGAGCTTGTGGTTAGTAGATGAAGAAGGGTATGGCTTATATTGGGCTTTAGAGAGAAGAGAAGAAAAGATTGGATGAATGAAAATGAGAGAATTTATGGCCTATTTATAGGATATTAGCAGGCAGAATACGGCCAAAATTCTGGTAGGATTTTTCAAATATTTGGCCGTTGGACAACTAGCAACCAGCAAACCCTAAAAATTAGGGTACTGATTTTTAGGGGACAGAGTTTGGCCCGAACTCTGTGTGGAGGCAGAGTTCGGCCCGAACTCTGTCTTCAGAGCACAGAATGGGTCTTAAGGTCCAATGGGCTTATTTGGATGTGTGGAGCTTATGGATTTTGGGTAGGTTATAGGTTAAGTCTCAAGAGCTCAGCACAGCTCAGCTTACATCAGTCTAGACTCAATAAATATAAAAATACAGACTCAACAATGACTTAAAATTGTAAAATTGAGCTGTCGTCTGACTTGAGCTGGATGTAGTCATCGTGTGTCGTATTGAATTATTACAAGTATTATTTAGTCAATGTTATCAATATTTGGTTGACAGTGACTTTGTGTCAACAGTCTATACTAATTAAAATGGTTCACTAATTTTAATAAGAACAATTTAGTAATTACGAAGACTACCTTTTGGTCTTCCTAAAGAGTCTTCATTAGTTAATTAATTTTTTTAAAATACGTGTATGACACGTGCAAGTATGCTAGTATATATAAATATCAAATCTCTTCCCATCCTTAGGAGAACCATATCCCCAGGAGAACCATAACCCATCCCCATGAAAATGTCCTCTCCCCCACTCTCTATTCTGAAACTCTCCTCTCTTCTCTTTCTCTCTGTGTCATCACCAAGCTCCGACTCCAAATTTCTCCTCCACCCCAAATCGAGGACTGCAGCCTCTATCTCTCCCGTACTTGCGGCCAAATCTAGGTCATAAGTCTTTGTCGGAGAAGGGGCTACCTTCATTCTCCTTCTCTTTCTTATCTCCTTACTTTTTTTAGTTTTTGGTCAGAGAAGGAGCCACGCGACTGTCGGTGACTGTATCCATGCTCTTCACCATTATCGCTGGGGCCAACATAAGCTCTTCAAAGCCCTGTCTGGCATGCAGGTCGACCACGAGGATGCCAACACCGCGTCGGTGCTCTTCACCATCATCCATCATGACCAAGGCTGACAATGTATTGGGGGACTGGATTGGAAGGTGACCAACACTGTCCAGTTTTAGAGCACTTCCTCGGACTTCACACTCCCATTCTTTTTTCGTTTTCTGCAAGGAGTTTCATAAAAAACGAGTGAAAAGTAGAGTTGCTGCAGAGACAGTTCCTTGTCAGATCACTAAAAAACCAAGTTTCTAAGGAGAGTTACCAAACAGCTGAACTCATTAGAGTTCAGTCTAGTTACCAGAAAGTCCCCAGTTTTATTCCAGTTTCAAGGAACCAAACAGGTCCTTAGTATTTTATATTTTTATTGATAACTCACTACGAGCAAAGGACACTGTTGTAAAGAAAATCGGAATGAACATATTGTACTTATTTATCTGCTGATCTGATTTGATATTGTACTTTTTCATCTGTTGACATGATTTGATTTTGGTGTTCGCTAATGATAAAAAGATTTTTTTAGCATGACCATAAAATCAGAGAGAGACTGATATAGTTTGGGCATATATACTATAGAATAAAAAAAATTCTTATTCGGGGAAGTGAATCAAGACGGAGTTGTATTAGTTTTTGCTGGAGAGAAATAAGAAACATAACCAATAGGGAAAAACAAAAGGAATATCAAGGGTTTTACCTCAGCCCATAGTCATAATAAAATATGGTAAGTTATAAAGGCACTTCACATTTTTATCATGGCTAGCCCATTTTTAACTTTGTATTATTTATAAGTTTGCCATTGGAAAAATTTATTAGGGATATCCCAATAAGTGGTATAAAAATCACTTGTTATTTTTTTTCCTTTGTCTTCTTCCTCTCCATTTTTTGTCCAAACCCTAGATTGAGATTCCTCTTGTCCCCCCACTCTATACTTAAGAAAATCTTCTTGTTTTGTAACCCTAGAGTAATTATCAACGAATATTCGTAGTAGTCAGTATGTTTTCGACTACTATATTGCAAAGTTTGTTAAATAATCGGTTCATTCCTAATATTTGAATGTTTTGTCATAATGTAGAAAATATGGAAGAAATTAAGACATCAAATGTAGCAATCGATCAGTCCGGTCCTTCCAAAGAACACAACATTCTCTCCGAAGAACCCGTGGTTGGTCCCCGACGTACTTTTATTTTTTCGTAGTCGACAATTGGACTACAACACACTCAGGCAGTCCAAAGTACTTGATGGACTGCCCTATAGTAAGGCAGTCTACAAATTCATATACTCTTCAACTGGACTTCCATATCTCATGGCAGTCCACAAAGTACTTAGGACTGCCAGAAAGTATGGCAATTGAGTAAAATACGTATGAACTTAAGGACTGCCTCACTTTTTGGGAGTCCTAGATACTTCAAGGACTG
Source organism: Iris pallida (assembly GCA_029216955.1). Classification (NCBI taxonomy): domain Eukaryota; kingdom Viridiplantae; phylum Streptophyta; class Magnoliopsida; order Asparagales; family Iridaceae; genus Iris; species Iris pallida. Next base: position 30,343 of record JANAVB010038977.1, read on the forward strand.
CCCAGAAATGTGGCAGTCCTAAAGTTGATAGTCGTTTCAACTGGACTGCCACACTTTCTGGCAGTCCATGAAGTACTCAGGACTGCCAGATTTTGTGGCAGTCTAGATTAACAGCCTGGATTGGATATTGTATTTGGTTTTGTCGTTGATTTAGGTTTTTAAAAAATTATAAATTTATTGTAGGGCACCCCATCTCCTATGTGCACAGATTTGAACAATAAATTCTCGACAGATATTGTCTTTGAAACTTACGCTGAAGCATTAGAATAGTGCAGAGAAGTTGGAAGGCAAACCAACACAACCCTTGTAATTTCAAGGTCGCTACGGTGTCGGCCGAAGCGTCAAACTGCAGAGATTGGCTGTAAAAGAGGTGGGACGTTTAGGGTGCATCGTAAAAAAAGTGAACTTCTCCCAATAATATCTGGGAAGAAAGAGTCAGGCTCAAGGAAATATGGTTGTCCATTCAAGTTAGTGTTGGGGTACAAGACTGGCGATAAGTGGACAGTTGTGGTACGTAATGGGATGCACAATCATACTCTTCCGGAGACGCTAACTGGTCATGCCTACGCTGGAAGATTGAAAGATGATGAGAAAAAGTTAGTTACACAATTGTCAGCTTCCGGAGTTGGTCCAAAAGAAATTTATTCTGTGCCGCTTTAGAAGAATGATAGGAACAAGTCCACTATGAGGACAATTTACAATATACTAGCAAGGTCTAGAACGAGTACTCTAAAAGGAAGAATGGCGATGCAACAAGTGATGAAGTTACTTGCCAAAAATTATTATGTGGAATACCATAGAAGACTTCCGGTGAGCAATGAAGTCATTTAGCTGTTTTGGTCCCATCCGGATTGTACACAATTGGCACGGTCCTTCGTCGATATTTTGGTTGTTGATTGCACGTACAAGACTAATAAATTCAAGATGCCTCTTCTTCACATTGTTGGGTTCACTTCAACCGGAAGGACATTTTCAGTTGCCTTTTATTTTTTGAAGAACGAAACATTAGAGGACTATACATGGCTTTGGAAAAGCTGAAGACACTTTACAGTGGACATAAAGAACCGTCTGTTTTTGTCACCGATCGGGAATATGCATTGATGAATGCTATTGATATCGTATTTCCTCATGCTCGTAGATTACTATGTACTTGGCATATAAACAGAAATATTCAAGCACAATGCAAGCTGAAGTTCAAAAAAGTAGACGACAAAGTCGACATGGACCGCTTCCAAGATTTCTACAACGGTTGGACCCTTGTATGGCGAGCAAGTACTGAGGAAACTTTTGACGCAGCATGGTACATGTTCAAAGAGCAATGGGACAAGAGCAACCTGGCGTGTATATCTTATATCAAAGACACCTGGCTTGATGAACATAAAGAAAATTTTGTCTTGGCATGGACGAATATGGTGAAACACTACGGCACGACCACTAGCAACCGTGCCGAAGGCTCACATTCATGACTAAAAAAATATTTGTGCTCATTGGCCGGTGGTTTTGTGTCTGTTTGGCAAGCAATCAATCTAATGACCAATTCGGTCGTGAACGAGATAAAGGCTTCATTTGAGATGAGCCTGAATATTGTAAAGCACCAACATAAGAAAGAACATCTCTTGTCCAATTTAATCTATGTGGTATCCAACGACGCATTGACATTACTACTTCATGAGATTGGTCAAACGAATTTTGTCCGTTTAGATATCGAAGTATGTAGTTGTACACATCGACATTCTCTCGGGCTCCCTTGTGCAACGAGATCAACGAATATCGACGTCAATGTAGACCTATTCCAGTAGTGGTCGTTGATCAGCGTTGGAGACAACTGTCGATCATGCCTACGGTGGATAGTCCCGATGAATTCTTTTCCATGCCACAGATGAAACTTCTTCATGCCAGATGGTGTGCCGCACTAGGACCTGAGAGGAAGTCCATTGAGCTTGCGATCCAAGAACTTGCCAACCCGACAAGTAGTCGTCTACAGGAGCCATCTGCTATCATTGCTCCGAAAGGTAGACCGCCAACAAGACTAACAAGAACACAAAAGAAGAAGCTCGAATCTACTAAGCGAGAAGCTTCTCTTTGAACATGTTGAAAGAAGCGTGGAAATGCTAGCCGTTCCAAAGTGGAAGAACAAGCTCCCTACTCGTAGAAAGAAACAGAATACGAGTGCTGTAAACACACTCGATGCGTACATTGGTGCTTTTGTGCCCGGCATGAGGGAATATATTTGGTCTATTGATGATGTGCCCAAAGACGGACATTATGGATATCATGTGCTTGCGCAACATCTAGGCTACCCTGCTAAAGACAGATGGAGACAAGTTAGAGCTGAGCTATATTTTGAGTTGGAGTCTCGTCTTCCATTCTACAACAAAATACTTGGGCAAGAAGATGTTGGAGAACTGTTGACAAGCATTCCATGCGACACCCAGACTACTGGACCAGAACATTACATGGACATACCTTCTGTTGTATATCTATTCGCTAACAAGTACAAGATCCCAATTATCGTTCTTTCCGAGCACAACAACAACACATTTTTTTCCAGTGTGCGCTCCTCCGAAGGACTACAGTATATCCAATCTAAATACAATTGGACTCGTCGAAAATCACTTTGTTATCCTGCGGTTGATTGGGCACTCTCATATTCCTCCCCCTGCGTCAGTTTGGTGGAAACATGCACTGGAAGAATCCCTCGCTTGGGTAACACCCTACACAGATGCAATAAATGTTACAAGAAAATTACGAACTCAGTGGAACCTATACCAAGGCCAGAGGGATACTATGATGTATTAATTGACTGATGTATAGTTGACGAAGCGTAACATTTTTTATAGAATGATGTATAGTTGACGAAGCGTAACATTTTGCATAGACTGATGTATAATTGACGAAGCGTAGCATTTTGCATAGACTCATCTATAGTTGACAAAGCATAGCATTTTGTATAGACAGATGTATAGTTGACATTTTGTATCTTACTGAGTATCTATGAGTATTTTGTATCTTACAGATTACCAGCGAGTTTTCTATCGTATTGAGTATCTACGAGTATTTTGTATGTGGACTGCACAGTTCCCGGGTAGTCCATGCTCACAGCAAGTTCTGTGATGGACTGCCTAGTTTCCTGGCAGTCCATACATGTATGTGGACTGCCAGAAAACTGGGCAGTCTATCGTAGAACTTGCTGTTTGTATGTGGACTGCCCAGTTCCTGGGCAGTCCATGCTCACAGCAAGTTCTAAGATGGACTGCCCAGTTTCTTGGCGGTCCACATACATATGTGGACTGCCAGGAAACTTGGCAGTCCATCTTAGAACTTGCTGTTTGTATGTGGACTGCCCAGTTCCTGGGCAGTCCATGCTCACAGCAAGTTCTGTGATGGACTTCCCAGTTTCCTGGCAGTCCACATACATATGTGGACTGCCAGAAAACTGGACAGCCCATCACAGAACTTGCTATGAGCATGGACTGCCCAGGAACTGGGCAGTCCACATATAAACAGGACTTGCTGTGAGCAAGGACTGGACAAACCAATATGTAAACCAATTTAATACTAATTCACAGCAAGATGACATTCATACTAATTTAATACTAATTCACAACAGGATGACATTCATATAATACGCAAACTTGCAATCAATATAATACTAATTCACAGCAAGATACTCAAGACGACATTCATATAATATGCAAACCAATTTAAAACTGTTGACACGGAGATTGTTCAACCAATTAGAAAAGTTTTACAAGTCACTTCCTGCATCGTTCACCCAACTACCAAATGGTTCAACCATATACAAACTATATAGTCATTCATTTTCATGATGCATCTTCGTGCGTCGCTCATATTCGATAAATGGGTATTCATCTGCGATGTTCTGCATCTGGGTACCGACATCTTCGTAATTCTCCCCTTGCACATGATTAGACTTTTCCCTAATTTCTTCACTTTCGAAGCCTGCATGAATACATATCATAAATTTAGGAACCAACACTTTACCACTACATGGGTTAATTAAACAAACTATACTAACCATCTTCTGCAATGCATCATATAGTACTGACTTGGATGGGAAAGGTGCTGCTATCGGCACTTTCGTACTTCTTTTATCAGGATTCAACATCATACCATGTCCGGCATTCACATAGTATTCTATATAGTCCTCACTACAATCCCATCTCCACCGCTGGAGTTCGTATGGTTTCACCGACAACATCTTGTTGCCACTCAGTGAATAAGTACGACCCCCAAGGGTAGTACGGTGGGACATAGGTCGATGGTTTCTTCCTTTTTGCAGCGGTCCTCAATTTTAACATGCTCGGGATAGTCTGTACGTAACCAAACTGATGAAGCACTCTATCTGGGATGTGAGGCTCCTCAGTTTCATGACAAAATATCAGACCTCTAAATAGTGCAACTGGTTGCACAGGACGAGTGCTATTTCGCAGATCCTAATATGGATGCTAAATAATCTACAACATGCATTCATTTCTTAAGGAGTTACTAATTAATGTGGAATACTAGAGTGGTAAGTAAATGCTAGTTCAAGTTACTATTGTTTCACCTCCTTTGCCCTCAGATCTTCTAGAGCAACACGTAGGGTAGCCAACGTATGTGGATGTCTGGTATCTATCTTTGTCGGCCTCCACCTATACATCCTGGGCATCTGCTCATCATAATTTCGATTAAGAGTAGCCCTATTAAGCGTCGAAAAATGCTCATATATCCATGCCTGAAAATATAAAATATAGTAATGTTATCGTTATCGACATAATTTTATCGGGTTCTATAGACACAGTACGCTAGGGTTTGCTTACATGGAGCAGCGTTTGACAACCAGCTATTGTCTTCGACTTAACTCGAGATGCAGCACCAAGTTTTCGGTAGAGGTGTGCTAGTATACCACTTTCGAATGATATTTGATCTACAGCGTTCAAGTCCCTAAAATTGTTTAGATATTTTGCATGTATCGTGGTCCCGGACTTGTCTGTAATGCCGACGACCCCTAGGATGAACTATATGTATCCACGGGCCACGAGGTCGTCATTAGCATTGTTGTCATCGGCGTCGTCATCGTCATCATTGAATGTATTCCTTAAAAACCTTAAAGGAACTCCATAAGACTTCTTAAATTCCGGGATTGTGACAAAAGTCTCCGCCTCAACACCGAGCCAATTGGCAACCAAATCCACCATCTCATCATACAGTTCGAAGTCGCCCTCGGAATAATCCATCGACATTTGACGACCATCAACTCTAAGCCCTAAAATATGGCGAACATCATCAAGGGTGATTGTCAACTCTCCGTCTGCGAGATGGAAGCTGTTAGTTTCTGGATGCCAGCACTCCACAAATACAAAAATCATTGCGTTGTCCAATATTTGATACGAGTATTTTGCCAAATACTGCAATCCGGTGGGGGTGATTTTTTCCTTCACACTCTCTTTCAACTCATCAAATCCACACGTACTACACATCTTCGCATGGTTTATTACCCTCAAAAGGTACGAGCTTTTCTGCAAATAAAAAATAAAGATTCAATATTACATATAACTATTATTTTGAATAGTTAATCTATATTCAAGGTAAGTAACTAACCGAATCCTTCCATATTTCATAAGAAATGTGGTTCTTGATTGATGTCTAAATAGAGCAACCAATTGGGCCCGCATCTTCCTCTTCCTCTTCCTCGGCTACTTGAGAAGGACCCGATCCAGCGCCATCTCTTATTCGAGCAATGGGTACATCATCATCATCGGAGGAATCATCACGACGAGTCACCGTTTTCTTCGAACGCCTTGCAACATGTTTCGTTTCACGTGTTGTTATTTGTGAGGCTGGTTCGTGTTCTCTGATTATTAGCCCTTTCTCGAGAACTCTACCAGCTTCACGCGCCTTGCGATCCGATGCGGTAGGACATTTTCTTTCGGGCCTGGCCTCAACATCCTTCTCATTCCTCTTCTTTTTATGACTATTATTGAATATTAATTACATATTAAAATGTATGGCATGCCCACAAATGTTGCTGTTCCACTAGTGCAGACATTGGACTGCCTAATATTCTAGCAGTCCTGACTGTATAATGGACTGCCAGTTTGAATGGACAGCCCTGGCTCAGGACATGTGTAACAATGGATTGCCTAAATTTCTGGCAGTCCAACATACAGTTAGGACTACCAGAAAAGAGGGCAGTCATAACTCAGATCATGTATAAGAAAGGACTGCCCACTTTTCTGGCAGTCCTGACTTTATGTTGGACTGCCAGAAATTTGGGCAGTCCATTGTTACACATGTTATGCCAATGGACTGCTCATTTTTCTGGCAGTCCAACATAGAGTCAGGACTGCCAGAAAAGTGGGCAGTCCATTGTTACACATGTTATGCCAATGGACTGCTCATTTTTCTGGCAGTCTAACATACAGTCAGGATTGCCAGAAGAATGTGCAGTCCTTTGCTACACATGTTATGCCAATGGACTACTCATTTTTTGGCAGTCCAACATACAGTCAGGAATGCCAGAAGAATGAGCAGTCCTGGACGACGCCAAATTTTGGCAATCACGTATGCTACGGTTTACTTCCCTCCTCCGAATATAGTTTTATTCACATTACAATAATTGTAATTGAAATAAATAATGTAATTCATCCTTCAATTTTTTCAGAGAATTTCTACGGTTTTCGAAAGAAATGGAGAAAGATTAACAAAGACTTTGTACCTTGTTTGCGAGGAATGTTTGGGGGCCATCGTTCTCCTTGAAAGAGAGAAGAGGACGTGGAGAAGAAGAGGAAGATGATGAAGATGCTCGGCTAGTGGTGGAGAATGGAGTTAGTGTTTAGGGCTTATGAGGAAGAAGAAGAGAGAAGTTAGGGTTTAGTATGTTGCCAAATGAGAAAAAATTTGTGTGTGAGGGGGGGGAGAGGTTACTTTGGGACTGCCTCAGATCAAATAAATGGGCTGTCCTGAGTAAAACCCAAAAATAATTGGGCTAGCCCCAATCCGGGCTAGCCCTGATCAAAAACTGAAGTGCCTTTATAACTTACCTAAAATATGGCCCGATATCTGTATGAAATGAATCCTTACATAAAGTATCCAGACGATGACAGCCCTTGCATAAAATATCTAGAGGTTGACAAAGTAATTTAAGGGCTTAGCCTGACACCTCCCTAGCCCTCTTGGCCTAGCCTGCACATTTGATAGATATTCATCTGCCTCAATATAAGACCTCAAATGCCTGCATGAAGCCCAAACTTTGGTAGCTCTACTATTATTATGGCAAGGAACTACTCTCTGATATATTCTCCCTTGAGATACAGCTATTAAAGCTGACCCTCCTCGAAAGGTTCATGCTTTGATGTTGTACTATAATAGCCAGTTAATGGATCTTGGGCTTTTGTGCTAGAGCTTGGCTTGGTCAGTCTCTGTAATTATAGATAGGGCTCTGTTGGGTAGTTCTGGAATGGGAGAAGCTTCGCTCCTTTGGATGTGTTATGTTTTCCATGTGACTAGATTGGGGGTAGTAGAGGAATCACTTAGGTTTAGCTAGCCAGTTGTTCGGTTCACACCATATGGAGGTTAAGGTAAGTACTTACTAAACCTGTTGCGACCATTATTATATATGTTCTAGCATATTCTCTCTTTTCTGCTACAAGATTCTGCTTTATGATACTTTACTTTTGCATGAGAGGCAGTTCTCATTTATTATTTATTTACATTACCTATTATTAATACATGTTATCTGCTACTCATTCATGTTACTTGTTTAATACCGTACCTACTAATTAGTGAGATGGGAGGGGAATACTATTAACATGCATGTGATCTAGGTTCTAGCACAAATTTATTTTGTATATCCCATACCGTCCACATGTGAAAAGTTAGTATTCTAAAATATAGTATACATGTTATTATTTACTGCTTGATTTTTTTTTCTTATATTAGTTTGTAGATATAATAGACATAATACCATATCATGTTACCATGTTATCCATTTTGATACACATGTTTTCGTTAGTCCAAATATCATGATCGGTGTCTTAAGGAGTAGTAATATACTTTTCTCCAATCATGACTGTATAAACTAACCATTCCAGTTTAGATGAAGATCGCTATCCTACATACTAAGGATCCCACGATGGAGATGTGGATGCCTTCGAAGGCCAACTTTAGATCCATGAGTTGTTAGATAGTTTAGTTAGTTTCTTCTAGAACTTTAATTTCAAATTTATTATTTATTAAGTAGGTTTGTTTTTTTAGGATATTACTCATATTGTTGGTTAGTTATTTGGTTGTTCTCTTTTGGTGCCTATGATTTCCCTTTTGGATCATATGGATTTTAATTAGTTAATTATAGACTTTAGTTAATATTTTCCTTGTCATTATCTTTATGTTCCTATCTTAGTTGAGTTGTGAAGGAGTTAGATATTAACTGCCATTATAGTTATGACTAATATTGTTAATGGATATCATATTGTTAGGTTGTGTAGTGGATTGGCCATGTATTTGTATCCAAAAAGTGGGAGTGGATGTGACAGTCCTACCGTTTCTTCTTAGGAGTCAATGTACCTGTAATCCTGCTTACATAACCTGAAAGGAAACCAAGTTATCACATGGTTATTGCATGATACATAAGATACACACATCAAGGATTAGGGGAACAATTATATAATTAGCAAATGATTTGCAATAGAGGACGATGTTTGTATGTATAAGCTGTCGGGCTAGGGGGGCTAACATGATACAAGTAGCACTCATAGAAGACACACTTTCGACAATCAAAGGACTAACATGAAGCAAGTAGCACTAATCTGATACTAACGACCATCAAGTAAAGGGATATGCAACTTATGTCAATGCCTGGTAACTATCCTCCCCACCTAATGTTACTTATACTGTAAAAGTAATCCACGAGTACTGCATGAGTAATCCATGAGTATACACAATTAATTCATGATTATCTATGAGAATCCAAAATCCATGAATAATACTAAATCCATAATCCTACTAATACTAACTAATACACGTCCCATCGTCCTAGTGATATAATTCAACTATGGGGTACATGTACAACATGAATACAAATGTAACACCTTATCCAAGGAATAAACCAAGATACCATAGGTGACCACTAACTTGGATCTAGAAGCAATAGTTATATCTACTACTTGTATCGATTCTTAACTACTCTTATTGTCAATCGCAACTGAGTCTGACTCGGACGCCTGGGTATCGATCAACTAAACATATGCACAATCACAATCATAATCACTAACAATAAGGATAACATAAAATATAAGCTGTAATTCTGTCACGACCCGCACCCACCGTGAGGGTACGAGTACGTAACAGCGCCCAGCCTACGCTGCAGTGTCGGCGGTAGAACGCTGTTCTAGATCATGAACTATAACTAGCATAATATGAATACTCTCCAAAAAGGAGTCCAACACAGAGGTACAACTCAATCACAAACTAAGGTAGAATGTAGCACGATGAAATAGATAAAAAAATCCTCAACTGAGGTACAGCAGAAATAACACGTCTCAACAACTACCAGTCTCAATATTTCTAAATATACAACTCTAAAAAAATAAGGACAACAACTAAACATGAAAGAAAGAACAATCTAAGCTATCTACACTAAGCAAGGGTATCATCCTCAGCAGCTGCCTGAACCTCCCCTGGGGTCCAGGTCGCGAGTGTCATCTAGGCAAGCTCCAAGGTAATGGGTGCAGGGTTCCTCATCATCTTCTGTAAAATTTTCAACAGGTCCAGTCAGGACAGGAGCGAGCACAATACATCTCACGCAGATTATAACAGGTTAGAAAATATAACGTACAGTAGAGTAAGATACATGAAACGCTGAAAGAAGATATATATAAAAAATAGAAGGATATGATAATAGGAAATATCTATATATAATAAGTAAGAACTGTAAGCAACATGTGATTTAGAGTACAATATGGTTATGTAAACGGGTTAGGTTATACAATAAAATGGGACTCCTTTGTACATGGGTGTACAATGGACATATACAATTTCTTATACAATAGGATTGATCACATAACCATTTCTACTCTCCCTCCCCAATCAATACACAAGGATCCAATTCAGTTACGTTACCTTATACAATAGCTTGTACAATGGCTTGTACAATGGCTTGTACAATAGAGCTCAATGTGATAATGAGAGTACAATATACACAATGAGTGTACAATGATAAGGGTATTCAATAAATACAATATGTTAGTGAAACGCACATAACAATATGTATTTAGTGAACACAAAGGAGATAACATCGCAAAAGAAGATCCATATTGTACCAATCCGTGTTACCAACGTGTCAGCATCAAGTAAATTAATCTAAGACAAGAATAGACGTTCTAGCAATATGAAACGGTCAGAGAATGTACTCGTCTGGTATCTGAATGTCTGAAGTAAATGTACTGTTCGAGATGAGGTACTTGACTCCTAGTTAGAGCAACACAAGTCAAGATGTATACAGGGGATGATAAATGTAATCTACTATGCATCTGCATGCTGTCTAGGTCAAACTAGACCAAAGTCAACTCTCGGTCAACTCTAGTCAACTAGACTAGTCAAATAGGTCTATTAGGTCAAGTCCTAGCCCAACAAGTCTAATAAGTCTCACTAGGCCTAACCAAGCCTAGTCTAGCAATCACACACCAATCACAAGGCTATACAAGCCATCAATCACACAATTTATATTATATATACAACTCATATATTGCATACAATAGATATACATTTAGGCAATCAACTATATATACATTAGGCATACATAGGCACATATTAATGAGCTAGTGTGAACATACATGCATATATTGGCATACAATACTAGGCCTATATATAATATGCCACCTATATATATATATATATATATATATATTTTATATATATATATATATATATATATATATATATATATATATATATATATATATATATATATATATATATAATATATATATATATATATATACTATAATACTCTATACAATACATGCATGTTTATATATAGATAGGGTTAGGAGGGAAGAACACACATATAGGCAATGTGTGTACATGATATAGGCTAGGGTGTGTGTGAGTGTTTGCAAATGTGATTGTGAGTGTGTGTGTGTTTACATACATAAACCTGTGTGTGTGTATGAGTGACAACAAGTGTGGCATTTCAGTTAACATGCAAGGAGCTGTGGGTGTATGAAAATGAGAGAATAGTGTCATGTGTGCATGAGGGAAAATCTATGTGAGTGTCAAATGTAGTAAACATGTAAATGTGTGAGTAGCATGCTATGTGAGGTACAGTGAGGGTTTAGGAAACAGTGATGTGAGGGTGTCTCAGGTTTTAACTTATGAAACCCATAGGTTTTACAGTGCAAAATCTCAGGTTTTTATAAACTTGGTAAATCTCAGTTTTCTGAACAACCCAACTCAGTTTGCAGTTAACAATACAACAATCTCAGGATAATGCAAACTGTGTTTTCATGAAACCAATTCCCAAATCCCAAACAATCTTTTCATGTTTAATCTAACATTCAAAACAAATTTCCAATTTCAATCGAAACTCACTTCTCACGTTTAAATCTAACATTCAAAACTAACTTTCAAGTTCAAATCAAATCTCAGTTTTGAACAACAATCTCGGTTTTTTCGTCACCAAATCTCAGTTTTCTTCAAATATACCAATCTTAGTTTGTTTGTGTTCAAACATGATAGTGCAATAGAAAAGGGGTGAGATGGAGTGTGGAAATGAAATGCAACACCATTCTCAGATTTTTATGAACAGGAATGTTTAAAAAGTGTGTGTAAGAGTGTCTAATCTCAGGTTTTTAGATAGGAATGTTTGTGTGTGTGATAATAGTGAGATCTCAGGAATTAGTGAAAAGGAATTTCAGTTCATGGTGTGTGTGTTGGCAGGTTTTGTGTACACAGGTTTGTGGGACTGAAAACAGTGAAATCTCAGTTCACAGTTTTGAATCAAACTCAGTTTTAACATTAACATTTGAAAATCAAACCCAATTCAAAAACATATTTTAAGCAAATCAAAACTCAAATTCAGTTGGAAAACTAGGATTCAAATGACAGAACCAAATCAGTGTAGTATCAGTCCACATATATATGAATTTTAACATGACAATTTAATCATCAAATCAATTTTAGAAAGGGGGATTAAAACCAGAAATTAATTCAAGGACTGTGTATCAGTTAACTGGGTTCACATATCCATTTACTCAACCAACACTCCATTGCATCAACACAAATCGAATCTAACATGTTCATCATTCATCAATTATGTAGGTGGACCTATATAGACATGTAACATCATAAAAATCAGTTTAAATACAATTAAACCCCAGAAATTATTCAATACACAGGTTGTATCAGAAAATAGGGAAAACCAAATCCCAGTTCGAAAATCAGTTAAAAATCCAAATTAATGGTTGGTAAAGTGTCGTGCATGTGTCAGTGTGTCCCACGGGTCATGGGGTGTCCATACAACAGGACACAACGTGTCCTGACACTCACGTACACGCACAGACACACACAGTTCAGTGCAGTCTCGTGCACGTGTGCCAGTCGGTCCAGGACACGACACACGACACGAGACACCTCGTGGTCTTATCTAGGGCATTCGCCAGGTATAGGGTTAGGTGTTTAGGTGCCTGATATGTGTCCACATGGTGTCAAGCTTCGTGTCCAAGCCCGTATCAGTGACCAAATGTGCGCGTGTGTGGGTGTTTGTAAAACCAGTGCGAGCCCGATATCTTCGAAAATACCAAACCAACTCGACCCAAAATTTGGGGGCATGCTGTCAGTGTGTGCCCCCTCGTATCTATTAATTTTTGTGTCTTAAGATTCAGTGTCGTGTCCGTTATCAGTGTCGAGCAGCAGGGCAGCTGCACGCGGCGTCGTGCTGCGTATCCGTGTCGATTTTCGACATGAAACAGCACGGATTCGTGCTCAGAGTTAGGGTTTCATGATCTACACCTATAGGGCTAGAAGATTGTTCAATTAGTTTTCGAAAATATGTGGATTCAATCCACTCAAGCATTTCATCAATTACCTAGGTTCTAGGACTGATATGTGTCCGATACGGACACGAAATGGACACGACTCAACACAAATATAATACCTACTGCTAGGGGACACCTAGGGCTTCCTATCCATACAAAGAAAACAAAATTTGGTGGAGGGAATAGGGATTTACCTATATGTGCAATTTCCAATAAAAAGCTCCAAAAGGGGGGAGGGGTTCTCCTTGTTAGCCAAAACTCTCCAAATTGGTCCAAACCAGAGATTTCTCTCCATGAACTGTAAGGAACCTCAAATTAGATCGCCATGGAAGAAGTTTGGATGAAAAAGGATTAATATTGAATAAAATAGGAAGAAGTTTCAATGGAGGCTAACCTTGTTCTTACAAAATGAAGAGATGAACAAAAGGAGGCAAGTGGTTGAGAGGGATTTTATAGGGACATGCCCTAAGTGACCAGCCATAGGATATTAGGGTTAGGGTTTTTGGAATTTGATCTAGGGCTATCATTCCTCCTAGTCAAATCAAGGGCCTACAACCTAGGTTTCACACATGACTTAAATGCAACCTAGTTAACTCTAACTATCATGACTAAATCAAAACTAATCAATACTAACCATCACTAACCATGGCTAGCTAAGTCTAGGTATGACTAATCTAGGTTAGGCTAAACACAACACAAGGCAATCAATTAAATGATATTAAAATCACACCATCCCATTAATTATATTAAATTCCAAATAAATATATAATAAATTCAATTAATTCAAAAAGACCAAAATACCCTCAAGCTAAAAATAATGAAGTATCCTAATCACATGGCTAGGCTCTAGGGCAGTCACTCTCTACGGTTACACTATCAAAACACCAAAATCATAAGTCATGATTTGAAATGATTAAGAATCACCAAAAATTATATCATGATTTAAATATCATTACTAAAAGACTAAAATTGCAAAATTTCAAAATTACCCTCATCTGGAAAAACTGGGTGTTACAATCCTACCCACCTTAAAAAAATTTCGTCCTCGAAATTAAGATGATCGCACCCCCTTCTAGGTCAAACATAGTCAAGGGTCAATCACTAGTCAATTTTCTCAACATCCTAGTACTTCGTCATCAGCTGGTCAACTTCTTAAGATTTTACCTATGCTAGCTACCTAAGTTTTGGCAACTAGAATTTAGCAAAAGAGAAACTCTATAATAGGCTAGCTCTTAACTTCCCAATCCTATCAAGTCACCCATAACTAAATACCTACAAACTAAGCACACGAATCCCAAATACCACATATTCATAAGCTCAAGAACAACAACCCATCACATATATCCTAAGTATATCATCTGCAATCTATATGTATATAGGCCTCTCAGTCTTAGGTGAACTACAACTATACTCAAGGACAGGCTCTGGTCACTGGGTGCCTCACTGGAAGGGTAAAGGAAAACAATAAATAATCATCAAGGTCGTATGGCATACTAACATCCTATATTATGTAAACTGGTTGGTATTGTAGATAATAGGAGAATTATCTGCAATGGGTTACTATTCTAACACCAATGCTAACTATCACCTCTAGGGTACAGACACTCTACAAGTTACCATATCATTATACTATGAAGGTACTACCTATGAATAAGCTATACAAAACTAAAATATCCCTACTCCTAAGTCATTTGTAACAATCAAATGGTATGATGTTTAAAACTTTCTCAAGATATAATCTGTTAATCATATGCGTCTGTCCAAAATCATGTTGTCCAGAGTCTTCATCATGCTAGTGAGCAAGGCTACGATAATCACAGAGTCCTTGACTAAGGTACGTACCTCTAGGTTCATGGTATTTAAAATTTTCGTATTGCCGTATGCGACGGCGAAAACCTTAAATTCTCATACCCGAGAAATACATCCAAAATCTGACTACATGTCCTCACTATGCCAACTAACACGACTATCGAAGATTCTAGATCCCATAATTTAGGTGACCTAGCCCATATAATTTTTTGAAGAAAAACAAGATAACAAAAGAATAAGACAAAATTAATCAATCAGCAAGGAACAGATGGAATCGGATTTCAAGGTAGTTATAAAAGACAATTGAGGGAATAGAATCGAGAAGAATGGAACTTGCAGCAGGATCTCCAATGGTCTATGCATCCTCGACTGTCCTGACGATAGCTCGCCCTGCTAGTTTCCCCTGGTCTGTTGCTGATGCTGCATGAATCACTGCTGCTGAGAGAAATCGAAAATGACGGGAAAAAGTCTCTGTACAGACAGAGGTGCACCTCCAATGTAGTAGAAACGCCAACCTGAGTCGGCACAACAGGAGTTGCGGTCTCGAGGCCCTGATGAACATGACGAGAGGTTGCCAGCCTCTCGATAGTATCCCCCGAACCGAAGCGATGAGATCGTGTCTTCATAGCCATCATGAAGACAGATCAAAACAAGAAGCAATTTCTGAGAATGAAGCAAAAATTCAAAGGAGGACAGTTTATATTCAAGGGAAGTCAATAAGCAACAATTTAGATAAAGGAATCTGATTAAGAGTTTTCCTAGTGTGATTGAGTACCTCAAAAATATCCTAATCCTACTGCAGGCTGTAGTGATATTCTAGTTCGAATACCACTACATAAACTCGACCTGCATGGGCCACCACTAAAAATGTATCACGACCCGCACCCACCGTGAGAGTACGATTACGTAACAGCGTCCAGCCTACGCCGCAGTGTCGGCGGTAGAACGCTGTTCTAGATCATGAACTATAACTAGCATAATATGAATACTCTCCAAAAAGGAGTCCAATACAGAGGTACAACTCAATCATAAACTAAGGTAGAATGTAGCACGATGGAAAAAGATAAAGAAATCGTCAACTGAGGTACAGCAGAAATAACACGTCTCAACAATTACCAGTCTCAATATTTCTAAATATACAACTCTAAAAAAATAAGGACAACAACTAAACATGAAAGAAAGAACAATCTAAGCTATCTACACTAAGCAAGGGTATCATCCTCAGCAGCTGCCTGAACCTCCCCTGGGGTCCAAGTCACGAGTGTCATCTAGGCAAGCTCCAAGGTAAGGGGTGCAGGGTTCCTCATCATCCTCTGTAAAATTTTTAACAGGTCCAGTCAGGACGGGAGCGAGCATAATACATCTCACGCAGATTATAACAGGTTAGAAAATATAACGTACAATAGAGTAAGATATACGAAACGCTGAAAGAAGATATATATGAAAAACAGAAGGATATGATAATAGAAAATATCTATATATGATAAGTAAAAACTGTAAGTAACATGTGATTTAGAGTACAATATGGTTATGTAAACGGGTTAGGTTATACAATAAAATGGGACTCCTTTATACGTGGGTGTACAATGGACATATACAATTTCTTATACAATAGGATTGATCACATAACCATTTCTACTCTTCCTCCCCAATCAATACACAAGGATCCAATTCAGTTACGTTACCTTATACAATGGCTTGTACAATAGCTTGTACAATAGAGCTCAATGTGATAATGAGAGTACAATATGCACAATGAGTGTACAATGATATGGGTATACAATAAATACAATATGTTAGTGAAACACACATCACAATATGTATTTAGTAAACACAAAGGAGATAACATCGCAAAAGAAGATCCATACAGTACCAATCCGTGTTACCAACGTGTCAGCATCAAGTAAATTAATCTATGGCAAGAATAGACGTTCTAGCAAGTATGAAACGGTCAGAGAATGTACTCGCCTGGTATCTGAATGTCTGAAGTAAATGTACAGGCATAGATGAGGTACCTGACTCCTAGTTAGAGCAACACAAGTCAAGATGTATACAGGGGATGATAAATGTAATCTACTATACATCTGCATGCTGTCTAGGTCAAACTAGACCAAAGTCAACTCTCGGTCAACTCTAGTCAACTAGACTAGTCAAACTAGGTCTACTAGGTCAAGTCCTAGCCCAACAAATCTAATAAGTCTCACTAGGCCTAACCAAGCCTAGTCTAGCAATCACACACCAATCACAAGGCTATACAAGCCATCAATCACACAATTTATATTATATATACAACTCATATATTGCATACAATAGATATACATTTAGGCAATTAACTATATATAGATTAGGCATTCATAGGCACATATTAATGAGCTAGTGTGAACGTACATGCATATATTGGCATACAATACTAGGCCTATATATAATATGCCACCTATATATATATATATATATATATATATATATATATATATATATATATATATATATATATATATATATATATATATATATATATATACTACAATACTCTATACAATACATGCATGTTTATATATAGATAGGGTTAGGAGGGAAGAACACACATATAGACAATGTGTGTACATGATATAGGCTAGGGTGTGTGTGAGTGTTTGCAAATGAGATTGTGAGTGTGTGTGTGTTTACATACATAAACCTGTGTGTGTGTGTGAGTGACAACAAGTGTGGCATTTCAGTTAACATGCAAGGAGCTGTGGGTGTATGAAAATGAGAGAATAGTGTCATGTGTGCATGAGGGAAAATCAATATGAGTGTCAAATGTAGTAAACATGTAAATGTGTGAGTAGCATGCTATGTGAGGTACAGTGAGGGTTTAGGAAACAGTGATGTGAGGGTGTCTCAGGTTTTAACTTATGAAACCCATAGGTTTTACAGTGCAAAATCTCCAGTTTTTATAAACTTGGTAAATCTCAGTTTTCTGAACAACCCAACTTAGTTTGCAGTTAACAATACAACAATCTCAGGATAATGCAAACTGTGTTTTCATGAAACCAATTCCCAAATCCCAAAAAATATTTTCATGTTTAATCTAACATTCAAACAAATTTCCAATTTCAATCAAAACTCACTTCTCACGTTTAAATCAAACATTCAAACTAACTTTCAAGTTCAAATCAAATCTCAGTTTTGAACAATAATCTCGGTTTTCTTCTACACCAAATCTCAGTTTTCTTCAAATATACCAATCTTAGTTTGTGTGTGTTCAAACATGATAGTACAATAGAAAAGGGGTAATGTGGAGTGTGGCAATGAAAGGCAACACCATTCTCAGATTTTCATGAACAAGACTGTTTAAAAAGTGTGTGTAAGAGTGTCTAATCTCAGGTTTTTAGATAGGAATGTGTGTGTGTGATAATAGTGAGATCTCAGGAATTAGTGAAAAGGAATTTCAGTTCGTGGTGTGTGTGTTGGCAGGTTTTGTGTACACAGGTTTGTGGGACTGAAAACAGTGAAATCTCAGTTCACAGTTTTGAATCAAACTCAGTTTTAACATTAACATTTGAAAATCAAACCCAATTCGAAAACATATTTTAAGCAAATCAAAACTCAAATTTAGTTGGAAAACTAGGATTCAAATGACATAACCAAATCAGTGTAGTATCAGTCCACATATATATGAATCTTAACATGACAATTTAATCATCAAATCAATTTTAGAAAGGGGGATTAAAACCAAAAATTAATTCAAGGACTGTGTATCAGTTAACTGGGTTCACATATCCATTTACTCAACCAACACTCCATTGCATCAACACAAATCGAATCTAACATGTTCATCATTCATCAATTATGTAGGTGGACCTATCTAGACATGTAACATCATAAAAAATCAGTTTAAATGCAATTAAACCCCAGAAATTATTTAGTACACAGGTTGTATCAGAAAAATGGGGAAAAACCAAATCCCAGTTCGAAAATTAGTTAAAAATCCAAATTAATGGTTGGTAAAGTGTCGTGCATGTGTCAGTGTGTCCCACGGGTCATGGGGTATCCATACAACAGGACACAACGTGTCCTGACACTCACGTACACGCACAGACACACACAGTTCAGTGGAGTCTCGTACACGTGTGCCAGTCGGTCCAGGACACGACACACGACACAAGACACCTCGTGGTCGTGCCTAGGGGGTTCGCCAGGTATAGGGTTAGGTGTCTAGGTGCCTGATATGTGTCCACGTGGTGTCCAACTTTGTGTCCAAGCCCGTATCAGTGACCAAATGTGCGCGTGTGTGGGTGTTTGTAAAACCAGTGCGAGCTCGATATCTTCAAAAATACCAAACCAACTTGACCCAAAATTTGGGGGAATGCTGTCAGTGTGTGCCCCCTCGTGTCTATTAATTTTTGTGTCATAAGATTCAGTGTCGTGTCCGCTATCAGTATCGAACAACAGGGCAGCCGCACGCGACGTCGTGCTGCGTGTCCGTGTCGATTTTCGACACAAAAACAATACGGATTTGTGCTCAGAGTTAGGGTTTCATGATCTACACCTATAGGGCTAGAAGATTGTTCAATTAGTTTTCGAAAATATATGGATTCAATCCACTCAAGCATTTCATTAAATACCTAGGTTCTAGGACTGATATGTGTCCGATACGGACCCGAAATGGACACGACTCGACACAAATCCAATACCTACAGCTAGGGGACACCTAGGGCTTCCTATCCATGCAAAGAAAATGAAATTTGGTGGAGGAAATAGGGATTTACCTATATGTACAATTTCTAATGAAAAGCTCCAAAGGGAGGATTTCTCCTTATTAGCTAAAACTCTCCAAATTGGTCCAAACCTGAGATTTCTCTCCATGAACAGTAAGGAACCTTAAATTAGATCACCATGGAAGAAGTTTGGATGAAAAAGGATTAATATTGAATAAAATAGAAAGAAGTTTCAATGGAGGCTAACCTTGTTCTTGCAAAATGAAGAGATGAACAAAAGGAGGCAAGTGGTTGAGAGGGATTTTATAGGGACATGCCCTAAGTGACCAGCCATAGGATATTAGGGTTAGGGTTTTTGGGATTTGATCTAGGGCTATCATTCCTCCTAGTCAAATCAAGGGCCTACGACCTAGGTTTCACACATGACTTAAATGCAACCTAGTTAACTCTAACTATCATGACTAAATCAAAACTAATCAATACTAACCATCACTAACCATGGCTAGCTAAGTCTAGGGTATGACTAATCTAGGTTAGGCTAAACACAAACAAGGCAATCAATTAAATGATATTAAAATCACACCCATCCCATTAATTATATTAAATCCAAATAAATATA
>JANAVB010038978.1:0-98129 GCA_029216955.1 Iris pallida
CGAAATTCAATATCACACCTCATGGACACTCCGATTAATGTCACACTTGTCAAGATGGAATTAGAGGTTTGGATTGTACCTCCTTTCCGGTTGAGCCTAAAGGGGGTGACACTTTTTTTTTTTTTTTTTAACGGTCGGAGGGTATCATATTAATAAGAATGGAATAATCAGAAGGTGCTTTTTCGTTCATTCATTGGACACAGATAATCATATGAGAAAGAACGAAAGACAGAAGGTCCAGATCATTGGTTAATCAAGCCTACTACTTTACAACTAGTATAGCAAGCGAATTGCCAATACATATTTGCTTTTGGATAAGCCGGGGGAAGTGTGGGGGCTCCGCAGCCGAAGTCCATTTATTTCCCATTCTTTATAGCGTTCCATTCTTTACAGCGTGAGGTTTTGCTGATACCGGGAGCAAATCTGTTGTCCCATTTAATTTTGTCCAATTCTATTTTTCTTTATATTACATGTAAATCATCATCTATATCTACTCTCTTTAATAGGAAGAGAAACAGAAATAGACAGAATTAAATGGAACAGCAGATCTGCTCCCGCTGATACTTCCATGTGGAGTTGATGCCTAAGTTTTCCAATTAATATTAGAGTTATAATTACTCTTCAACCACTATTTGGTACTTTGAACGTCCGTACCAAGTGGTGTACAGAAGTATATACGGAAATGGGAATAACCATGCTTGTTTGGTTGTTAATTTGATTGCGGAATTGAGTAAGAAATTTTGAAAGTACGTATATTTTTAAGTGGGTAAAGTGCAAAAAATCCCTCGTTAAATATACGCCTTTTGCACTAAAAGATCTTTTAGAATTTTTTGTCAGTTTACCCCTCCTTAGATAACAAGTTCGCTCGTTTAGACCCCTCCAGCCAAAATTTAAAAAATTTATACCTAAACTACCCCTGTCCCCCTCTAACCCCTCCTCCCCCCGGCGGCGCCGGCGATCCCCCGGCCCCCCCGACCCCTCCCCCCCCCCCCCCTCGCCGCGCCGGCGATCCCCAGCCCCCCCGACCCCCCCCCCCCCCCCCCCCCCGATCCCCCCCGCCGGCGAGCCCCCAGCCCCACCCTCCTCGCCGGCGAGCGCCCCCCCGACCCACCCCCTCCTCCTCCCTCGCCGCCCCCCCCCCCCCCCCTCCTCCTCCTTCGACGGCCCCGACCGCCCCTGCTCCATCGCCGGCCCCGACCCCCCCCCCCCCCCCCCCCCCCCCCCCGCTCCCTCGCCGGCCCCGACGTCCCCCCTCCTGCTCCCTCGCCGGTCCCGACCTCCCTGCTCCTCCTCGCCGGCGAGCGACCCCCCGACCCCGCCTCCCCCCCTCCGCCCGCCCCTCCCCCCTCCCCCCCTCCCCCCCCCCCCCCCCCCCTCTGCCTCCGTCGCCGGCGAACACAGCCGAAGAAGGAGGGGGGGAGGGAGGGATAAAATTGTCAATTGGGGGCAAAATGAGCATATTTTAAACTTTTGGGTATTTTAAGAGCATGGGGTCTTTTAGTGCAAAAGGCACATATTTAACGAGGGATTTTTTGCACTTTACCCTTTTTAAGTTTTATACTAGTTTTTGTCCGATAAAAATAACTTATGATATTTGGATAGATAATATATTTTTTTTTTTTGCGATGCAATATTTTATAACTTAGAAAGCGGTAAAATTAAAAATGTATTATAAGAGTAATAAAATTAAGTAATTAACTAACAGCCTCCAAGAGGTCAAAAAATTATTTTTGTATATTAATGTACACAAAAAAAATTATTTATAATTTTACTCAGAAATACAGTAATTATAAATTTGATCAAAAATAAATATATAATTTATTTATATTCATGTACAAAAAGAATATCATTAAAAAAATAAGTTTCAACCCACCTCGGCTAAAAAATTGTGAATGTGAGTGGAAAATTTCAGCTCGTTGATGAGCCAACATAAACTACAAACAAAAAAAATTGTGAACGTGAAAGTAACTAACCCATCTCCATCTTGGATATAGGTCTTCTTCATCGTATGGAATCAGAAAGCATGCAATGCATATAGAAAAGGTAGATTCAAACATAAAAGGATGATGAAGAAGAAGAAGAAAAATAACAACAACATTAACAATTCGGCGGTGGTTGATTATGAAGAATAGTCTAGCCTGCTTACTTTGTCCCATCTTTCTAGAATGATAATAGTATAACGACGACGAAGAATTCTAGTCTTCAAGAGGCGGCACATTATGCCCGCTAATGATCATGTAGAGGTATACTTCTTCTCAAGCGCGCAAATAAAGACCAGCTGGATTGATTGACCATCTTGTAACAATTTTCGTCTAGGACTCTTTATACAAGTTTGAAGGGTGCTCATGAACTTTAATTGTAATAAAAAGAGAGGTAAATTTAAATACATGCTAATTGGTTATCTAGATTTTATGGCATGATTCTTCACATGCTTGCTAGATGAGAATTTGATACTAACATAGATGATTGATGTCAAGTCGAGATTTAAAAAAAAAAAAAAAAGGATGTCAGATTGACAGCTTGTCACATTAATTTGTCAAGTATTGTTTAATAGAGTTTTTTATTTTTGATCCATATCCGACCCCATTTTAATAGGAGATGACTTAGATAATGATGACCTCTCATACTAAAAGAAGGGGTACCAGTTTGATCATGCTACTACTCAGTGGCGGAGCTACCAGGGGGCTGGGGTGGGCTCCAGCCCAAAAAAATATTTTTTTGGTTTTTTTTTCATATGTTAATTTTTTTGTTTTTTTTATATAAGTCACTACTAAAATATCATCTAATAGCGACGTAATTTAGCGACGGTAAGAAATGACGTCGCTAGTTATGTAATTTAGCGACAGCTTTATAAACACGTCGCAAAACGTCGCTGACTAGCGACGTTCCGCGACAGGAGTTTATTACGTCGCTGAATTGCGACGTTCGGCGACATATTACTAGCATACGTCGCCATTTTTGCGACGTTTAGCGACGTCAACACGTGACGTCGCTAAGTTTTTTTTACTTAGGGCACACCGTTTCCTTTTTTCCCCCTCATTCTCACTCGAAAATACTCAAAAATTTTAATTTCCTCCCCACCCCCCGGCGACTCCCTCCCCCTCTGTCAGTGCCCTCCCCCCCGGCGACCGCCTCCCCCCCGGCGACTCCCTCCCCCTCCGGCGAGCTCCTCCTCCTCGAGATCCTCCTCCTCGAGCACCTCCTCCCCCAATCCGTGCTCCTCCTCCTCCTCTTCCTCATGTAAACCCTAACCTAACTCCTCTCCTTCCTCCTCCTCCTCTCCCACGGATACACACACACGGACACACGGACACACGGACACACATCGTGTCCCCAAAGACTCTGGTGGTGCACGCATACGTCGATGGGGGCAGCGTCCGTGTCTGCGTCAGAGACTCTGGTGGTGTCTACGTCGAGGGGCGTAGGGTGGCATATGAGTCGAGTGTGTATGGGCGGTCGGGAGCATCAGGAAATGAAGGTGGCGCCAATCGGAATTTTTAGGGGACGAGAGAAATTTTGAGTTTGGGGTAGGGGAATTTTTTTTGGATGAAATGAAAAAAAAATCTGTTCTACCAATATATATCACGATTCGCAACGACGAAACAGGTCCTTCGCTAAGATGTCACTAGATATTTAGCGACGAAACAACAACAATATAGCAACAACGATTTTTTAGTAGAATCCAAATAATATATTTGTCGATAATCATTTGATGTACCGTCGCTACGTAGGGATTGAACAACTTTCGTTACTAGTCGAGATGTTGATTTGACATATTTTTGTAGTGGTGTTGCTACTACACTATTATTATTATTATTATTACTATTATTATTAAGAGTACAGGTTATAGTATATTTGGGGTCATTTTAAATGAAAATTAAACTGATTAAATCAAGATCACTCATTGAATCAAATCCAAACCTTTTAAAGTGATATGCAGATTTTTAAAACACATCCATATCAAAATATCCAAGTAGACGGTGATTTTATATCAAAATTTTCTCGAGTTTATACGATAACATAGAATTATGCTAGTATCTTGAGGGTATCAAAATAATAGGATATTAGGATATGGGCTAAAAGTTAGTACCCTAAGTTAGTACCCTAAGTTAGTATCTTGGCTAGAATTTGGTATCCTAGGATAGTTAGATATCCTAGTATCTTAAGAGTGTCCTAGATTAGTCTATGGTAATAGGATACCCTATAGGGGGGAGAAGGCAGGGGTAGGGGGGAGGGGGCAGGGGACATGACCCTAACCCTATTTCGGACACGACTCTGTGACACAAGACACAGGACACAAGACACAGGACACACACACACACACACAATACATACATATATACCTATATATATAAATACACATATCTACATATATACATGTATATATATACTCACACACTTACATACACACACAAATACATATATAAATATATATGTATACAATGTATATACACATCAAAAATCCATTTGAAATTTATTTTAAGAATCTGAAATGTTGACGATATATACCCAAGGTTCACAATATCGGTATCGGAATCGGTATCGGACTATTCCTATGAGTATTGGTATCGGCGATATCGGTAGTATCGACGGTATCGTATCGGAGTATCGGACTTTGGTATCGGAAAACAAATAATTATTAATAAATTATTTATATTTAAAAACATATATTTTATACATTTAGGCATAATTTTAAGTATTTCAGCGTTATTTCTTAGTAGTTTTGAAATTATATGAAATAGTAGTCACCCTTACCGATTGGTTTTGCCGAATTGACCGGAACAAAGACCCCCAATGTCGGTATCGGTCAATATTTGGTATCGGTCGGTATCGGATCGGAACATGCCAAACCGTATCGGTATCGGCCGTATCGGATCGGTATCGGCCGATACTTTAAACCATGTATATACCATGGTTTTGCCTTTTAGTTGTAGGAATACGAGAGGTTGACATGGTTGTCACATTAAGGATCTTTGAGGAGGTGACATATTGTGAAAAGATATATCCTTATAGTTCTCTTACGTAATGTTAAAGAAAATCCATAGGAGAACTATATATAAGGATATATTTTTTCACAATATGTCATCTTGTCAAAGACCCTTAATGTACCAACCATGTTACCGCGGTATTGGTATTTGGATACCAATAGCGATAAGGTAAAGGGTGCCAATAGCGATAAGGTAAAGGGTACCAACTTAAGGTATTGGTATTGGGATACCAACAGCGATAAGGTAAAGGGTACCTTGGTAGGTAATGACTAGAAATAGGATATTTGACTTAGATTTGACCTTGTTTGACAAAGGTTGACTATTTTGACTGAAAGTCAAAGTAGAGTCAACATCTGACCTAGATTGGACTAAGAGTTGACAAAGTCAACTATAGGTCAACCCTTGACCTAGTTTGACATTGTTTGACTTTGTTTGACTTAGCGATGGCCTAGATTGACTTTGTTTGACTTAGTACAATCTAGTTTGACCTAGATTGCATATCATTGTTATTAGTAACTGTCCGCTACTAATGTGTGTCCCATAATAAGACATAATATACGAATTTGTGCCTGTTGGATAATGTGTGTCCATCTTTGCAGAATTATTTCCAAATGGATATGAATTACTACTTGCGGAATCGTTCATGGATGTACAATCGTTGTCCTGATGATATGTGTGGTGTACGGGATGAATACATAACGGGAGTAGAGCAGTTCCTGCAGTTTGCTAAGGCGTTCCCTCAGTACATGGACGGTACCAAAATTAAGTGTCCGTGTGTGAAATGTCATAACGTGAAATATTATCCAGAAGTGGAAGTGACATATCATTTGTACTCGAGGGATTTCACGCCTAATTACTATCAGTGGACTGCACACAGAGAACTTGTGTCTTTAGCATCAGAACCGGAGCCTTATGTTGAGCCGTATATGCATGCGGGACCTAATTTTGTTTCAGATAATCATGCATACGACGACGGGTGCGTGAACATGGTTTTCGACGCTGCGGGGCCTTGTTTCGTTCATGATGCACCTGAGGAGGCACCGAACGCCGATGCTGCACAGTTCATGGAGTTGCTGGAGAATGCAAGGACTCTATTGTATCCTGGTTGTGAGGATCATTTACCGTTGGAGGTGATTACAAGACTGTTGAGCATTAAGTCAGATTTTAACATGTCGCAAGAATGCTACAACCGAGTGTTGGAGTTGATTATAGAGATCTTGTCGGCGGGTGCTAAGTTGCATAAAGACTTCTACCGGTCTAAGAAGATGGTGAGATCGCTCTGGATGGGATACGAGAAAATCGATTCTTGTCGCAATGGGTGCATGCTGTACTACAAAGACGACAAGGACGCAGATGTGTGCAGATTTTGTGGTGCTGATCGCTGTAAGACAACTAGTACAGGAAGGTCTACCGGTGCAAGAAGACCGATCGATTCAATGCACTACTTGCCTTTAACGCCGCGGTTGCAAAGATTATTTATGGTGAAAGAGACGACCGAAAATATGAGTTGGCACATACGAGAACAGATTGAAAGAGTGTTGGATCACCCATCCGATGGAGAAGCGTGGAAGTACTTTGATCGAGTGTATCCTGATTTTGCTTCAGATCCGTGTAATGTCAGGTTGGGACTATCTTCTGACGGTTTTACACCTTTTGGTCTTTCGGGATCCCAGTATTCGTGCTGGCCTGTGATTGTCACTCCGTATAACCTACTGCCTTGGATGTGCACGAAGACTCAGTACATATTTCTAACCGTTATAATTCCTGGTCCGAACAATCCCAAGAGTAACATTGATGTGTACTTACAGCCTTTGATAGATGAATTGAATCAGTTATGGGAAGTAGGCGCTAACACATACGATGTTTCTAGGAAGCAAAATTTTTAGATGAAGGCAACCCTTATGTGGACCATCAATGACTTTCTGGCCTATGGAATGTTATCTAGATGGAGTACTCATGACCGTCTCTCATGTCCGTATTATATGGACCGTAGTAAGGATTTCCGCTTGAAACACGGAGGAAAACCGTGCTTCTTTGATTGTCATCGACAATTTCTTCCAAAAGATCATCCGTTTAGAAGGAACATGAATGCATTCCGTGCCGGCGTTGTAGAGAAAGGTGATCCACCGCCAAGGTGGTGCAGAGCCACGATATGGGAGGAGGTTAGAGATTTTCCAAGTGCTATCGAAGATCCTACAGCTGGGTACAAGTGCGATGGCTTTGGTAGAGATCATAACTGGACAAAGAGGAGCATATTCTGGCATCTACCATACTGGAGTACCAATCTGATCAGACATAATCTTGATGTCATGCATATTGAGAAGAATATATTTGATAACATAATTAATACTGTGATGGACGTAAAGGGAAAAACGAAAGACAATCCCAAGGCCAGGTTGGACTTAGAAGAAATATGCAAACGTCCTGCGTTGTATTTGATAGAGCAGAATGGAAAACAGTTCCTGCCGAAGTCAATTTTCTCGCTGGACAAGGAGGATAAAGTGAGACTTTGTCGGTGGATCCAGGGCCTAAATTTTCAGATGGATATGTGTCAAATATGAGAAGATGTGTCGATCCGAAGGAAAACAAATTGACGGGTATGAAGAGCCACGACTGGCACGTATTCATGGAGAGGTTAATTCCGATTGCATTTCGGGAATTCTTATCGCAGGCAGTTTGGGATCCATTGACGGAGCTTAGCATATTCTTCAGGGATCTTTGTTCTAAGAAATTGCTCGTTGATCGTCTAGAAAAGCAAGAGAAAGATATTGCGGTAATACTATGCAAGCTAGAGAGGGTGTTTCCTCCTGGATTCTTCGACTCTATGGAGCATTTGCCGATTTATCTATCCTATGAGGCACGTGTTGGTGGATCCGTCGAATATCGATGGATGTACCCGTTCGAGTGACATTTGAATCACCTAAAAAGAAAGGTAAAAAATAAGGCACGGGTCGAGGGTTCTATTTGTGAAGCCTATGTTCTCGAGGAGATTATAAACTTTTGTTCGATGTATTTCAAGCCTCATGTTGCAACTAATAGAACGAGAGCTTCCAGAAACGACGACGGAGATCATGAAAGTAATGATACAATACTGAAGGTATTCAATGCTCTAGGAAAGCCATCAGGTAAAATGAAGAAGAGATATCTGAACGATGATGAGCTAAGGGCTGCTTAGGTGTATGTATTACTCAACTCCGACGAGGAGGAAGTAGAGAAACTAGAGGGGTAAGTAATTAATACGTCTATATTATTTTAATAGTGTTGATTATTATACTATTATATTAATTGCACGATGTTATTTTCAGCATATTTAATGATGATGTGAGGTCAGGTAGGCCACACATAACAGAAGAAGAACTAGAATAAGAAATGAGGCGTTATTTTCCATCATGGTTGAGTGCATATGTAAGACTTGAGAACTCTGTAATTACCTTTCTGTATATGCACTTGATTGAGAATGAGCTTAATTGCTTCTTTCGTGGTATTTAGGTCGATCGTCCATACGCAAGACTTGAGAATGAGTCTATTAGAACGCTAGCCAAGGGACCAATTTATGCTGCAAAAATATGGCCAAGCTACTGTGTTAATGGGTTTAGGTTCAAGTCAACAACTTGCCCGATCAGAGACAACTTTGTGGATCTAGACTCCACCAAAAATAGCTGTTTGTGTATCAGATCTTCGAACTACAAAAATGTTGATGCGGGCAGCGATTCTATGGCGTGCTACGGGAGATCGTGGAGCTGACATATAGTTATGGAATAGAGCCTGCTAAGATTGTGTTATTCAGGTGTGATTGGTTCGATCCGATTGAAGGTCAAGGATAGAAAGTAGACAAGCACGGTCTTGTTGACATAAACTATTGGCGTCGATATCAAGCCTATGAACCATTTGTCCTATCAAGTCAGGCTCAGCTCGTGTACTTCATAAGTTATCCTAAACGGGGAACAACAAGGTCGGACTGGTGGGCAGTATGCAAGACCAAAGCTAGAAATACCTTTAAGGTTGACGATATAGCTTATGAAGAGGATGAACTACCTCTTGTAACAAATATTATAGAAGTAGACACGACGAAAGTTCCTCATTACACATCTAATTGTGTAGAAGAAGTAGAATTATCTGAAGAGGAAGATGCAGATGAAAGTGAAGATGTAGAGAAGGAAGAAGAAGAAGAAGAAGTAGATGAGCTAAACGAACTAGATGAATTTTTAGAAGAGGATTAAATTTGTACGTTTATTTTATCATCATATTTGACACTTTAGTGACACTTCTATCATATAAATCTGTGACACTTCAGTGACACTTTATTGACACTTTTATATATGACTATGATATTTTTCAAAAATCTGTGATGTCTATCATATAAATATTTTTTTTGTTTTATTGTCATATGTTATTATCAGGTATGACTAGACCAAGAGGACGACGCGGAGGATTTTATATTAGGTAGTCCCGTCAGCCTCGGGCTGGGGATGGAGATTCCGTACCCTCATCCTCATCTCCGAGTACGCCATTGTACCATTCTGTTCCCGGTCCATTACCGGGATAGGGCAGTTCCAGCAGGTTGGCGACTCCTCCCTCGTCGTCTAGCCTTCCCGATCCCGCGTCCAGCATCCCTGATCCCCCGTCCAGCATTTCTCCTGTCGACGGCTCTATGGAGGGAGCCGACGCCGCGTATATGGAGGACGGCGATCAGACTGATCCTGTCCAGGCAGGAGGTGAGAGCGACCCTCCATGCGCTCCCCCGGGCGAGACGCGTATGAAGATTTGGACGGACGGGCCTATGAAGTAAGTTAATTAGTTAATATATATTTCTTAAATGATTATATATACATATATATTCATGAAAATTATTATTGTATAGGTATCGGCCTTCTGCAGTACAGAGACAGCTGGAGGTATTTCTGAGGCAGAACTATGGTGGGCCTTGGATTAACTACTCAGATGCTCCCGCAGATAGGAAGGCCTTTTGGTTCGCCCACTTCAGGTAAAAAATTTATTTATTTTTAAATTTTAATAATCATTTGTGTATATTATACAACTTTTGTATTTTACTTCTTGTAGAGGACCTATTTCTATCCACCACACCGGGCGGCGAGGATCGAGGGCTAATTTTCTGCCGTCGCAGCCAAGCTCATCCGTGATGCGATCCACGACCAGAAGTGTCGTGATCGCTCCGGAGAGCCGATCCATGGTTGGATCACGCCAGAGCAGTGGGCTGTGATGAAGGCTAGAATCAGCGAGCCTAAGTACCAGGAGCGGTCTGACAAGGCCAAGGTGGTGCGGTCGAGCGCCGGTAAGTGGTGTGGTGGCTCCATTCCGATGACGGAGCATTTTTGTCGTCTGGTACGTTTCCTATGACGGACATTAATTTATATATAGTTTGATAGAATGTTTAATACTAATAATAGATAATATATTTTAACAGGTAAAAAAGGGTGAGGACCTGAACATGGTGACCGTCTTCCTGGTCACCTATCGGAGGGCTGGGGAGTTCATTGATGAGAGGGCGACGCAGGCATATGTACGTTCTATTCTTTATATTAATTTACTATAATTTAGAAAACAGAAAAATAGATATCAATATAGACTTTAGCAAACACTTACACGTTAGCAAACATTGTTCTAGGCCGAGTTTGTTCGGCTACAGGAGGAGGCGGCTGCTGCTGCTAGTACGCCAGCAGAGGGAGGGACTGGTAGTTCCTCCCAGCTGCCTACGGCTCCATTGCCGGACGAGCTCTGGATGACCGCCGTTGGCGGTCTTCAGAAGGGTACGTACTAAGGTACGGGATCCTACGGCGCGTATTTGGCTTCAGAGTCATCCCGGGCCCCCTCTGTCAGTACGCAGTGTCCGGCTTCGCAGGCGTCGTCATGAGCTGAGGATGTTCGTCGTCAAATCGAGGAGCTGTGTCGCGAGTTACAGCAGCAGATTTCTGATGCGGTCGAGCGACGATCCGACCCTTCGATCGTCACCGGACGATTTGATGCGGTCGAGCGCACTATACAGAAGCTGATGAGTCTGCATCAGGCTATAGCTGCCAGCTTGCACACGCTCATCGAGTCTACGCAGCGCACAGAGTATAGACAGGTCAAGCTGGAGGGATCGCAGAGGAGCATGTCTGTCTCACTCACTCAGGTTTCGGCTTCGCTTGAGGCGAGTACTGAGAGGTTGGTGAGTACCCTTGCTGTTAATGGTGAGCGACTGCGAGAGCTGGAGCAGATACGTTCTCCCGGTCCATCGACGGCGCCAACTCCAGACATTGCACTGCCTCCTACTGCCCCTACGGTGTAGCTCACCCAGGAGCAGTATGACTACATTCTATCCCAGTTACGCGGCAGGGGGCCGTAGTGATTTTATTGATTTTTTTATGACTTATATGTATTGGCCCTATGGACAAATTGTTTATTGCTACACTGTTGTTTATACACTTGGTGGGAGACTTTTATCATCTTTCATTTTTATTTGACTCTGTTGGATGTTTGTGAGGATGTGTGTCTGTGATATTTACTTTGCACTGCCTCCTATTTTTATTGTAATATTTACTTTGTGATATCTGCGACGGGGATGACAAATATACCTATGCTGGGTTATAAGCGATGATCTGATATACAAAGGAGGTGCTGTCGAAATTTTAAAAAATATAATGTGTATTTTTGTGATGATGTGTGTCTGTGTTTACAGTGAATGTAAAATACAGTGTTCGGAACCATCGACAGTTTCGATTACTGATATATGTTTTATCTTGGATAGAAAGAGCAACAGTTCAGGGTGTACTTCTGAGAGCTTCATTTTCACGTCCTTCACTTTCTCCGAACGTCGTAAAGGTTCCCGAGAAGGTGAAGGACGTGAAGAGGAAGCTCTGAGAAGTGCACCCTATACTGTTGCTCTTTCTATCCAAGATAAAACGTAGAACAGTAAGCGAAACTGTCGATGGTTCGAACACTGTACTTCACACACACTGTAAACACAGACACACAACATAACAAAAATACCAATTATATTTTTTTAAATTTTTTTATAATATCTGCGACGTATAGCGACGTTCTGCGACGGACAGCGACGGAACGTACTCGTCGCTATACGTCGCTAAATAGTGACGTAACGTCGCTAGACGTCGCTAAAATGCTGACGTGGGATATGACAACCTGTCAGTGGGCGTCGCTAAATTTGTCGCTAGGCGTCGCCAAAGTGCCCACGTGGCTGCCATGCCATGTCATCATATATAAAGTTTACCGCGTCGCAACATGGTCGCTCTACGTCGCTATTATGGCGACGTAACGTTACGTCGCTATCTGTCACGAATTTTGCGACGTCTAGCGATACTAAACGTGACGTCGCAAATAGCGACGTAGAGCGACGAAATTGTCATCTACAACATGCCTATACGCGACGTCCAATTTTCGTCGCTAAATACGTCACAAATAGCTTTTAGCGACGAATTTTTCTTATTTAGCGACGTCTTCTGACGTCGCTAAAAGGGGTTATTTTAGTAGTGAGTGTACCCATGGCCAGCCCACCCGACCTAATCTAGCCTACCCTACTTCGGAATCCTAGCTCCGCCCTTGCTCCTACTTATGCATGTCGTACAAGTATAAACAAGATATGGGTATTTTAAAAAATATAAATGTTGTTATCTATATATGTTGCTTGAATACAAATACAAACACAAAATGGATACGAACACCTTTTTGTTTTATTCGTGGTACAAGGAATATATATATATATATACACACACACACACACACACACACACACACACATACACACGCAGGCGGAGTCCCGCCAAAGTCCCGTCCCTCCTGCACCATCGGATCGGGGAGCCCATGCGTGCGTTCGTTCGATCCAATGGTCGAGGACAAAGGGACTCCCGCGGGGCTCCACGGGCTCCCAATCCCCTCACATATATATAAATATATCAGTGCCGGACTTTAGATTTTGAGGCCTGAGGCGAATTCTAAAAGTTGTGACCCTCAAAGCTTAATATTCATATTATATTATTTTTTCCAATGATAATATTATAATAGTATTTTCAACCCAAAATTCAAGAAACAAAATCTAATATCCAAAAGAATATATGTTATACTGAATAAATACTAATAAAACTGAAGATGTTCCAAAGCAAAAGATAAAATAAATGTTCCAGACAAACAAATAAATAAAAATTTGACAATGTTTGGGATAGTTATAATTAAAAAAATTAGACTATCAATCACTTCCTCGAGGCATCACATAGTCAATTAAATATTACTCGTCTTGCTATTTTTGATGCAAAAGTATTGAATAAGTTTATTGTAGAGCCTCAGCCTCATGTAGAGTTTCGTGATGGTTATATATGTTTCAAAAACTGGAAAAAGCCATAGATATCATCAAATGTTTCTAAAATTGGTAAAATAAAAAAATGTCATAAGTGCATAAAATTATCTAGAGACCTACCAAGTTATTCACTTATATGAAAGTGCATTGATATATTAAAAGTTCAAAAAAATATTGTGTAAAATTTTCCACTGATATATTAAAAGTTAGAAAGTATTGTGTAAAATTTTCAAGTCTGATTTTAGTGTGAAATTTATATCATTATTAATTTATTATATATATTAAAAACAAAGTGGTGGTCGAGAGTCTATCAGACTCTCTATTTTCTAAAAAGTCAAAGTGGCCGGCAACCAAAAAAAATTATTTAATATTATTATACAAAAATATCAAACATTCAAAATCCATTCCCACACACGTGGTCACGTGGAAGTGGAAGAAAGAGGACCGTTGCTGCTGTTTTCGCTTCTTTTTAACTCGACGACAGTCGACTCTTTTCTAAATTAAAAAAACCTAAAGAATTTTGATGCCAATGCCACATATTCTTTTCTCAAGAAGTCAGAATTTGTTTGCCTATACATCTATACGTCATTGAGAAATGGGCTTAAAAAGAATAGATAAGTAGGTGTCAGACCATCTGGAGTGGTGTTGGCCGATACACACTATAAAAAAAAATGGGCCATTTGTAGTAGGCTTATATATATTGAAAAAAAAAATTTGTGCCCTCAAATTTTTGGACATGAGGTAATAGCCTCATTGGCCTCATATTAAGTCCGGACCTGATATATATATATATATATATATATATATATATATATATATATATATATATATATATATATATATATACATATATATTTTTTTTATATATATATATATATATATATATACATATATTTATATATATGTATACATATATATATATATATATACATATATATTTATATATATATATATATATATATATATATATATATATATATATATATATTTTTTTTTTTTTTTTTTACATATATATATATATATATATATACATATATATATATATATATATATATATATATATATATATATATATATATATATATATATATATGCATGTGGTCCGAGTGGTAAGGAGATCGATTCCCGGTGGGAGCATTCGCCACAAATATATATATATATATATATATATATATATATATATATATATATATATATATATATATATATATATATATATATAAAATAAATATATATATATAAAAAATATATATATATATATATATATATATATATATATATATATATATATATATATATATATATATATATATATATATATATATATATATATATATATATATAGCAAATGACCTCTAGTCTAGTGGTTAAGATAGATGCATGCGGCCCGAGTGGTCAGGAGTTCCCACTGGGATTCGAACTCCTGACCACTCGGGCCACATGCATCTATCTTAACCACTAGACTAGAGAGAGAGAAGAATATATATATATATATATATATATATATATATATATATATATATATATATATATATATATATATATAGAGAGAGAGAGAGAGAGAGAAGAATATATATATATATATATATATATATATATATATATATATATATATATATATATATATATATATATATATATATATGTTTTAACTATTTGATTATAAAGGTGGACATCAACAATTATGTGGAAATGTTGGCCATTGATTTCTTGAAGGAACAATATGAAGCTTTGAGCATTGAAAGGTGGCTTCTGAATTAGAACTTTTATTAAATACAGCTGTATACAGTGATGGATTCAGAAGTCTAGGTATAGGGAGATTCTGACTTCTGCGAATTACTAATTTACTACATCAAGAGGTCATAACAATTTTTTTAGGATATATTTACTCATAAGATGATAAATACTAATTAGCCTTTATATATATGTTCGAATCTAAAGAGAAGAAATTGTATAGGCCTTATTAAATTGGACACTTCACCAAGTAGGCAACTAAAAATTAGAACTTTATATACAAAAGTATAGTTTAAAATTAGAAGATTTGTTAATAATGCAACACATAGATGTAATTCTACCTATTTGATGTTGAAATTATGTATTAAACATAAAAATGTTATTATCAAGTTCCAATTCCGTTAAATTGATAACTCATCACTCCACATGATGATGTATAAGCCTAAGTTGTGTATGTATAGGCATAAATGTTGCACAATGAATAAACTTCTCAAGAGTAAGGTTGAAGCAGCAAAAATAAGCATAAAATTGATATATACATATATATGAAGAATGATTATTTTTATTAATAACTCGCAGCGAAAATACATGGGCTTTCAATACCTATTAGAAAATCTGCCAGATTTGGCTTACAACTCATAAAATAAGATAAAATAAAGGTGTTTCATACATCACGTCCTTTATTATTGCAATGGCAATAACACCTTACAATGAAAAGCTTCAAATTGTAGGAAGAGCTTCAAAATGTGTTGAACGAGCTTCTAATGCCCTTGGACGTCTGCGTTGCTCCTCTCAGCTGCAAGGGCGATTGTCAGCATATTGGAGAATATATTAGTGAGTGGTACCAACTCAACCACCTAAACCAACATAGAAAATGGGTCAAAGCATGCATAATTATTGCATGATCTTTCTACTTCTCTAATTTCAATTAACAATTAAAAAAAACACAAATAAATGCATCTCACTTATAAGTGATTCTTACCCACGACCAACTTTTCTTTCCTATAAAACATTGATTATAAAACACTATCAAGCAAAACAATCATTAGCATGCAACCTATCCATATGATGGTCCATGAGCGACTCTCCATAATATGACATAGCTTTATATTGCAATAATAAGGGTGGTGTAGAATACAAACTCTCCAATCCAGGTAGCGGGGCCAACTGTATAGTCTTGTACGTCCCTGCACAATCTTCCTTTTTCAAATATATCTACGAATACTGCTAAGCCGACACGATTATGTCGCTACAGATATCATTCAATGAACCAAACATTGTGCACAAGTTGTCCATGACCATATATGCATGTATATCCAACTCAACTTAAAACATAACTTAAATGATAATAAAAACTTGCAAATAATATTTACAACATATCTTATTCTTTATTTCATAATCCTCGAGCTGCAGACGAATTCATACTTCCATTACAGAGTTATCTCAACTTGCGACCCAACGGTCTCAAATAATTGTCGTAGTTCATTTTTTTTACTTTTTATGTAGAGTCAATGAATTCCAATTAAAAAGGGATATCAATTCACATTACAAAAATAAGAGGTATTGGCGATGCTCATATTAAATGACACTAATCACAACAATTATGTTGCTAAACTGCATTAGACACATAGTTGACGACGTTTTGACCGGGTCACCTATTTTCTAATCGCAAACTAGCAAAAATGTTGTTGTAGCGACCTATATAGTGACGTCGCTACATGTTGCCAAATTATCGACATTTTGCGACATATCTAATAACGTAGCTAAATTAGCAACATAATATTAGTGCTATTTGTCGCGAAAATGATGACTATGTTAGCGATGCCATGCATGAATTAGCGACCTCCTTGCTGATATGGCAAAGTCTGCCATGTCAGCAATTTTGCGAAGTAATAGTGACAATTAGTGATGCCTCTATTTATAATTTAGCAATGTCGTGTGAGTTGCTAAATTGACATTGCTAACTATCATAGATTATATTCTTGGTAGCGACATGTTAGCGACGTTCTGATACGTTTAGCAACATTTGGATAAATGTTAGCAATGTTATTTTTGTGTACCTAATTTCGCTAAATACCAAAAGTATTACAAAATGCACCAATATAACACAATATAGGAACCCATACATAATATATCACATAATATGAAGAGAAATGTAATTCACTTTCTTATTTTCATCAAAGAATATCCCTTATTATATAGAGGAAATATACAATTTATGTACATTCATAATTATAGGAAAATACAATTATATTGACTAAAGTGTATCAACCATATATGTAACCATATATGTTAATACCATACATATTACTACAATGATTATCATCATATTTTTCCATAATTGTAGGACTTTCCTTCAATACTCCCCCTCAAGTTGGAGTGTATGTTGATCAACCCTAACTTGCCCGGTAATGTGGAGAACTAGTTCGAACTCAATAGCTTTGTGAATATATCTGCTCGTTGCTTCTTGGTCCGTATGTGCTTTGTTTTAACGAATCATTTTTGTATTTTTTTACGCACCACATGACAGTCTATTTCTATATGTTTGGTTCATTCATGGAACACATGATTTGAGGCTATGTGTATTGTTGCCTTGTTATCGTAGAACAATTTAACTGGCTGCACATGTCTAACATTCAAGTCCTTCAAAATATATTGCAACTACATTATTTCACAGCATGTAGTAGCCATACTCAGCTTCTGCACTTGAACATGGACTATACTTTGTTTTTTGTCTTCCATGAAATAGGAGCAAGTCCGAGGAATATATAATAGCCAGTTGTTGATCTTCTAGCGTCCTTGCACCGAATCCAGTCTG
Source organism: Iris pallida (assembly GCA_029216955.1). Lineage (NCBI taxonomy): Eukaryota > Viridiplantae > Streptophyta > Magnoliopsida > Asparagales > Iridaceae > Iris > Iris pallida. The sequence goes on from JANAVB010038978.1 coordinate 17,852, forward strand.
CATCACAATATTCCCTTAACTCCAACGACCCTTTGGAAGGTAAGAGAACTCCATGACTAGGTGTTTGCTTGATGTACCTCAATACCTTATGCACTGGTTGTGAGACTCGTTTCACAGTATCGGTATTTGTATACGGATACACAAGTATTTACTGATCTATTTAGTTTTATTGACTGTATCGAGACTGTTAGAATACCTGTTGGCATTGCCATATGCCTGTGTTAGGATCGACATGTAGAATAGTGAACCCGAAATTTTTCTCTAAGTAAAGAGATTTTAACCTTTCGAATAATCCTTCGAAAATCCACAGAAATCTGATGGACCATCCGAATGACCCATTTTAGATAGCAAAAAGTTGCTGTGACATTTCGAATTCTCTGACGAAAATTCGAGAAAATCTGCCGGATCATCCGACCGTTGGTTGGGATGGGATATTTTGATAAATAGTTCTCTGATATTTTGATGAATTGTAATGATACGTTCTTTCGTCCAGTGGTTTTTTGGTTTTGATACGTCTTATTATCCAATGGTTTCTTGGTTTTGTTTGATAAATGGTCCAGATTAATCCTGATCGAGTCATAGATCGCTATCGGACGGTCACAATTAATTCCCATTCTCTATATATACAAGTTCGATTTCTTTCAAAATTTCTTTTAGTTTCTATCATCACTCTTATTCTCTTCTCATTTCCACTCCATATTCCTCAAGAGCTTCGAGCTTGGTCTTGAGACCTCAGAGTGTGGTTTCTGAACCCCTCTTGATGGTGGAGTTGAAGAGTTAGGCTGTAAGCTATCTTAGGCAAGTACATCTTGTTGAACTACTAGACATTTATTGTCGTGCCCTAATTCGGAGAATCGTTCGTCCTCGCTTTGATTCACGCCGAATCGTATGTCCTTACTAAGGCGTGATGCCGTATAAGTCTGGAGTTGCACTTGTTCAAGATGTGCTCATGTATATTTTATAAAAGAGATATTTTGAATAGAGTTCGTAGCAAGTTTACAGAGAAATTGTATACCACAGATATGATCTGAAATAAGCTCTTTATTGATAACTTTGTATAGAAAAATATAAGGCTCTCAAACAGCCGAGATGAAATGCCAAACTTGGCTTGCAACTTACAGAAGTATTGAAATAAGATACAACTTGTTCTGTATATCACATTCCTTTATTAAAAATGCGGCAATAACCACCTTCAGCAAAATGCCTTCTTCTTCAAGTAGAAACTTCAAGGAAGTGTGAAGCTTCTAAAGAGTTGGACAGCAAGCCTTCAGTGTAATGTCCCACTCCGTATGGTACATTATGCTGAGTCATTGATGCGAAGATTTGTATTGACCCGATGAAGTATCAATGTGAATCGATACAAGCGTTATGTTGACCCGAGGAATGCATCGAGTCGGATCGATGCAAAGAATTACGTTGGCCCGAATGAGAAAGTACTGAGTCGGTTCGAAGATCCAATAAATCGAATCGATGCAATGCATAAGTCCGGTTCAGATAAGTATTAATTTTAGTTGGTTTCGTATGCAGGCTAAGCTTTGACGCTGAATTATAAGAGTTCAATCACGTGCCTTATTTGTAATGGTGTCCGCAAAAGCAAAGCATCGCCTCACAACGGACTAACGTATGGGCACGGTAGGCCGGATCAGTCGACTAGTTCAACGGAGCACGAAGTGCTCGAATAGCTAAGTCAGAAGAGTTGGCCGTGCAACAATGTTATAAAATTGAGCGCATCGGCTCAGCAAAATGACAAGGCATATCGGCTAAGGTGGGAGGACTTTGACCCTTCTTTTCTAATCCGTCGTGCCAAGTAAAATGTACCATTATATGCTAAATTAACCTATCGAGGACTCGGACGTGGCTTTATCGAGAGATGAACATAGTACGTGTTGAACATTAAGACAGAATAATTTAATTAAAATGTACATCTAATGTACGAGTCACTACAGAACATCAAAAATACTACAAGAGCGAGCGCTTCGATGCACAAGTCATATGAACATGGGATAACTGTATCGACGAGTGCATCAAATATATGAGTTACAGGACATTGAACAATTGGATGGAATCGTGCCTCAAGGCACAATTCGTTGAACATCAATCAAATGCGTGCACCATACATGAGTTAGAAGGCTAAGACATTGAAAGACAATATCGACGGGAGTGCCTTAGTGCACGAGCTGTAAACATTGAATACTCTATTGAGGCGTGCCTCAAGTGCACGAGCCGGAGTAATTGAACATAAGTCTAGCACATTGAAAGACGTGCATCAAATGCACGAGTATGCAAACATTGAACACTAAGGTGTAGAACATAGAAATACTGAATCGAGGCATGCATCGAATGCATGAGTCGAAGGATATTGAATAATTATTGAATGTGGTGCTGTTGCCTTGATGTTTGGGACCTTCGGGTCGTTCACTCGGACATTAAATTGAGGTGTTGAAATATAGAATATCCAAATTATACAAAAATGAGGGAACATAGAAAGATGATACCAGAAATACAAAATGATACGAAGTCTGAGTTTCAAACTCAGACTATGTTTGGTTATATGAGTAGTTGCGTGTTGCATGATCAAATGGACTTTGAATTAACCTGTGCATGGGTTCTTTTTTCTCGAACAAGTGTGCCAGGGCGCTGGGACTGTGCGACCTAGAAGAAATAATTATCGTGGCTAAGGGAGCACAAGCATTGTGGGACCTTTAGTAAGGATCATAACCTAGGCTGAATGGTAGCGTCCCAATACTACCGAAAAACATAAGTCATTTTTGACACGGTGATTATCAGTGATCTTCATATAGATAAGATCCGGTGGACTGAATGGTACATGCAGACAGAGATCTTGCACAAAGAATACTTGTAACATGACATGGAAAGATGATGGACGTATTCACCTTGAGTTGGTGCAAGGGCGAGTGCATCGAGTTGGAAAGAAGTCGTCACAAAATAACACGAGATTGATATTGGTTGCCTCTAAGCTTATACGAATAAATGATAACATTCTTGCCATGAAATACATGCTTCACTGCTTTCGAATATGCTATAAAATCAACCCTAAGGCAAATATAGCAAGATCACAAGTTAAGCTTCATGGTTCATAAATTACTTAATGTCGGTTTAGTAAAGTGGGTCAATATAAGTACGTGAGATGATTTGTACTAATCCTCTACCAGATTTCTTGCAGGATGCAGGTAATGGATTGCTCACGGCGGAGCTTCTCTTGAATGCGTTGAGGCTTGGAATGTCATAGCGTTTTAAGATGTACGACCGCATTGATGCTCGGACTTGCAATGGGATGATGCGACCGAGATATAAAAGATATGATATATTGAATGGTGAACTCCTTTATGGGCAAGCGAGAACATGAGTGTTGTAAGCCAATCTGGAATAATTTATTTGGGCTATTAAAAGCTTTTGTAATATCGTTGCTTATTGAATAAAGATAATTATTTTGTATACTCTATTTTTTGTGCTGCTTAATGTTGAATAAAAGATACCCATTTTGAGAACCTGTTATCTTGCCTTGTACGAGTGCAACTCCAGGTTCGTACTATATTAGGCCTCAGCGAGGATGATCGATTCGGTGAAATCAAGCGAGGACGAACGATTTTCTGATTCAGGGCATGACAAATTGTTATCAGAGCTCTAGGTTCAATTTCCTCAGGATGCTTGCTTCATTTCAATTCCAAAAAGTTGCCCACCACGATCAAATGACTCTTGAATCTATTCAATACTGCTCTGGATGTTCCATACAATCTGTCTAATACAAGTTGTATAATTTTGTCGCATGTATTTTGGAAATTATATGATGTTTGTTGAGTATAGTCATAAAATGTTTATTGCATTAAATACAACGAGCCATAAGTGGTTGTTGCTGTAAGTGCAACAAGTTATAAAATATGAATTGAGATGTTTGTTGTTGAATGCAGCAAGTCGGTATGAAAATTGTTGGTTGCATCGATATAACAAAAGTTGTGATATATTTTATTGCATGAATTGCAATGAGTTAATTGTGTACGATGCATTGTAATAAAAATAAAAGTTGATATCGAATGTGTTGAACGGATTCGAGTGTTGGCTTTCAATGTCGGATTGAATCGTTGTATGAGGTGCAGCAGATGGGACTAAAATCATAAATCGATAAGAACAAATCGGTTCGGTTGTGCAACGAACATGAGTTGGCAAAATGTATACATTGGCCGAGTTGTGTTAGATTTTGATTTAATCGAAAGTGAAGTTTGTGATCGGCATGATCACCGCGGGATAGTTTATTTGGAAGAAAAATTGATTCGAACCGAGTATGATGTGAAAGAAATGACTTAATTTATGAGTGGTATATGCCATACCACCTATGCAATGAATGACTCGATTATGAGTGGTATATGCTATACCTTGTGCGATGGATTGCATCGACATATTGCATAAATTGTGAAAGAATTCTTCGCAATAGACAGGATAGAACCGAGATTTGGTTGGAAATTTTTATGACGATATGTTGATGCAAAGTTCTCTTCGATAATCGGTTAGAACGATCAGGCATTAACTTATATCAATGAATGATACATCGGACAAAAATTTATAAGTCGGTCGAATGGCCGGAAATAACGAAATAGTTTTGCTTCGAGACATTAATCGAATCGGCGGGATAGTAAACTTGAAATATTATCAACGAGTTACATGACGTGCGAGATCAATAAAAATATTAGTTGATACGAATGTAATTGGGGCGCATGAATTGTGAACTTGATAAAATGCTGGTCAATGTGAATTTTAATCGGATCGCACGAACTACGACTCAATAAAAAGTTGGTTGATGCAGGTAATCGTGCCTACAAAAATAATTGGTTATGTTGAGATGAAACTCATTTGAGTATGACTAAATCATGTGAACTTAGTGGGTATGATCGTATAACTCGAGGGTTCGATGTTGGATAATCGGTAACTCTACTCGATTGTATTATAGCAGCAGGATACGACAAATCGATAAACGATGTGATGTGTATAGAAAAGTTTGTTGTGAACTTGGATGTATGCGATACGAGTTAAGTTGACATTGATATAGATTCAAAGTTGACCCTCGCGCTATTTAAATTGATACGCAAGAAAACGTAAGCACGATATGAGAATACAAAATGGAGCATGCCTATGATATCAAAATTTTATAAATAGCAATACGAGAATGTCGAACTGGTTGATTGTAAACTTTGTGATTGATCAGTATAAGACAATAAAGTCATCGACGATTGTTTCGATGTGTATAGCATCTCGAATGTTGACCATGGGTAGATAAACCCGGACTCTAAACGAGTAGATGTCTTATGAATTACGGAATTACCGATGGTAGTACATGAATTATTAGAGGATAGTTGTGCCTCAATTGCGCAGATAGAACGAATTATGTCCAAATTTGGGTAGTCCCACAAAAATTATCAAAATGTGCTTTGGCTCCGAAATAAGATATAACATGGTTCTTAGTAACTGTCCTTCGTTAATGATCCATAATTATCGAGCATAATTTTAGGGCAGCTGACCCTAGAAGACTTGACCGCCAAATCAAAGTGAATATTGCAGACCATATGATGTCGTATATGGAATTACATCGAGAACAAATACAATATAGTGCATGTTGAGGATAAGTCTAGGCGATCAAAAATTGTTTCGAGAATTGATGGAATAGCTTCGACTGAGAAATTTATAGTCAGATCTTTTTGAGAATTGGTCGGATGAATGCTTGAATAATTATGTTGGAGGGATCAAAATGAATTTTATGAATAAACTTGGTGATAAGAATAGGCGATCTTGAGAATTGTGTTATGCACGAGAGCGAGCGGTAAGAGAATGACTTTCTAGTTGTGTCATTGAATTTGGATTCACCTAGAAATTAAGCTTGTGTAAATCAAATTGATATTCGAAGTTGCGAGAGGGACAAGTTGAAAATTTGGCTAGTAGTTTCCTACTCGATAGTGATTAAAAATATGATGCACCGTAAAGATCTTTGCGTCAAAAGTGACTGTTGTCTTTGAGCATCGTCGACTCGAATTGAACTTTCATGTCGGATAGATTGTGGCCTTTGTGCAATGTCAATTTAAAAGTTGCGTCGAAAGAATTTAAGCACAATATCAAGGTAAGTCACCTAGCGGGCGTAGCCCTGAATGTTGATGCATTTTGCAAGTCAACAAAAGAAAAATCGTGTCGAGATGAGTTGCAAGGTAAAACTTCAGAAATAGTTGGGCAACGACTTCGAACGCAATGCCTTGCAAAAGTGTTGTGATTAGATGTGTGACAGCTTGACGCGACGTATAGAGATGGTCCATACAAAACTTACGAAATAAGAAATACAATTTTGGATCGTGCCGTATGTGGTGACCTTGTTGAATGAATCACGTATGTATCAAATATATATATGCAATAATTTTTTTGAGAACAATCGCTAGAGATAAGTCCGATCGAGAGTACGAGATGGCAAGTATCTAGGATTAAAAATTTACCTATTAGCTTTATTCCATTTTTTTACCACTAAGCTTGGCTCAAATACATATATTTCTAGGATGCTTTGAATATGTGTACGATCCAAACCAATTTGTATATTGAATTCAAATCGTGCTGCATGAAAAACTATAAAAGTTAATGAAAGCTTGCACGAGTGTTTGAAACGGAACAACGATAGTTGGGCAAGATCGTAAAACGATCTGGAGAAACACTTGGATTGAGTGTTGGTTTCGGTTCGAGGACGAACCTTGTTTTGAGTGGTATATTATGTAATGCCCCCGCTCCGCATGGTACATTATGCTAAGTTATTGACTCGAAGAGTTACGTTGACCCGATGAAGTATCGATACGAATCGATACAAGCGTTACGTTGATCCGAGAAATACACGAGTCAGATCGATGCAAAGAATTACGTTGGCCCGTACGAGAAAGTATTGAGTCGGTTCGAAGACCCAATAAATCGAATCGATGTAAAGCATAAGTCTGGTTTGGACAAGAATTGATTTTAGTTGGTTTCCTGTATAGGCTATGCTTTGATGTTGAATTATAAGAGGTCGATCTTGTACCTTATTAGCAACGGTGTCCGCAAACCAAAGCATCGCCTCACAACGGACTGACGTATGGACACGGTTGGCCGAATCAGTCGAGTAGTTCATTGGAGCATAAAGTGCTCTGCAACAAAGTTATAAAATTAAGCCGCATCGGCTTGGCGAAACGACAAGGCGTATCAGCTAAGGTAGGAGGACTTTGACCTTTCTTTCCTATTACGTTATGCCTAAGTACACCGTTATATGCTAAATTATCCTATCGAGACCATGGGCGTGGCTCGATTGAGAGATGAACATAGTACATGTCGAACACGAAGATAGAACAATTGAATTAAAATATACATCTAATGTACAAGTCGCTATGAAATATCGAAATACCGCAAGGGCGAGTGCCTTGGTGCGTATGAAGTGCCACGTCCCTACATTGTGCCCTATTTTTGTCCATAGGGTACATAAGAAAGGAACAATGTCACTACCGATTCAGTCGAAACCGAAAGATCGGGATCAATTGAATCGGTCGAATGGGAACAATTAAATTAAGATCATTTTCTCGTTACGGAAAGGCTTCCGAAATCAAGTTCCATATTCAGCGAATTTTACCTCGAAGATAGACTATACAGCTGAGTCGGGAGAGACCTTCCGTTGTCCTTTTTTTTCATATCGTACTTGCTCTTTGGCTTTTATTTTCGTGAATGTTTTAGATGGTTTTTATGGCTTGTATTTTCGAACTTCGCATTCGTATCAAACTTCTTGAATGGCACAATATTCTAATTGATTGCTTGTACGATTTTACGTGATAGTATAGGCGAAGTCTAAGCACGGCCAACCAGTCCCTCCCCTCCAGTATGACTAAGGTGAGTGGCTGACCTCCTTTTCCTCGAACTTCGGTTTCAAATCAAACATGAAATACAAAATGCATGCTTGTATTCATAGTATAGAATCAATAAATTATGGCATGATTCTTCATAAACACTTGCTATAGATCTGTGCAAAATGAAGATTGAATCGATTAATAAATGTTGCAACGATAAGGCGGCACACATTAAAAACTGGCTAACTCTTAAAGATTTTTTAGCCCATGCTTGAATAATTAATTTTAGTCTAGCACGGTCGTGGATAACTTGTGCACAAGGTTTCGCTTCCTCGAACGGCAACCCGAGACCAAGGAACTGTTTCGGCCTAGAAGGAATGCAAGGTAGCTGTGTTGGATGCTAGCAAGGGTCATTCAGAACTTTCAGCGGAGCTAGCTAGCCGTACTGAAAGGGTCACCGACTCGACCAAGCTATACGTCTAGGATGGCTTGAATTGCCAGTGATCCCCCACTTGCACACTGTTTACAAGCATTTGTTATAAACCTGAAAGGGGAAAAAACATGGTAAGTTATGCTGCAACGACACGCTCTGTCGTGGGTAAGATTTATCATAGTTATGTTATGTTGCCTATTGAATGCTTGCCTCTTAACATGTTAATATGCAAATCGATCAGGACAGTTAGAAAGATCACAAAGTAGCTAACAGGTTTTATAAAACTGCTTGAATAAATGAGAGCCTGGATTTTAAATTAGCCAATCGCTAGTACATGTGATCGTACTGACCCTCGCTCTCTACAGGTGCTACGAATCAGGAGGAACATGCCAACTAACCAAGACGACGTTCGCGTTTTAAAGCTTCGACCGTACGTCGAAGACTCTCGCTACACAACTCTTGAAGACTCTCTGCAACTAGTCAAAGAAGATGTCTCATCCTTCCTCCATCCCAGGTGGCTGGAATACTTTTATTGTATATTGAGGGATATAATGTATGGAACGACTATCTCATCGGCGTTCATTTTGTAATCGATTCATGTCGTAAGCCCTCACGACATGATTAAAATAGAGTCTTGTAAAATAATGTCTATTATCAATAAAATGTAAAATTTCTCTGTCTTAATGTGTTGTTTAATATATTTGTGTAATCTCTTAGATGTTGTATTTTAGATAAACTTATGACTATGTCTTGTGCGATCGCAACCAAGGTTCGCACGACATCACGCCCGAGGGATGACTATCGATTATTCGGAATCGAGGCATGACATAATAGTATCAGAGCATAACTTTACGTCCTTGGCCTCTAGTCTCGAGTCTCTAGTCTTGAACCGTTGACCTCGTGTTGATGAGATGAGTTGTTTAATATGGTAAACCCAGGACATTTTTTGAAACTAACGAGAGTTGTCTTTTATCCCAGTAGTACTGTTGGCCCATTGGTCATGGTCAAACCTGATTTTAATTATTGATCAAACTCTGTCTCGATATACGGGCTACTTAAAAATGTTTTGGACTCTTGGACACTGAGTCGTACTAGCAAATAGGCTACCCTTCTCTATTTATAGTATTTCCTTTATATAATGTAATTTTTTACTTTTATTGAGTCTAGGAATATATTGTACACTGAGTCGTACTAGCAAATAGGCTACCCTAAAAATGTTTTCAAAATATTCCATGTTTTGAAAAATAGCCCCTATTTACAAAAACATCCTAACTGCTTAAAAGAATTTCAAAAAGACCAAAAATCAATTTACAAACACATTAACTAAAACCTGACAGAACTCGGTCTAGAGTTCGGTCCGAGTTCGGTTAGTGACCGTTTGATTTTTGAACGTTTTAAAACTTGGTCTCCCTGTAGTTACGAATTTTTACGAGATTTTTTCATAGAGTTCTGTCCGAATTCTTTCCGAATTTTGTTAGAGTTCTGCCTTTAGAAAAACTATAAATAGAGAAGGATTTAGATCATTTCAACTCACTCATTCACTTTCTTCTCTTCTCTCTAAAGCCTACTATTCTATTCCAAAGAGTTCTAAGCTTTATTTTATAAATCCCAAGCCAGTTACAATCCTCTATCGATTTGCCAGTATGGTAGAAGTTTCAGAGTGATTGTAATCAGAGGCTTGATTGGAGAAAGACTCTTCATAATTGAAGTTGGTAGAGTACTTTATATCAAAGCTCGTGTTTGTAGAAGTTGCAAGAACTTCGTATAAAAACTTGCAGTTTATTCCAATAGTGGATTCAACTGGAAGCTAGAGTTCTTCTGACTGGACTAGTCCTCACATGAGAAAAACCAGTATACATCACCGTCTTTGTGTTTGCTTTCTGATACCATCTTTTATATTATTTATTTGTGATATATATTGTCTCTGTGATCTTGCTGCTAACTTTTTAAATTAACTATATTCTGCTACCTACTCTATTCATCCCCCTCTAGAGTATTGTGCTTTACAAATTCGTTCCTACAATTGGTATCAGAGCGGGTTATACAGGTAAAGCAAGGTAACATTATAGTTATAATTTTACTATTCTTAACTGTTTCATAGATCACAACACAACACATGGCAACTGTGAAGTTCACAAGTGAAGGCCAAGCCACAAATAGACCTCCTCTGTTTGACGATACAAATTATACCTATTAGAAAACACGGATGAGTTTCTTCTTAAAATCTCTAGATTTTGACTTATAGTCTATAGTTGTTGATGGCTACAAAAAACCTCATCGTATTCTCGTTGAAGATGTTTTGGTTGAAAAACTGCATGATAAGTATACTGATGAGGAAAAAAAAAAGGCCAGTCTTGACACACATGCTATTAACGCTTTATTTTGTGCCTAAGACAAGACTGAATTTAACAGCGTGTCTGATTGCACAACATCAAATGAAGTGTGGAAACTCCTCGAAGTAACCCACGAAGGAACAACACAAGCCAATGAGTCAAAGATCAGCAGACTTACTCAGGAGTATGAGGCGTTCAAGATGAAGCCAAATGAATCTGTCACCCAGATGTTTACGAGATACCTGGATATTATAAATCCTCTGTCATCATTAGGCAAGGATTACAGTAACCATAAGAAGATTCGTAAATTACAGTGAGCTCTCACAAAGAATTGGATTCCAAAGGCTACAATAATTATTGAAGGGAACGATCTCTCAACAATGTCTCTTGAAACACTCATGGGTAAGCTACTCACTCATGAGCTGGAACTTCAAGACTTTGAAGATGCTACACCAAAGGAGAAGTCAGAGAAGTCCATCACTTTCAAGGCTCAACATAGTAGAACTGTAGAAGATGATTCCGACGACAGTGACTCTGACAATAAGGATCAAGCTCTTATGGTGAGAAAATTTAAGAAGTTCATGAGATTCAACAAAAAAACAAAGGACAACAACAACAACAATAATGAAGATCCTATTTGCTATAACTGTAAGAAGAAAGGACATATGAAGAAGGACTGTCCAACAGCATCATCATCATACAGGAAGAACATCAAATATGACAAGGGCTACCTGAAGAAGTCTATATCCCAAAGATATGCCAATACAAGCATATGACATGAAAGTGAAGCTAGTGACTCAGATGACGAGCAATCAGATGACGCTGCAAATATATGCTTGATGGCATACGATCAGGTAACCACTAACCCCCTATTTGATACTTATGAAGATTTTACCTTTGAGTAACTAGGAAAAGCCTTTACTGTCCTCTTAGGGGATTACAGAAGACTGCGTAGTAAATATCAGACCTCTAAGAAGGTACTCAAAAAGTACAAAGGTGAAATAGGAAGACTTACTGACCTACTAGCTGAGGTTAGAAGTAGTAATTGCTCTAGTGAGGAAGGTGAGCTCTTCTGTTAAACTGTTATTATACGAGACCTAAAGACTATCCAAAGAGAAGGACAAGACCACTACCCAATTAGAGAAAGACTTAATCAAAGAGAAGAAAAGTCTCTAGCAAGCTAATGTTAGAAATGATGCACTCACTGCTAAATATAGCTTGTTATATGACACCTCCAAAAAATTGGAAATTAGGATAAAAAAATAGCCTGAAGTTGCTACTTCCTACCCTAACACGTGTCACTTATCGAATCATCGGAATGCGGTCAAACCCAACACTGTCAGACCTAACCAAACCAAACCAAACCATTGTCCAAGAAGACAAATAGGCATGCATTTTTTTACACTAGAAAATCTAGACCTAAATAATAATGCACAACACTCTGCTTTCAACACTCAGCATGCTAGATGTCACTATTGTGGCACCATTGGTCATATTTTTTCTTTATGTAGAGTTAGAAAGCTTGTTGATTTGATAATATGTGCATGGATACCAAAAACTAACATTCCAGGACCCTACAAGAAATGGGTACCAAAGTTTTCATCTATAAATTCTTTTATAGGTAAAACGTCTTTCACATGCTAGAAGCAAATAGATTCTCGACAGCCATTGCTCACGGCATATGACCGGTGATGCTTCATTATTCGCAACACTATCAAAGAAGAAAGAAGGATACGTCTCCTTCGGTAATAATTTAATACATAATTGGTATTGATAATATTGGTAAGGCTCCCTACCTGTGATTAAAGATGTATGTCTAGCTATCGAGTTAAAAAATAATCTGCTCATCATAAGCCATTTAGCTGATAATGATTATGGCATTAACTTTGTCAAAGACAAATGTACTATAGTTGATAGCTCAACTGGTAGTACTATCTTTGAAGGTATCTGAGAAGACAATATATATGTTTTCTATCTGTTAGAAGATGCTAACAAAGTAGGTAGATGCTTGATGGCCGAAAGTGATGAGAGTCAACTATGGGACATGAGACTTGGTCATGCAAACATGGACACAATTTTAAGACTATCCACAAAGAAGCTGGTACGAGGCTTACCTGACATTTCTTTTAAGAAGGATACGGTATGTAGTGAATATGAAAAGAACAAAGCTACTCGATCCGCTTTTAAGTCCAAGAATGTTGTATGTACCATTAGACCTCTACAATTGCTGTATATGGATTTATTTAGACCTAGTAGAATAGCTAGCCTAGGTGGTAAGTGATATGCATTTGTAATAGTAGATGATTTCTTTAGATACACGTGGGTATATTTTCTTGCATGCAAGAACGATACATTATTAGAATTCGTCACCTTTTACAAAAAGGTTAAAAATGAAAAGGGTTTCATGATCACTCGTATTCGAAGCGATCATGGCGACAAATTTGGGAATGTAGAGTTCAAGTAATATTGTGACACACACGATTATTTGCATGAGTTCTTTTGTCCTAGAAATCCACAACAAAATGGAGTTATGGAACGTAAGAACAGTACTCTATTCGAAATGGCTAGAGTATTGTTAAATCAGTTTAATCTACCTAAATACCTATGGGCTGAAGCTGTAAATACAGCTTGCTATGTTCTCAATAGGGTTCTAATTTGACCTATATCAAAGAAGACTCCCTATGAATTATGGTTTGATAGAACTCCTTCTGTTTCTTATTTCAAAGTATTTGGTTGTAAATGCTTTATTCTTAATACTAAAGATAATTTGGAAAAATTTGACGAAAAGGCCCATGAAGGTATATTTTTAAGTTATGTGGCAAAAAGCAAAGGGTACAGAGTCTTCAACAAGAGAACCATGATCATTAAAGAATCAATAAATGTTAAATTTGACGAACTCAATCTACATTCTGTCGATGATGATGATGAAGACATAAATACACCTAGTACTGCTCCTGTAGAACCTTCACACAAAGCACCAGCTGAGTCTCCAAGCAAATCACGTGCAGAACCAGAAGTCGGAACCAGTAATCCAGAGGATATGCCAAAGGAAATAAGATTTTTGGCAGACCATCCAAAGGACTTGGTAAATAGTAAGATTACCAAGGGTGTAAGTACCCGTTCCTCTAGTAAAGATATAGCTTCCTGTGTTGCTTTTATTTCACAGCTTGAACCCAAAAATATTGAAGAAGCATACAAATATAATTTTTGGTTAGATGCTATGCAAGAGGAATTGAACCAATTCGAACGGAATCAAGTTTGGGAACTTGTTCCCAAGCCTATTGATCATCCGGTCATTGGAACCCGCTGGGTATTCCGAAATAAACTGAATGAGAATGGCTTAGTGACTCGTAACAAGGCTCGACTCGTAGCTCAAGGATACGATTAAGAAGAAGGTATCAACTACGATGAGCCCCAGTTGCGAGATTAGAATCCATTCGCATGTTATGTGCATTTGCATATTTTTATAATTTTAAGTTATTTCAAATGGATGTTAAAAGTGCATTTTTGAATAGTTTTATAAAAAAAAGTTTATGTAGCTCAACCTCCAGGTTTTACTGATTTCAAAAATCTTGATTATATTTTCATGTTAAAGAAGGCATTATACGGTTTGAAATAAGCCTCTCGTGCTTGGTACGATCGTCTAAGTTCTTTTCTACTTGACAATGACTTTTCAAATGGAAAGTTTGATATTACACTGTTTATAAATTCTTTCAATAGCAATCTTCTTTTGATTCAAATTTATGTAGACGATATCATTTTTGGATCTACTGATGAATCTCTTTGTCAAAAATTTTCAAAGTGTATGCAGAATGAGTTTGAGATGAGCATGATAGAAAAGCTAAAATTCTTTCTCAGACAGTAAGTCAAACAATCCAACAATAGAACATTCATAAATCAAGCTAAGTACACAAAAGATTTATTAAAGAAGTTCGATCTGGAAGCATTCAAACCACTTGGCACTCTGATAGCAACTTCAACCAAGCTTGATATTGATGAACAAGGCAAACCTGTCGACATACGTAAGTATCGTGGTATGATTGGTAGTTTACTTTACTTAACCGCTAGTCGACCTGATATAATGTTTAGTGTTTGCTTGTGTGCACGTTTTCAAGCCAATCCTAAGGAATCACTTTTGTGCACGGTTAAGCGTATCTTTTGATACCTTAAAGGCACTTCTTCTGTCGGTTTATGGTATTCCAAAACCACATCTTTTGACCTAATCAGTTATTCGGATGATGATTTTGCTAGATGCAAAGTCGATAAAAAAAGTACCAGCAGCACATGTCATTTCCTAGGCAAAGTTTAGTCTCTTGGTTTAGCAAGAAACAAAATTCTGTCGTATTATCAACAACTGAGGCTGAGTATATCGCCGCAGGACGTTGTTGTGCCCAAATTTTATGGATGAAGCAAACCTTAGAAGACTTTGGCCTACAATACACACACATACCCATTTTCTGTGACAACACTAGCACTATCAATTTGACTAAGAATCCAGTATGTCACTCTCGTACTAAACATATCGAGATTCGAAATCATTTTCTTAGATATCATCAACAAAATGGAGATATCTACCTTGTATACATAGACACAGAGAATCAATTCGCTGACATCTTCACAAAACCTCTAGCAGAAGATCATTTTAATTATTTACGTCAGAAATTAGGAATTTTAGATGTCAATAATATTAATTAATTTTATTTTAAACAATTATTTTTCAATACTCAAGAACTATTTTTGAGACAAGCCTACAAAGGGTCTGTCTTTCACCACGACTACGGTCGAAGCGAAGCGGTATTTAATTGTTCCCCGGTGAACTTCCGTTAGCTAGGACAGTACCCCTACAGTTAATCTGAAACAGTCGCTGTGTAACAAAATTTAATTTGTAAAATAATATTAATTATATTAACTGAAATTTAAAATTACTAAACTTAGAATTAAATAATTGAAAGAGGATGATAAAAAGGATGTGGCCCACAAATATTCTTTTTCAAAAATCACCAAAAGAACCCTAGGCGAATTCGCCCGAGTGCGATCCGAATTCGGCCCGAGTTCTGTTGGTAGTATCTACTTTTAAGTCAGAACCCGAGGCCCCCTCCTCTTCATCTCTTCCAAAATCCTCTCCATACTGCTGTTGCCGCCCGAGAACTCCTCCAAACCCTAGAATTTCTCCAATCCATTGCTCCCAATCTACTTGGAGATTTTTATCCAAAATTTGGATTCGTGCGAAGAATTCTTATCTCTACAACATACTCAATTTCTGGAAGGTATAACTCTCTCCTTCCATATCCTTCAATTTTATTAGTTTCAATTCCATTTTGGTTGAAATGCCTAAGGGATTCACTCATTCCAAGAGGAAGAAGACCAATGGTAGTAAAGAGGCATCATCATCGAATCCACCAGCGGATTCACTCTTTTCTCCAGTCCAATCGACCGACGGTGCATACATTGAGTTCTACTTTGTAACTCATGACCAATCATTGTTATGGTATGGTGATTTTATCATGCGCAACATATGCACTGGCACCCCGATTAAGTAGACTGTGTTTTCTGACCACCGTCCTTACTTTGAGACATTAGGGTTACACCGACTTGTCACCAAAAAATTCTCTATAGCTACTAATGCCATTAGAATTATTTTATTGCAACTTTGTGTTAGACACTTTTGATGTTAAGACTTGTGTCGAAGGTATTAACATCGAGTTCAATGATGTCTTTTTAGCAAAAATCCTTGGTGTTCCTAACGAAGGTGCCCCGCTCGTTCTCTTCTCACTGATTTCTATTTTCTCGATGGCACGACTCTTCTCATCTTCAAGAATGATCTTTGTGCACCTACACGTGTTCGTTCTGGAAAGTTCAAGGCTTCAAACTTGAACTTGTTTAACTATGAGTTACATCGCATCATCTATTCTATTATTCTTCCAAAATCCACTTCAAAAGATGATGTTACAAATCTTGAACTATCTGCCCTCTACCACATCAACAAGGGAATTCTATTTTTGGTTCCCAATACTATTATCCAGATGATGGGACGATGTAGCACAAGAGGCCGAAATCTCTTTTATGTGATGTTTATTCCATGCATCTTTCAGTGATTTGACATCGATCTGTCTACTTGTGCTCTGGACCCTGAGCCCAAGTATCTCCAGCTGTCCCGTCGCAGTACTGTCGCACCTCCTGCACCTTCTACTGTACCTGCTCCACATTTTCAGGCATATCCTATGTCTTTTGAGGGTATCCATCAGCACCTTCTGATCTCCGGACATTCATCACTAATACATCCAGGGAACGCGAGTTTCATGATGTAACTCGATTTCAGGCACTAGCCAACTCCTTCGCTGATCTTCGATTTGCTCAGACTGAATATTCTGCCAGTTCTCTTCCCCGAGATGCAGCTGTCTTCGGTTATCGCTATGAAGATGAGGCGGTACATACTCTCTTCCAATCCAGTAACGCTTACGATTGGTACCGTGGTTCTGGTGCTACTCCAAACACCTCTGGAGCTGGCACTTCTAGAGCTGGTCCATCGAGACATGGTGGACGTGCTGGCACTGCAGATGATGATGATGAGTATTTGTTATCTAGACGTACTATATTTTGTCTAGATGATCACTTTTTTAGACTTTGATTATGTCTTTGTTACTTGGAAATGCTTCGATATTCCAAGATATTATTAGTACTCTATCCTTTTAGTTTATTTTGTACCTGGATTGTGTTTGTCTGAGATAACATTCTTGGAACATGTTTTATGCTTTCTTTAGCATATTTTTATCCAGTTTAGCATTATTCCATATTTCTCAAAGCACTATCTCTTTGTGCTTCAATATTAACTGCCTGTGAAATATTGTTTTTCTATTTGTTATGTTTATATTTCTTCAACGAATGTTTATTATGCATATATTGCGGGGGAGCTTCTCTTTTTGTAATTATTTTGCTAAGTGATAACGGGGGAGAAATAGGATCTAACATCTATTGGAGGATACAAGCACATTTTTTTATGATACAGTACAATTTGTAATTTTGATAATCTTTCAAATCTTATCGATCAAAGATGTTATATCAGTCAAGGTTTGTCAATTATCAAAATGGGAGAGATTGTTGGCCCATTGGTCATGGTCTAACATGATTTTAATAATTAACCAAACTCTGTCTCGATATACTTAAAGATGGTTTGGACTCTTGGACACTGCCAGAGAATAGCTATCCGATCTGTTTAAGACCGATGCTGTATTTGCCATTCGATTCTGTATTTCCTTTATGCAATATAATTTTTTACTTTTATTGAGTCTAGGAATACATTATACACCGAGTCGTACTGGAAAATAGGCTACCCTAAAAATATTTTTAAAATACCCCATATTTTGAAAAACAGCCCCTATTTACAATAAACTTCTAACTGCTTAAAAGAATTTCAAAAAGATAAAAAATTAATTTGCAAAAATATTGACTAAATCCTGACAGAACTCGGCCAGAGTTCGGCCCGAGTTTGGTCAGAGTTCGGTTAGTGACCGTTTGATTTTCGAACGTTTGAAAACTTGGTCTCCCTGCAGTTATGAATTTTTACGAGATTTTTTCATAGAGTTCTGTTCAAATTCTGTCCGAATTCTGCTAGAGTTCTACCTTTGAAAAAACTATAAATAGAGAAGGATTTTGATCATTTCAACTCACTCATTCACTTACATCTCTTCTCTCTAAAGCATACTGTTCTATTCTAAAGAGTTCTAAGTTTTATTTTTCAAATTCCAAGCCAGCTACAATCCTCTAGTCGATTTGCTAGCACAGTATAGTCTAGAAACTTCAGAGCAATTGTAATCAGAGCCTTGATTGAAGAAAGACACTTCACAATTGAAGTTGATCGAGTACTTCGTATCAAAGCTCGCATTTGTAGAAGTTGCAAGGACTTCTGTTTGCCATTGATTATCAAAGAACAGAACAGTGTTAAGGGAGGACTGAACTTTAATTCATTACTACAAACTTGCCCGTACAAAGAGAGCCCAGGAACAAAACCTAGGAAAAGCAATCTAAGTACAATTATTTAATTTGGATTCTAGAAGGTGATGGTAGAGGCTCGGGAAAGTGCTATCAACTCTGTCTTACTCCTTGGACGATCGGACGCAACCTCGGCTCCGGCGAAGAAATGTTCTGTGTGTATCTCTCTGCCTTTCTCTATGTGTGTATGTCAAGGAACAATCCTATGCTATTTATAGAAGTTTGTGATGAGTGGGGTGTACAGCCACGTGGCCATATCCTTGTAACTACGCCTGGAAAAGTGGGCAGTTGGGGATTGGTTAAGTTTAATCTTGATCTATTTGTTGCAATAAATCTGGACTGTTATGTTGGTTGAAATAAATCTGAACTGTTATGATCTGTTGGTTGCAATAAATCTGAGTTGTTAAGACTTAGTCAACTTCTGCCGCATGTCCCAGCTGCCACTATGTTGTGAGCCGCATGAAGGACTGTCCCCATGTCTGAGCCGCATGAGGGTGGCCTCATAACCGAGGCACATGAGGGTGACCTCACAACCGAACCGCATGAGGGTGGCCTCACAACCGAGCCGCATGAGGGTGGCCTCATAACCGAGCCGTTTGAGGGTGGCCTCACAACCGAGCCGAATGAGGGTGGCCTCATAACCGAGCCGTATAAGGGTGGCCTCACAACCGAGCCGTATGAGGGTGGACTCATGTCTGAGCCGTATGAAGGCCACACAGGCGATCCACATAGAGAACTTTCCTTGGACATTGTGAACTGTGCCCGCTGTCATAAAGATTTTTTCGTCTTTTTATGAGCATGTCACGTCTTTTTTTTTATGTCAGAACCATCATTGCTGTCACTTTGTATCAGAGCATTAATGGCCAGCTGCACGGAATAATTATGGCCAGCTGTATAGGCCTATTTCAAACTACAAAAGGCCACGTGGCTCCTTCTGAGCCGCATAAAGCTTTCTGAGCCGCATGAAGCTCTGAAGGATTTTTGAGCCGCATGAGACCCTCCAAGTTCTGAGCCGTATAGAGTTTCTGGGCCGTATAAGAATTTATTATTCTTTTCCATGCTTCTACAAGACCCCCTTCAAATTTTTCAATTTGTAAAATTGAAATACTTTGAATAAGAAGCATGGGTATGTCTGCATAAGCTCTTCATGCCGCATAGACTTCTCTGGCTGCATGGTTTTCTCTGGCCGCGTAGGCTTCTCTAGCCGCATAGACTTCTCTGGCCGTATAGACTTCTCTGGCCGCATAGGGTTCTCTGGCCACATAGACTTCTCTGGCCGCATAGTCTGGTCTTTGTGCCATGTAGGCGTCTCATTAATTGTACTTAATTTATTTTTGATTTAAAGTCGTCTTTTGTATAGGATCCCAAGAGTCGACATTAAATATTTAGATTTGCCTTGATGATTCTGAGCATTCTTTTTTGCATGAAAGGGGATAGAATCCCAAGGGTCGGCTTTATCTTCTAGGCAGCATGAAACCCGAAGCGTCTATCGGTTCACACGCCCTTTCTAGCCTATAAATATGAGTAATTTTTGAAGAGAAAATTTCTTTACTCTCTCTTCTTTCTTCAAGCTTTCTTGCCCTAGTCGCCGTCTCTTCTTCTCCTTCGGTCATCAATGGCTCCTAAGGCATCCTCCAGTGCTGCGACGAAGGACAAAGGAGTTGCCTCCTCGTCAGCGATCCCAGTTCACCCCGACGTTCATCCTGCCATTGATGGTAAGAATGTTGGGAGAAAACTTCATGGTTTCAAACCCTAACCATAATGGCTACGTCGCATGTTTTATGTGCGAGCCTTTCTCTTTGGCATATTCTTCGTCTTTATTGAACTGTTTAAGTTCGGTGTGATGAATCCGCATATGCTGTGCTGTATGGGCCGCATGAACGTCTCATGTTCGAGCCGCATGGGATATGCCACATATCCGAGCCGTATGGGGTATGCCTCATGTCCGAGCCGCATGAGAGTTGCTTCATGTCCGAGCCGCATGAGAGTTGCCTCATGACCGAGCCGCATGAGAGTTGCCTCATGATCGAGCCGCATGAGAGTTGTCTCATGATCGAGCCGCATGAGATTTATCTCGTGGCCGCATAAGTACCCTATGAACTGGGCCGCATAAAGCCCCACCAAACAGAGCCGCATAAGCTCCTTATAAACTGGGCCGCATGAAGCCCCACCAAAGAGAGCCGCATATGCTCCTTTAAACTGGGCCGCATAAAGATCCACTTAATCAGAGCCGCATCAGCTCCTTTAAACTGGGCCTTCTAAAGACCCACTTAATCAGAGCCGCATAAGCTCCTTTAAACTGGGCCGCATAAAGACCCGCTTAATCAGAGCCGCATAAGCTCAGAACATAATAAGTAGTTTTCTCTGGCCATCTTCTAACTTGTTTCTTTTGTCTTTTTTAGTGAAGTTGCCAGTTAATCCTGCGGGAGAACTCTTGGTAGGTCAAGCCCAATCTGCTGTGGGTGTAAGGTTCGATCATCTAGTTGATTATGTATCGGATAGCTTCCCAAAGATGAACCTGAGGAGAGGCTGAGAGATATCAAGAACCAGTCCTTCTACTTTCTCTCAGGAATGTGAACTCAGGGAGATTGTGTAACGCCCCAGTCCCAAAATATGTAGGACTAGGAATGTAGACATGCCAGCTGTATTCATACGAAGTATACTCCAATATATGAAAGCCTCGTATAAATACATAAGCTGTAAAATGCAGTAGAACCATAACTAATCTCATCCACACAAATATAAATGAAATAAAGATGTCATATAATGAGAAAGAATTGTCTTGATACAATATGTTGGGCGGAGACAAATCTACTACCAACAAGTAAAGGAAAAATACATAAGATAAGATATAAATTTGGCGAGCGAAGCGAAGACGATCCAAGTGCAATCATCCTCGAAGAAATAGCGAAGATCACGGCTAGAGCTAAAGCACCTGCGAAAGACAATAGCACACACATGGAAAGACAACCAGGTCCTCAGAGGGACGTAACAAGACACATAATAGCATGCCATATAAACTGAATAAATATTACTCAATAAATAAGTCAACCGAATTTATAACATGGTACAATATGCACGTACTGAATGAGCGTACCATCCCCCCAACCAAACAAGGACAGGAAATGGTAAACTAATTCACGGCGACGTATCTTTCCATGCTAAGAATCCGATATGGTATCCGGACCCCAACAAGGTTCAATACCTTCTCATCGAAGTAGTAAGTCACACCTACAACCAAACAAGGACAAGATGTGACGAACTAATCCGCGACAAGTTATTGTTCCAAGCCACGGTCAGATACAAGTACCCAAACCAAAAGTACTCGTACCTAACGGATAGGGTAGCCTACCATTCTAATTAAAATATTGTTAAGAACAATCCTTCCTACGCATGGGCCCTGGCTAATAGGATCGGCGTAGTCCCCCTTTGGGCACCAGAGGCCCCATCAGGAAGAGCATGACGTTCCGCAGAATCGTCAGTGGCCGTCAGTAATCTTGGGTCATCAACCCCGTATCTCCAGCGAAGAGTCCGGGTCACAAGGGAAGTGCATCGAAGCCCATACGCTAAGGAATTATCCTCCCCGCCCAATGCCTACTGTGTTGTATCCACAACACAAACCACTATAACCGCTAAGTCAAACTAGCATGCAACTTCTATTAGCGGTTATTCCTATCGCACGGCTTGTACGTACTTGTGGCCAGCCAATCACGCACTTCTGTGTTCTACATGCGACACACAGCTTCGCGTTTACAATGTGTCAAGGCCAATGAATGCAACACACAAGGTGGTCCCTTAAATCTAGGTTTAATGTGAGAAAAACAATACATAGCAGGAATTATAAAAGAACAGTAATTTCTAACAGTTATGCCATGTATCACATTTATAAAGAAAATAATGAACATGCATGTAATATGAGCTAAAAATAATTAAACAACTAATGGCAAGGTGTCTTGCCTGATGTCCAAGTGAGGTAAGATGATGTCCTGGCGATGAATCAACAACAGCGCACAAAGAAGAAGGTGCAGGAACAACTTCAGATGCTGAAAATAGTTTATTATCTAATTATAATTAATACTGCACCTATTACATTTATTTAATAAATTCTGAAGTTAGGATATGGTATAGGTTTTCGTATTAGCTTTCCGAAAAACTAAATGGATCGCATTTTTGTTTCCGGAATCTCCCGAAATCGCAAAAATACTGAAACACGTTTATTTTTGGGACACTAGATACTCAAACAGTTTTGTAGAAATCTACAGAACGAATTTTGTCTATTAAAATATGTTTTTGGAAACCTTACCTCGATACGCTTCTTTTTAAAAAAAACTGGAGGCGAAACGGAGTTCGGAGCTAGGAGATATCGTCGTTCAAGTTGCTCTTGCTGCTAAAAAAGCGGGGCTGAATTTATGACGAAAAAAAGAGAGAAATTTTGACAAGGATGGTTTGAAAGATGATTTGTGGTGAAAATAATATGGAGGAGTACTTGCCTATTTATAGGATGTGAAAATTCCCAATTAAATAAGAATTATGATTCTTTTAAACCAAATTTAGATATTTCCTAATTTAATTTAAAAGCAATCAAATCCAAATCCAAATCCAAATCCAAATCCAAATCTAATTTAAATCAAATCAAATTCTCTTAGTTTAAAATCAAATCAATTAAATCCAATATAAATCTATTTAAATTTTTAGCTCAAAATCAAATGGGATAAATAAATTTCAAATATTTAACTATTTAAATAAATCCAAAAAATCAAATCAAGATTTAAATGGCCACCATAACTTCCAAATATATTTTTCAAAATACCAATAATAATAATTTTGAAAATAATAAATATTTTTAAATATCTTTTTGAATAATAAATCTCAAAAATTATATTTTTATTTAAATTATACTAGCAAATATTTATGAAATATATGTATGCATGAATAATATTATTTATTCCAAATAAAAGGCCTTTCATAAATAAAATAATAAATTTAGTATATTTTGATAGCTAAATTAAATATTACATATATTATTTTGAAACTATAAAAATAAAAAATATTTTTCTTAAAATATGTACGCTCGCACATATTCGCACTCGTCGAGCAAGTACGAAAAATAAAATTTCGTGCACGACGTACAATATGACTATGCGACGTACAATACAAAAATTTTAAATCAGTACCAAATTTAATATATATAAAAAATATAGTAGAAATTTAGGGGTTTTACATCCTACCCAACTTAGAAGAATTTCGTCCTCGAAATTAAGAATTTGGAGGGGGTGAGAAGGCACAACGGTCGATAGAAGGGTTTAAGGAAGTTTATATGGTCGTAGTCTAAGTTGAGGGTATGATTAAGAGACGATTGTAATAACTCTTAAATTCATGTGATTAGAAAGTCAAGATTGTAAATTTAGTATCGAAGGAAAGGTCGAGTAGTTCAAGACAAAGATATGGTTACATTGGGTGGTAATGGTCATGGTGATAGGACAGTTAGAGGAGTTTTAGTATGACGCTTTCGTCCTTCTAAAATTGGTGAAGGCGAAC
The DNA here is from genome assembly GCA_029216955.1 of Iris pallida. Lineage (NCBI taxonomy): Eukaryota > Viridiplantae > Streptophyta > Magnoliopsida > Asparagales > Iridaceae > Iris > Iris pallida. The sequence goes on from JANAVB010038978.1 coordinate 41,992, forward strand.
GCAATATAGAGTTCGAAGGAGGCGTTATCAAATACGAATACGTGGTTCAAAGGCGTCCGAAAAATTCAAAAGGAGTTGTCAAGGCAGTCGCGAATGGGACTCTAGAGGACAAGTTTAGCTATGTTCCCATCCACGTAGGATAATATGTGATAAGCGAACCAAAGTGCAATAGGTTGATCAGACCATCATGCACCGGTTCTGATTAGACAATATGTTAGTGGGTGCACCCAATAAAATATGTCATGATCAAGCTTGATAACGAAATAAGCTTGCAAAACTGAAGCTACGTTAGCAGCGCGAGATAGTCAAAATATGAGCAAGGGAGGTACTGATGAAGGAAATTTTAAATAGTCCCAGATCTTTTAAGATCAAGGCTCGCCCGAAGTTCGGGCCTATACAGTTGTCTTGGTTGACTAGCTAAGTTAGGGTCCTCTGAACTTATAGGCTAAGCAAATTTATCCACATGGGTCACAAGGACAAAGGCTTTGTTGGGCCGTGAGGTATTCTACCCAACTTACAATAGTTAAACTAGTAATGGGATGAGACAATGGGTTAAGCAATCAGGATAAAACACAAATTTAAGCATTTAAGGAACTAAGTAGAACAAAATTCACCTATCGGGTTAAGGGATTGAGTCAAGGTTGGATCTCTTAATTGAAGTCGGAAAGTATTTTGGTGTCATGGTAGAGGCTATAGTTTGGCCATTTTGACCAGAAGGTCCTATCATGAAAATAGTATACAAGGAGACGTGTTTTAGTGGGACATGATACATCTACATGAAGGTTGACTTGTCTAGGTCTTACATATGAAATTTGTTGGAAGGAAAAGTGTAGTGGTGTACTCCAAATATACAAGTCACGGTAGGGGACGCCAGAAGATCAAAAATAGAAAGTGGGAGTTCAGGAGGTGATAATTAATGCACAAAATAAAGAAGATCAAGTTAAAGTGTGAAATAAAATTAATTAAAGAATCTAATAAAAATAATTTAGAAACACAATTCCGGAGAGAAGATAGTCTTCTAGATGAATACAATTAAGGAACCATTAACTCATTATTCAAATTGCAAATGGGTTAGAAGGTCGCAATTAAAAGATCTAGAATTGAAGGAAGGTCGAGTAAGTCGAGGTGAAAATACAGTCACATAGCTGGGTAGATGACTAACAACACTTGTGTATATACTACTATCATGGTCATGAGTGACATGGCAATTAGTGTGGAATACTTCTAACTCATTAGGGCTACCTTTGTGGCCTATCATTAATATTTTAACTCAAGTTTCCTCCAAAATTTTTTAAAAAATAAACTTTCAAAAATATACCGCCAAAATTTGTATTTACTCCAAGCCGTTCAAATTCATCAAAAAAATTTAAATCACTCTCATAAATCTCAAAGCAAAATTTTATCACGTTACTACTAACCTTTTCCAAAATTAACGTTTAAATTCAACTATTTAACTCAAGAGTTCATAATTTACGAATCCATAAAAATTTCACAATCAATCAAAAATTTAACACTCTAAAATTTTTAATTAATTTATAATAAAACTCTTAGCATATTAAAAGCAATCTCAAAAAAATTAAGCTCAATGCTCTAATCAATTTTAACTTCTATTCATGCTAAGTTATTACAACAAAATCACAACTTTTTAAATGGTAACTTCATTTAATCAATCAAAATAACTTTCCATCACATCCTTCGGAATTCTTCCAAAAATTTAATATTAGCAATCTCACATTAAACTAAAATTTCAAATAATCTTATCAGTCAAAATCCCTTTTTTTTTTTACCAAAAATCTAAATAGATTTGTAATCCTCAATCATCGGACACCATTTAAAATAAAAATTTCTCAAAAATCGTTTTCATAACTTTCAAATATATTTTTACCAAAATTTACCGTCATTACTTCCACTTAAAATTCAAAATTTACTAAACACGAAAATTGCAAGCTGTACAACTCAAATTTAAATAATTTCTACAACCACATTTGAAATCTAAGATCATTTTCAAACCAAATCTATAACTATTCAAAGGTGTTTAACTATAATCCCATAAATCATAAATATCATCACTCAAAATTCCAATCAATTTCTTAAACTAGGTATGAAATTCTATAAATCCTCTGGTGTTTACTATTTAGAAATCTCCAGGTTAAAGCTTTCCGTGGTAATATCCTACTTTACAAATTACTAATCATTAAATCACACTAAAAAAACCCTTTAACTCAATTAGAGTCTTAAATGTATTCCAATTGCCAATATAACCATTCTAGCCATGTGTTTGACCTATGAGCATATACTAGTGTAGTCATCTTCCTAGTTGACACTAAGCACGAAAATAAGAATCAACGGTAGAAAGAAATCAAGCAAGATGCATTTCAAGGAAGTCGAACGAGAGTTCGGAATTTGAAGCCAAGGGAAGAGGTCAAGCTGTATGGATGAGATTCCTATAATTCTAATCCTATGTTGCAGTGTAGCCTCCCTTCCCGGAAATTGTTGATATTTTTATTTTTATTTATTTAACCTAAATGGTGATTTTAGATTTTATAAATAATTAATTATTGGCTTATTGAATTTTGTTATTATTATTATTATACTTATTATTATTGTGATTACCATTATTATTTTATTAAGGAAATTATTATTAACATTTATATATTAATTCTGTCAAATAAATATATTGTATATAGGTGTAAACGTGAACATAGTACATATGGTATATGTGTGAATATAAATATATATATATACGTGTATATGTGTATGTATACATACGTATATTATATATGTGGGTATGTAGGTGTACATATAAATATGTATATGTATTTGTGCGTGTATATATACAGAGACATATATGTGTGTATATATAGATAAATAAATTATATATATACGTATTTGTGTATACGTAATTGTGTATAAATAAATTATATATATAGATAAATAAATTATATATATACGTATTTGTACGTGTATATATATGTGTAGGTTGCATGTATATAAATGAATAATTACATAGATATATGTATATGTATAGGAGTCAATATATGCATAAATATTTATGTGTGTATAAATACATATATAAAGATTGTATTATTTGTTAATATAAATAAATATATATAAAGATAGTATTATTAGTTAATATAAAATAGTGACAAGGGATTTGGGTTAGCAGCTGCAAACAAATCTCCCAACCCGAGCCAACAAACGAGCCCAGCCCGCTCATGTCCCAGCCCAGGTTGGAGCTTGAAAACCCATGTGGGGAATGGAAACGCTGGCTTGCTCGTTCCGAGCTAAGAGTTGGCCCATCACATTTTCTCCCACGCATTAGACCGTCGATCCCGAGCCCAGCAAGGGGGTGGGCAACCCGACCCCTGTACACCACCCGCATGCTTATATAACAGAGAGCCGAAGCCAACTCCCCTAAAACCCTAAACGAACGCTCGCGCCACCACTACCAACCCTGGCGCACCCCCACCCCGACCTCAGGCGAGCCCTTCCCGCGTGCGCCACCGCCGCGAGCGCCGCCGGCCGGGCGCGAGAGCCACCCGCGCGCACGAGCGCTGAGCAATGACAGCAGTAGCAACCCCCGCGAAGCCACTTTCGCAACGCGATTTCGATCGCGTCGCTCAACCAAACCCCGTTCCGGTTGATCAGGTACGAACCCTATCTATGCCTCTTCAACACCGTAGAATAACTTTGGCATAAACTGAATTGAAATCAAGCGAAAGATCGACACGAAGTTGGTCGAATCTGTTCAGAAACAGAGTACTCGACAGTCCTTGAACCCATATTGGAGGATCAATCCCGATCAATCCAGCGACCATTTTATTAAACCCTCTGAACAGTATTTGAAGACGACATGTAGGGCTTCGTAACCTAATTTGTAGTGTCGAATCTTATCAACTGAGTGCGAAGTAATCAGTTTGCAAAGTTCGAGAAAAATAGGATTTAAAACAGTTTTCCAAAACTTGAAAACGCTCCACACGACGTGCGTCACGCCAATCCGGACGACGTGGTCGCGTACCGAAAGGATCGAAAGCTGCGTAACAGCTTCGTGGTCGTGTGGGCTTTGACGGAATTCAAATTGGTCGCATGTGCGCGACGAATTTGATGCGTATCCGTCGAAATTCACCGTATCATGCACTTTGCAAATTTCTCAATTACTTTGTGCACGCTCGTCAGATCGAGACGAAACTTGCGCCAACAGAACCGTATCGTTTTTCTGGTCCTGTATACCAAGTTTGGTCCAATTATGAGACAGTTGAATCCGACGTCGTTTTGCGGGCCCCACGGTCCCACTCAACGGGCAATTTTGTGCACGGCCCGCCGGAATCCAACTCTGGACATACGGTTGGGTTCATATCGAAAAATTAGATCCGTAGACATGTATTTTGACGACTTTAGAGACCGTTGACTCTGGCATGCTTTTCGGTGCAAAGCGGGTCCAACGGCGGACACCGTTTTGGCCCGAAATTACCGTTTTACCCCTGTGTCCAGAATTGGACTTAAGGACAGGCAATCCTAGCTAATTAGACTATTCTGAGATCATTGGTATTGTTTATTTCAGCTTTCGTGGACTGTTGTACAGATTTTGACTATAGTGGCACATTGAGTAGTTCAGATTGTCGGTTTCACCAGCAGAGGACCACAGGCGAGTACAGTTTATTGTCTGCATTTCGATATTGATCTTTACTATATTTCATTGATTAGTCATTGGTTATGTGATTTTTATACTCTATTATAAATTGTTGAGTCGGAAATGAGAAGTACCAAGGATGTGTGATCAGACCGTAGACATTGTAGATATCGTAGATATTGTAGATATCGTAGATATTGTAGATATCGTAGACATTGTAGATATTGTAGACATTGTAAATATTGTAGACATTGTAAATATTGTAGACATTGTAGATATTGTAGACATTGTAGATATTGTAGACATTGTAAATATTGTAGACATTGTAGATATTGTAGACATTGTAAATATTGTAGACATTGTAGATATTGTAGACATTGTAGATATTGTAGACATTGTAAATATTGTAGACATTGTAGATATTGTAGACATTGTAGATATTGTAGACATTGTAGACATCGTTACTTTTCTGCAAGTAGATATCGTAGACCGTGCGGTGTAGTACCCCAGACCGATCACATGTCAAAGGTACTTCTAACGGTGGAAAGTATATTGGTCTATTTTTACTATTGATTTTTCTTATGGCTTTACTGTTATTTTCAAAACTCATGATTGATGCCTAACCTTTGTCTTATAGTCATTTTCTTTATTTGAAATTGCATTCAGTGAATTGTGCTCGTTCCATTCCTGACTGGAAACCAACATTTTCAGGTTAGCCGTGGATTCACTTAGCTTGGGGAGTGACGGAAACACTTGCAGACAAAAGCCTAGAGACTAGCTAGATAGTTGATTTATAGTCATTCATTTATTTGTACAAGTTTATATTTTCTGCAAATATAAAACTTCTGATCATTGTAAATTAAATTAATGTTGTGAATGAGCATTATTTGTGATATTGATCTTCATGGCCGTGACAGCGTTCTACCGCCGACACTGCGGCGTAGGCTGGCTTGGACACGTCTCGTATCCGTTAAAAAAAAAAAATGGGTGCGGGTCGTGACAAGTTTTTGTGGTGGCCCATGCAGGTCAGTCTTTGCAAATAATGCGAACTCGTGATAGTACGTAAGTTAGTTGTACTATTGCGAGCCTGCTACTAGAACATGCTCATTCACGAATTAGAAATTAATTTAATTTACGAGAATGACTAGGACTAGGAGTCCCTTATACAAATTTACCGATGGGTAGTCTAGGACATGCAATGTAGATAAGGAGTTATTGATTTTGATAGTTATCAGATCCCCATAGGTACACTAGTATCTGTTGATATGACGATGTAATCTAATTTGGATAGATTATTCCCTTAGTAAGGCAGGATTTCATAGAATCAATGATCTAACCCTGATGAATGGTGCAATTCCTTCTTCTTGCCCTTTGGATATCATCCTCACATCTTAGTCAAATTGCCTATTTAGTTCCTATTTGCCCTAAGAATTGTTTTTTTTATGTTACCCATAAATGAACCTCAGGTTAGTTTCGATTCAAGTTTTTCCTCAAAGGCTTGAATACACATGGAATAGTTAGAATGTTTGTATTTCTTTTGTCCTCAGTTATTTCTCCCTGTTCAATCCTTTATTTTAAGGGTTGTGACTGATAGGACAAACGTTTACGCTTATTTCATAGTCAACTTGTTTGAATCTCTAGGAGCCCATGAAGTTTTACAGATATAGTTAAAAGAATGTTAGTTGACTCATAATGGCAGGACAGCAGCGCACTGTCGCCGTTTATTTGAATTATGGACTCACTGCAGCCAGCAGCGCACTGGCGAGACACGACCTTAGAGTTGAAATTTTTAAGGAAATTATAGGTTATAGAATATTCCTAAAAACTATGGCTAGAAGTCCTCTTTTGACCGTAACCCTTGTGTCAATATAAGGTAGAGTATCGAATAGCATAGCACCCTGAAATCACGAATCCAAGGGTTTACCACAGCCCGAGTATACGGGCGAGGCGTAACTCTCGGTGAAATGACTTCAAAAGTGATTACAGGTTTAGGATACTATGGAGGATAGGACAATGCCATGTATGTCCCATAAGATCCAAAGCCAATATTAGTGGAAGTTTTGCAAGTTGGGTAGCACGTCTTCCGATCTAGCATTCTATGATCCTTGTAACCTATTGACGAGGTAATTGACCGACACTAATAAGTTACTAAGAATATAAAATCCAGAGTTCCATAACCCATTAGTTGACCAAGACCTTATGGACAGGAAGATTTTAGAAAGATTGTATAAGCAAGGACACCAGGTAAGTTTGATCCTCTCTAAACTCGAACTACTTGTGCCTCTTTTCAAAAATCTCGCGTACTTGTATCTTGACTATCTTGACCAACGCTGCTATTACAGCCTAGTTTTTGCAAGCTTACTCTTTATCAAGCTTGATTCGAGGCATATGTTTAGTGGGGACGCCTGCTAACATATTGTCTAATCAGAATCGATGTTTTACGGTCTGATCAACCGTAGTGCACCCGATTCGCCCTTCCTTTGATTACATACGTGGATTGAGGTGTAGATGTCTCTAGGGCCTCATCCGCGACTGCTTGACAATTCCTCTTGAATTATACGTTCGCCTCTGAATCATGTGATTGTATTCAGTGACATCTTTCTTGAACTCTTTATTGTTTTTTTTGTCTTTCACTGATTTGGAAGGACAGAAGCTCATAATTGGTAAAGCGATACAGAGTATCCCCATGGCTATGATAGTTGTATACACAAGTGTAGCTACCATCGGCCGGCCATGTGACTAGAACCTTTCCTTGAGTTAATCGTTCTCCCCTCGACCCCAAAACTGTTATTGGGTCCTTCTAGCCATCTGAATTGGAGAATGAGTAGAGTTTAATCCTTAGTCAAAATGCCAACCTTGGAGACTACTTAATCTCCAGAGACCAAATGTTGTGAGTCTCTAATCATTTGTTTGAAGCTTGCTTCAACTAGAACTCTTGTGACGATAGTCTGGCAGGTTGACACAAATAGAAATTCACGACTTAGTTGTTAGAATTCTTTTCTTATGATGTGCCTTAGAGTTGGTTACCCCGTGATAACTCTGGTATACTAGGGACGAGTAGGTCATTCTATTTTATCGACCAGGTGTCGTCGTACACCCTCGTTTTCCAGTTATTGAGGAACGATCCTTGACTTGACCTATATCTACGGTATTCCGTTACGCCGTGCCTTATTCTTTATTGACAAGAGTCGAGGTACAATACCCGGACCTTAGAATTCTCCTAACCTCATTATTCTAAAACCCATGCCTTATTTCTAAGGTGGGTAGACTGTAAGCTTTCTAAAAATTATGGGATATGCGAGGATTACCTATTGTTTAGAATAATTTTCATTAGGATGATTATTAGTGCCCGTAGACTCCCACTTTCCATTCAGATCGTTTAGTGTCCCCGGCCGTGTCATTTATATTCGGAGCACGTGACCAGCTGTTATCTTCCAACAAATTTCATATGCAGGATCTAGACGAGTCCATCTTCATCTAGATATATCATGTCCCACTCAAACCCGACCCCTTGTACTCTATTTTATGGTACGACTTCCAGGACAAAAGGACTAATTATAACTTTTACCATAGTAACGATACACTTTCCAACCTCCATTAGAGCCTTGACCACGACCCAATTCCTTCGACCCAATATATGGTTGTGATATACTTGAAGCCTATTACGCACATGCCACTAGTGTGCCACTCAATTGTGTCTTCTCGTGCTACTTAAACACAGAAGTCACCGAAGACGCATTTTTGGCTTTAGGAACCTAGCGAACCAATCCGACTGCCCATCTAGCTCAATCACTTGGGTGAAAACTATTCTAGGATTATCCTAACCTAGCAGTAATAGTTACCATTGGAAACTATACCAGTCAATAGAGACTGAAATCCGAGGTTCATCTAACCAACGATTGACGTCCAATCAGGAACCCATTGGGACCCGGTAAAACCCCCCCATGCATACCACTACATTTGGATTATAAAACCGAACTATTTGAAATAGGTCCCTATACATATTATGTAGTCTCCCCTCTTAGATTGTGAAGTCATTCGTAACCAATATTCCATCTACCTGGGAGTTATGATACGAATTTGTATTGCGTTTTATCCCTTGCTCGTATGTTTAAATAACCACGGGAAAGATCACGATCTTGACTTCCTAAATTTCGTTCTATTATAGAAACTTATTTAGAACTTCGAGAATGAGACTTCTGTATTGCACGGAGTGCAAGCCACTCTAGGAGGCGAAAGGTGCTTCGATTTAGCGAGTGACTAGACTAGAGTAGCCACTTTAGCAAATAAGTCAATGGTTCGTAAACCTTCTTTCTATCCGCATCATTGGATACTCCCTACTATCCTGGAATTTCATATTTGCTCCTGATTATTCTTCCTTATCTTCATGTTCTTCCTATTTCGGAACGATGAAAGGACATGTTTATTAGAATTTACCAATATTTTGCTACTTGTGAAATTAGTTGCTTGTTAGATTTTTGGATTGCTTGGTAGATAGGAGAGGATTATAGATACCGTGTACAGTAGATATCTATCGATAGAAATTTTAGCAAATGGTTGGACGATTATAAAGTTTTAGTGACATAGCTTTGAGGGAGTAGTGTGACCAAAGGTGGGTAGAAGTCCTCGATATGGTTGTAGTTGCCAAAATGGCCAATGAGGAGGATATAAACTATTTTTTCGAAGAATTAAAAATTTGAGGGGATTGAGGTTAAGACAGACGTTCTTTTTGAATTAAGGAATAGTGGTGAATTAGAATTTCGAGGACGAAATTATTTTTAAGGTGGGTAGATTTGTAGCCTCCCTTCCCGAAAATTGTTGATATTTTTATTTTTATTTATTTAACCTAAATGGTGATTTTAGATTTTATAAATAATTAATTATTGGCTTATTGAATTTTGTTATTATTATTATTATTATACTTATTATTATTGTGATTACCATTATTATTTTATTAAGGAAATTATTATTAACATTTATATATTAATTCTGTCAAATAAATATATTGTATATATAGGTGTAAACGTGAACATAGTACATATGGTATATGTGTGAATATAAATATATATATATACGTGTATATGTGTATGTATACATACGTATATTATATATGTGGGTATGTAGGTGTACATATAAATATGTATATGTATTTGTGCGTGTATATATACAGAGATATATATGTGTGTATATATAGATAAATAAATTATATATATACGTATTTGTGTATACGTAATTGTGTATAAATAAATTATATATATAGATAAATAAATTATATATATACGTATTTGTACGTGTATATATATGTGTAGGTTGCATATATATAAATGAATAATTACATAGATTTATGTATATGTATAGGAGTCAATATATGCATAAATATTTATGTGTGTATAAATACATATATAAAGATTGTATTATTTGTTAATATAAATAAATATATATAAAGATAGTATTATTAGTTAATATAAAATAGTGACAAGGGATTTGGGTTAGCAGCTGCAAACAAATCCCCCAACCCGAGCCAACAAACGAGCCCAGCCCGCTCATGTCCCAGCCCAGGTTGGAGCTTGAAAACCCATGTGGGGAATGGAAACGCTGGCTTGCTCGTTCCGAGCTAAGAGTTGGCCCATCACATTTTCTCCCACGCATTAGACCGTCGATCCCGAGCCCAGCAAGGGGGTGGGCAACCCGACCCCTGTACACCACCCGCATGCTTATATAACAGAGAGCCGAAGCCAACTCCCCTAAAACCCTAAACGAACGCTCGTGCCACCACCACCAACCCTGGCGCACCTCCACCCCGACCTCAGGCGAGCCCTCCCCGCGCTCGCCACCGCCGCGAGCGCCGCCGGCCGGGCGCGAGAGCCAGCCGCGCGCACGAGCGCTGAGCAATGACAGCAGTAGCAACCCCCGCGAAGCCACTTTCGCAACGCGATTTCGATCGCGTCGCTCAACCAAACCCCGTTCCGATTGATCAGGTACGAACCCTATCTATGCCTCTTCAACACCGTAGAATAACTTTGGCATAAACTGAATTGAAATCAAGCGAAAGATCGACACGAAGTTGGTCGAATCTGTTCAGAAACAGAGTACTCGACAGTCCTTGAACCCATATTGGAGGATCAATCCCGATCAATCCAGCGACCTTTTTGTTAAACCCTTTGAACAGTATTTGAAGACGACATGTAGGGCTTCGTAACCTAATTTGTAGTGTCGAATCTTATCAACTGAGTGCGAAGTAATCAGTTTACAAAGTTCGAGAAAAATAGGATTTAAAACAGTTTTCCAAAACTTGAAAACGCTCCACACGACGTGCGTCACGCCAATCCGGACGACGTGGTCGCGTACCGAAAGGATCGAAAGCTGCATAACAGCTTCGTGGTCGTGTGGGCTTTGACGGAATTCAAATTGGTCGCGTGTGCGCGACGAATTTGATGCGTATCCGTCGAAATTTACCGTATCGTGCACTTTGCAAATTTCTCAATTACTTTGTGCACGCTCGTCAGATTGAGACGAAACTTGCACCAACAGAACCGTATCATTTTTCTGGTCCTGTATGCCAAGTTTGGTCCAATTCTGAGACAGTTGAATCCGACGTCGTTTTGGGGGCCCCACGGTCCCACTCAACGGGCAATTTTGTGCACGGCCCGCCGGAATCCAACTCTGGACATACGGTTGGGTTCGTATCGAAAAATTAGATCCGTAGACATGTATTTTGACGACTTTAGAGACCGTTGACTCTGGCACGCTTTTCGGTGCAAAGCGGGTCCAACGGCGGACACCGTTTTGGCCCGAAATTACCGTTTTGCTCCTGTGTCCAGAATTGGACTTAAGGACAGGCAATCCTAGCTAATTGGACTATTTTGAGATCATTGGTATTGTTTATTTCAGCTTCCGTGGACTGTTGTACAGATTTTGACTATAGTGGCACATTGAGTAGTTCAGATTGTCGGTTTCACTAGCAGAGGACCACAGGCGAGTACAGTTTATTGTCTGCATTTCGATATTGATCTTTACTATATTTCATTGATTAGTCATTGGTTATGTGATTTTTATACTCTATTATAAATTGTTGAGTCGGGAATGAGAAGTACCAAGGATGTGTGATCAGACCGTAGACATTGTCGATATCGTAGACATTGTAGATATCGTAGACATTGTAGATATTGTAGACATTGTAAATATTGTAGACATTGTAAATATTGTAGACATTGTAGATATTGTAGACATTGTAGATATTGTAGACATTGTAAATATTATAGACATTGTAGATATTGTAGACATTGTAAATATTGTAGACATTGTAGATATTGTAGACATTGTTGATATTATAGACATTGTAAATATTGTAGACATTGTAGATATTGTAGACATTGTAGATATTGTAGACATTGTAGACATCGTTACTTTTCTGCAAGTAGATATCGTAGACCGTACGGTGTAGTACCCCAGACCGATCACATGTCAAAGGTACTTCTAACGGTGGAAAGTATATTGGTCTATTTTTACTATTGATTTTTCTTACGGCTTTACTGTTATTTTCAAAACTCATGATTGATGCCTAACCTTTATCTTATAGTCATTTTCTTTATTTGAAATTGCATTCAGTGAATTGTGCTCGTTCCATTCCTGACTGGAAACCAACATTTTCAGGTTAGCCGTGGATTCACTTAGCTTGGGGAGTGACGGAAACACTTGCAGACAAAAGCCTAGAGACTAGCTAGATAGTTGATTTATAGTCATTCATTTATTTGTACAAGTTTATATTTTCTGCAAATATAAAACTTCTGATCATTGTAAATTAAATTAATGTTGTGAATGAGCATTATTTGTGATATTGATCTTCATGGCCGTGACAGCGTTCTACCGCCGACACTGCGGCGTAGGCTGGCTTGGACACGTCTCGTATCCGTTAAAAAAAAAAGGGTGCGGATCGTGACATGCAGGTTCATATCGGTACAGTAACGTAACCGAAGTGACAAACTCGACCTGCATGGGCCACCACAAAAACATGTAACGCCCCAGTCCCAAAATACGTAGGACTAGGAACGTAGACATGCCAGCTGCATTCATACGAAGTATACTCCAATATATGAAAGCCTCGTATAAATACATAAGCTGTAAAATGCAGTAGAACCATAACTAATCTCATCCACACAAATAAAAATGAAATAAAGATGTCATATAATGAGAAAGAATTGTCTTGATACAATATATTGGGCGGAGACAAATCCACTACCAACAAGTAAAGGAAAAATACATAAGATAAGATATGAATTTGGCGAGCAAAGCGAAGACGATCCAATTGCAATCATCCTCGAAGAAATAGCGAAGATCACGGCTAGAGCTAAAGCACCTGCGAAAGACAATAGCACACACATGGCAAGACAACCAGGTCCTCAAAGGGACGTAACAAGACACATAATAGCATGCCATATAAACTGAATAAATATTGCTCAATAAATAAGTCAACCGAATTTATAACATGGTCCAATATGCACCGACTGAACGAGCGTACCATCCCCCCAACCAAACAAGGACAGGAAATGGTAAACTAATTCACGGCGACGTATCTTTCCATGCTAAGAATCCGATATGGTATCCAGACCCCAACAAGGTTCAATACCTTCTCATCGAAGTAGTAAGTCACACCTACAACCAAACAAGGACAAGATGTGACGAACTAATCCGCGACAAGTTATTGTTCCAAGCCACAGTCAGATACAAGTACCCAAACCAAAAGTACTCGTACCTAACGGATAGGGTAGCCTACCATTCTAAGTAAAATGTTGTTAAGAACAATCTTTCCTACGCATGGGCCCTGGCTAATAGGATCGGCGTAGTCCCCCTTTGGGCACCAGAGGCCCCATCAGGAAGAGTATGACGTTCCGCAGAATCGTCAGTGGCCGTCAGTAATCTTGGGTCATCAACCCCGTATCTCCAACGGAGAGTCCGGGTCACAAGGGAAGTGCATCGAAGCCCATACGCTAAGGAATTGTCCTTTCCGCCCAATGCCTACTGTGTTGTATCCACAATACAAACCACTATAACCGCTAAGTCAAACTAGCATGCAACTTCTATTAGCGGTTATTCCTATCGCACGATTTGTACGTACTGGTGGTCAGCCAATCACGCACTTTCGTGTTCTATATGCGACACACAACTTCGTGTTTACAACGTGTCAAGGCCAATGAATGCAACACACAAGGTGGTCCCTTAAATCTAGGTTTAATGTGAGAAAAACAATACATAGCGGAAATTATAAAAGAATAGTAATTTCTAACAGTTATGCCATGTATCATAGTTTATAAAGAAAATAATGAACATGCATGTAATATGAGCTAAAAATAATTAAACAGCTAATGGCAAGGTGTCTTGCCTGATGTCCAAGTGAGGTAAGATTATGTCCTGGCGATGAATCAACAACATCGCACAAAGAAGAAGGTGCAGGAACAACTTCAGATGCTAAAAATAGTTTATTATCTAATTATAATTAATACTGCACCTATTACATTTATTTAATAAATTCTGAAGTTAGGATATGGTATAGGTTTTCGTATTAGCTTTCCGAAAAACTAAACGGATCGCATTTTTGTTTCCGGAATCTCCCGAAATCGCAAAAATACTGAAACACGTTCATTTTTGGGACACTAGATACTCAAACAGTTTTGTAGAAATCTACAGAACGAATTTTGTCTATTAAAATATATTTTTGGAAACCTTACCTCGATATGCTTCTTTTTAAAAAAAACTGGAGGCGAAACGGAGTTCGGAGCTAGGAGATATCGTTGTTCCAAGTTGCTCTTGCTGCTAAAAAAGCGGGGCTGAATTTATGACGAAAAAAAGAGAGAAATTTTGACAAGGATGGTTTGAAAGATGATTTGTGGAGAAAATAATATGGAGGAGTACCTGCCTATTTATAGGATGTGGAAATTCCCAATTAGATAAGAATTATGATTCTTCTAAACCCAATTTAGATATTTCCTAATTTAATTTAAAAGCAATCAAATCCAAATCCAAATCCAAATCTAATTTAAATCAAATCAAATTCTCTTAGTTTAAAATCAAATCAATTAAATCCAATATAAATCTATTTAAATTTTTAGCTCAAAATCAAATGGGATAAATAAATTTTGAATATTTAACTATTTAAATAAATCCAAAAAATCAAATCAAGATTTAAATGGCCACCATAACTTCCAAATATATTTTTCAAAATACCAATAATAATAATTTCGAAAATAATAAATATTTTTAAATATCTTTTTGAATAATAAATCTCAAAAATTATATTTTTATTTTAATTATACTAGCAAATATTTATGAAATATATGTATGCATGAATAATATTATTTATTCCAAATAAAAGGCCTTTCATAAATAAAATAATAAATTTAGTATATTTTGATAGCTAAATTAAATATTACATATATTATTTTGAAACTATAAAAATAAAAAATATTTTTCTTAAAATATGTACGCTCGCACATATTCGCACACGTCGAGCAAGTACGAAAAATAAAATTTCGTGCACGACGTACAATATGACTATGCGACGTACAATACAAAAATTTTAAATCAGTACCAAATTTAATATATATAAAAAAATATAGTAGAAATTTAGGGGTTTTACAGATTGGGGGGCCAACACCTGAAACTTGTGTTCCTCTTTGGGGATGCCCTAACTGTGAAGAATCCTAACATTTTGGATATATCTGAAAGTTGGCATTTTTCTTCTAACGGGGGTGGCGATCCATATTCCTCAAATGGAACGTCACTTCCCACTGTCGTGGTTCAACATGCTGCCTATGGACAGGAAGATGGTGGATTCCTTGACTCCGAGCCGACATGGGATGTTTGTGGGCGATATTCACTATAACAGAAACTTGGGGTCGGTGGTCGCGAGCAGGACGTCGATCAGCTGCTGTGTGATGGGGTTGGCCCCGTCTAGTTTCTTAAACGTATAGGGTCCCAACTTCCGGTTCTCTCAAGCTGACACTTTCATGAATCCGCTTGCTCAGAAGGGGTCCTACCCCATCGGTCGGTTGGCGCTGCTGAATTGGATGAACCCCATCCCTTCGTGGACCAACTTGACCATGTGGATTTTGTGGACATACGAGAATCTCCTGCGCGAGATCGGCTTGTATTATGCCATTCGGGGCACCAGTTATGGTTTGTTCATAAACAAGAAGCTCTTCATGGCTCTTCTTGAAATGTACAACCGCCGAACGGGGACCTTCTTTTCACCGGAAGGGGAGATGGGACTCGCTCTCCACGAGATGCGTAAAGTCTCCAGGATGCTCTGGGGAAATGAAGTCTTCAAAGTGTATACCCCCACGAACGAAGAGTTCGAGGAGTTTGAGCAGAGGTTCCCGGGCTTTGTTGCTGTCTACCGGGAATTGCTGTGTCACCACAGCACATGCCAGCAGATGTCGAAGAAGAAAACGACATCTCGGAAGGGAACCTTCCTCATACGAAGGCCTGGGTCAGTTACCTTTTTAAGCTCGGTGCCTCGGGCCGGGTTTCTCCTCGAAGTCCTCGAACCCGAGAGGAGGTGTAAGACCAGGTGTCAACCGCCAAGAGGGTAAAAACCACCAGCGACAGATTTGGGAGTCAATCTGACTCTTTTACTTATTTTTATCAGGATACTAAGAAGTTTTCCGACAAGGCTCTCCTGGCAGTATTTCTGATGGTATGGATACGAAACTGCATAGTTTTGGGAGGGGCTAGCTCTATTGAGAGAATCAGTCGAAACTTTATCCTTCCTGCAGTAAAGGTAGTCTTTGGGACCAGACTAGCTCTCTTCCCTGCCATGGTGTGCAGCATACATCGTGGCCTCCGCACTTTCTCGTCCAAGGTCATTGCCCATGATACGGTGAAGGACTTTGAGCGAATCGAGCTGCCCTATCATTATCTGATGGGGTGACTGTTGATGCACTGCCGGTCTTTGATGAGGCCTGGTCCAGAAGATGATGTAACTGTGGATGATGCCCTCATCTTCCAGTATCGTCGTATGCCCTGGGAGTGTAGTACCATGCCAGCCTGTTGGATGGCGCTGGCGAGAGTGGACATATACACCTTTTTTGTGTCTGTCCCTTATTTCACAGATGAAGAAGTGAATGGTGTGCATCTTGATGGCACTGGGCCTCCCCACCTCTAGTCAGATAAGATGCTCCTCTGGTTGCAGAGCATCCGTCCTGCACACCTGGTATATCGCAACCGCAACTCTGTCTTCCTGGAGCCTTACTTGTCCAGTCGGTTCTTCCGACAGTTTGGGTACAGTCAGATGTTTCTGGACAATCCTAGCCCCTGCCTGGGTTTTGAGGGTAGTGTCCTTGACGACATCAGGGCTTGGCATTACTATAACACGATTCACACCCGCACCAGCTTTTCTGTGCCTGATGCTAGGGAGTCAGGACAGATTTTGTACATGGCGGCTCTGTACCATGTTATGGTGAACAAGCTCCCTACCGATTTTGACCCAAGTACCAGTTTTATTGTTGGTACTGGCTTGGAGTTGAAGCCGAAAGGGTCCAAGACGAGGAAAAAGAAGGGGAACATGGTCGATGTGTCAGACTCGGAGTCCATTAACGTGGACGAGGAGGATGACGCTGACGACTTATCTCTTCCTCCTGCCGATGATGTGGTGGCAGATGAGGCCCCTGTCGCGTCTAGTCCTTCCCGAAAGCGAAGCAGGCGTGGGTCCGCTATTGGTGGCATAACATACTCTTAGAAATGGGCTGCGGTCAAGCCTCACGGGCCAATCATTAGGGAAAGAAGCAAGGATGTTGATGCCATTTCGGAGGTGAATCGAATTACAACCATCTTTTTTAGCTTTTCTTTTCTATACTATGATCTGATCATTCTCCTTTTCTTTGTAGGCGTCAGGAGAAGTGGATTCTCGAAAGCCGGCTACTGTCTCCGAAGTCGACCCAGCTCTAGACACTTTAATTAGTGATATGAGTGCTGAGCTTATTTCTGCCAGGGTTCTTCCGGCGACGGTTGAGGTTCCTTCCGTTGCTGATATCTCAACCCAGGGCAATGTGGGCTCTACTGAACCCATCCCCGAGGTTGCTGAATTCCAGCCGGGTGCTGCTGACCCTATTGCGTCTACCTCCGGGGCGGCTGGGGCAGAGGAACCAGCTGCATTCGGCTCGGATGTCGCTGGTGAGGAGAATACAATGGCTGTGAGCGATCCTCAGCTTCAGCAACCCTCTCATGGTATGCTAAGTCAAGTCTTGACCAGTGAGGAGGTTTATTTGCTATATCTTCACATCCTTTGGGTTAAGCTGATCGATGGTTGCTCCGGACATACAGGTCCTGCTCCTTCGCTGCCAACGACGGACACCATCGGAGAAAAAGTCACCAAAGGGGATCTTGTGGGAGAAAGTATGCCTCCTCCTCCTCCTTCAACTCATATCGAGGGGCCTCCAGCCGGCTCGAGTTTGGGAGAAAAGACAGTGGAACGGCCGGGACGAGGAAAGATGGTCCATGCATCCTCCTCGGTTCATGTGGCTCCGGAGGTCGACCTTTCCGCCCTGCCCAATCTCTGGATTCTTCGGGCGGCAGAGGAGGAGATGGCCGCTATTCAAGCATCCTATCACTCGGAACTTGTTTTCCTAGTAGCAGGGGCGTCAAGTTCTGGTGCATCTTCTTCAACTCTGCCAACTACTCTTCCCCTGACGTCGTCTTCTTTGAAAGTTCTCGAAGAATCGTCGAAGGATGTGGTTGACAGTTTCTACAGCCACCTGAAAAAGCGAGGGGTTGAGGCTGCCGTGGAGAGGGGAACATCTTTTGCATTGGTCCTTCAATGTGCTCGTGGCCAGATTGAACTTCTCAAAACCCTTCCCGGTAGGATAGGGATAGCCGAGCTTTTGGAGCCCAAGTTACTAGAAGTCGATCAGCTGGTGGCTCAGTATCAAGGACTGCGGCAAATTCATCTGTCTTCAGCAATAGATTAGGAGCGTGCTTTCCTTTTAACTGCCTTGGAAAAGGTAAGGATGGTACGAGAGACGTCCAAGCCTGCTCTGATGAAGGACCTCCAAGATTTGTCGCCGAAGTACGATCAATTAAGCCGCAGCGGAGAGGACTGTATCGCTCGGGAGGAGGTCGCCTCTCGTGGAATAGCCGATACCAAGGAGCAGATCCTCCATCTTCAGAGAAAATTGGTTTCTTTGGAGTCTGAGCTGTAGACCTCGCACGAAGACAAGGAGCTAATTTTTTGGAAAACCGATAAGGTCACCCGAACCTCAGATGCCTTGGAGCATGCCCTGAAGAAACTTGAAGACGGTTGGCTGGCCCACGCGCATCTGGAGGATGCAGAGAAGCTGATGCAAGAGGCTGAGCGTCGGGCCACCATGAGAATTGAGCGGTCGACGTCTAAACTGAAGGACCGGCTCCGAGAATTATGTATCGCCGAACCATGATTGGTTTTTTCTTTCTTTCTTTATGTTTCTTCATCTTTTTGACAGGGATGTGATCCCAGAAAATGAAGTACTTTTGATTTAAATAAATGACTTTGTTTGCATCATCTTTTATCTGTCGTGCTTGTACTGCATCTTTGGTATTATGTATTTGCCCCACTGGGGGACTTTCTGTGGACCTATTATCCTTGGCTTACCTTGATTTTAGGTATGGATAATAAGTTTGATAGGGATACCTAGAGCAACTCCGCGGTAAGGTGGATATGGAAGTTCTTGGTATCGGACTAAAGAATGCCATGGAACAGCTGGGTTCCAGAGGCATAAGATTGTGAGAAAAGAGGCGCGTGTACTAGAGAACCTAGTACAGCATTTGCGGTCAACTGCAGACATTTGTGGTCAACTGTGGACATTTGTGGGCCTATTATCCTTGGCATACCTTGTTTTTTTGGATACGAATAATAAGTCAATAGAAAACTGACATACTTACTCAGAGGTAATGAGGACGTGGTAAATATAGGGGCTTTACAATGGAGTCTTCCTACTCAGAGGTAATGAGGACGTGGCAGGAGTGGACTCAACGAAGGATACATAGAACAACTCAGAGGTAATATGGACGTGGAAGTTCTACGTAAAGGGTGATTTATTTTTGATGGAAGTGAAACAACTCATAGATGACATCGACGTGGCTATTTCGGGAATTTTGTGAACCTGTTACCCTTTTTTATGCACTAAAAGTGCAGGTAATAGATTATGAAGATGATGCTCTTTTAGGGAGGAAGTTCAGAGGTATGATTATACATGACTCACTACCCAGAAGATGCGACATAGATTCATTTGGAGTGACCAGAGTATAAGTTCAGCGGTACTTAGGGTACATAACTCAACAATCTGGTTGATTCGGCGGATGTCGTTTAGACATAGTATTTCTTCAGGAACTTGTCGTTGACGGGCATCATAAGCAAGTCTCCGTTTTGCTTTACGAGACGGTATGCACCATTGGAGAATACTATCTCGATGATAAATAGTGTAACGCCCCAGTCCCAAAATACGTAGGACTGAGTACGTAGACATGCCAGCTGTATACATACGAAGTATAATGCCTTGTATGTATACATAAGCTATAAAATGCAGTAATCCAAGACAAACTAAATCTCATCCACAATGAAAGGAATAATAATATAAAAATCAACTTGAATATTTATGATACAATCGTTGGGCGGAGACAAAGTCCACTACCAACTATCTCAATAAAAGAATTGTACAAGAATCAATCCATAAATGACAAGATGAACCAACCGCAATCGTCTTCGAAGGAATGGAGAAGACCACGACCTTGGCTAGGATACCTGCGGAAGACATGAACACACACCTGGGGAAAAACCAGGTCCTCAGAGGGACGTAACAAGAAACATAATATCATGCCAATAACTGAATAATAAAAGCTCAACAGAAAAGTATATATGACTAAACAAATAAAGGTCCTTAACCATTCTACGTGAAAATACATTTTAAAGACAACGTTCCACACAAGGGCTCCCGAGACTAGAAATACGGCGCGTTATCGTTTCAACCAAGGCACTAGTGGCATCTAGAGAAAAGTAAATACACGGCCCATTAGCACTCAAGTGAGAGCTAAGGGACATCTAGAGGAAAATAAATGCACGACCACTAGCTCTTAGGTGATTCACTAACGGCAGCTAGAGGAAAGTAAATGCACGGCACATTTGTGTTTCAACTGAGGCACTAGTGGCATCTAGAGAAAAATAAATAAGTACACGGCGCACTAGCTCTCGGCTGAGTCACAAATGGCAGCTAGAGAAAAGTAAATGTGTGAAAGTCCCTGCGCCTAATAACGGTCTTCACCCTCCCCATGCACTACTCGTGCTGAATCCACACCATGATATTCCTAATAACTGCTAAGTCTTCTAGACAACCATAACTATTTAGCAATTATTTTCTATCGCACGGCATGTGCGCACCGATGGCCAGTCGATACGCACGTCCGAGATCTATATGAGACTCGTGACTCGTGATACACCAGTGTCAGGGCCAATAAATGCGGCATAAACAAAGGTAGTCCCTTAACTCTAAGCCAAATGTATAAATAAAACTAAAGTATAATAATTTACAACTACATATGGTTTTTGAAAGAACAACTTATAAGAAATAAAACATGCATGATATTGAGCAAGAAATTAAACAGTAAAGGCAAGGTGTCTTGCCTGGTGTTATGTCTGATGTGGTGCAATGATCCAACAAGTCCCCTTTGGTCCAATAGTCGGTGTCGATGTGTAAGGGTCCAAAATTCATGGGAAGTAGAAACACACAATCAGTCGTGATCAATGATGATAATCGAGGGGAGTTTGTGAAAAAAAATTACTCATAATAATTTTTAGAAAATATTTATACGATTTTTGAAACTAGTTGTTATTAGTCTAAAATATACTTTCGCAAATATTTGTAATTACTAGAATCCGTATATAAATTTGGTAACTACTTTTATTAGAAAAAATATATAAAAAATCATAATCTAGAAAAATTATTTGTGGTCAAAATATAATTAAATTTTATTTTAGAAATAAATAAATAAAACTCAATTTTAGAATACGATAAAATATTTTGGTAATATACTTTAGGCCAAAACTCTTGTTTGAAATTACGATAGGCAAAAACCCTGATATCCTAAATTTTGCAAATCATAATAACAAAATTTAATACTAATGATATAAAAGAATTAATAATGTAATTATAATATTAAAAATGATAAAATAATAATAATAATAATAATAATAATAATAATAATAATAATAATAATAATAATAATATAATATAACTAATATAATGATATCAATCCAAAAATCACTACTGATTCCTTTCCCTCCCCAAATTTATACACAGAAGAGAGAGGGAGAGTGGGGGAGTGGTTCTCATCGGGGTTTGGCTGGGAGAGGACGGCGCCGGAGGCTCGGGTCGCGGCGGCCGTCGACGTCGTCGGAGGAGGAAGAGGATGGGGGAGCGGGGATCTAGGTGGCAACGGTGGTAGCCCGATCCTGTGGCGGAGACGTCGGCGCGAGGAGCAGAGAGGACGCGGCTAAGGGCTCTGGTGGGAGGAGCGGCGGACTGAAGGGAAAATGAAGGGGTGAGAAGAAAGAGGGGTTCTACTGCTGTGACGGTCGTCGGAGGCGGCGAGGCAGCAGCAGGTGGCTCGTCTACCGGATGGAGGAGACGGGGATTTGGAGCAAAGAAGCGGCGGTGGTTGGAATAGGAGATGAAGAGGGGGTCTTATGGAACGCGCTGTAGTTCTCTCCAAAGGCTCGGCCGGCGCGCGGATGGGCGAAAATAGGTGGTGGCACGGCCACCCGGGGAAGAAGGCGGAGGAGCACATCTGCTGTCGCGTGCTCAGGGTTCCAAGTGGAGGTGGTCGCCGGCGGCGGCGGGCTCCGTTGACCGCTGGGCTGACGGATCCGGTGACCGCGG
This sequence comes from Iris pallida, assembly GCA_029216955.1. Lineage (NCBI taxonomy): Eukaryota > Viridiplantae > Streptophyta > Magnoliopsida > Asparagales > Iridaceae > Iris > Iris pallida. Next base: position 64,522 of record JANAVB010038978.1, read on the forward strand.
TGGTCGGCAAGGCGCAGGCGGAGCACGGGGGTCGGGCGTCGGCGTTGCTCGACATGGAGGAGGGGAAGCTCGACCGGAGGTGAGGTTCTGTCCCCTCCCTTTCTTTTGTACTTGTTGTAGATTTTGGGGACGGTGATTGGGTTCGACGGTGATGTTGGCGTCGGGTGGCAGTAATTGTGGAGCGGGTTACTGATGACGGTGGCAGCGGAGATGGACGAAAGTGGCGGTGGAGGAGATGATTTTTGGGAGCTTTCGGAGGAAAGATGGGAAACTACAGGTGGCCACTGGCCTAACTTGACCGGAGACGGCAAGGACGGTAGTGGTGTTAATGGCGTGGTGATGGTGTTGACGGTGGCGATAATTACTGACGGTAGGTGAATTGGCTGGGTTTGCGGTCGATGGCCTAGGACGGCAGTAGGATAGGTTTCGTCGTGTCGAAGGTGTTTGACATGACAGGATGGAGGTCCGAAATTTCGGCCCCGATTAATAATGTATTTGTATTGGTGGGGATTATAGTGGATGGGAGGCACGGACACGATGCACAATGGGGTAGAAATTGTGGTTGAGAATTATGGAGGAGTACCTCTCCTTTTATAGAAGGTGGAAATTCCCAGTTGGATAATGATTGCAATGATTTAAACCCCGATGGATAATTCCATCCTTTATTTAAATCGAATTAGAATTTAAGCGATCAAAATCAAATGAATCTAGATATCCCTCTTTAAAATAAAATCTTTTCCAAGTTTAAATTATTAAATAATTAAAACAAAAATTTTAAATCACTTTTTCATAAATATTAAAATATAGCATAAATAAATTTCGAAAATCTAGAATATTATCTAAATATTAATTTATAAAGTAGCTTTTGTAAATGACAAAATAGATTTAATAAACAAATTCCAAATTTTGCAAATATCTAGAATATATTTTATATAAACCAAAAATTTTCTTAAACTACTACTTATTTTTAAACAACGAAATAAATTACCCTTTTATATTATATATAAGAAAAAAAATAAGGTTTTGGCAACAACGACAAACAGATATATTTATCTTGGAAACTATATTTTTCATAAAAATGAAATCTATAAATAAAATATTTATCTGAAAATATATACCTCGCATATATTCGCACTCGACGAGAAATACAAATCGCAAACTCGCGCGCGACGACAATTGTATTTGTATGCGACGTATAAATACGAAGTACAAATAAATACCAATTTATTTTAAAGAAATCTTACTAAAATTTTAGGGAGTTTACATCCTACCCAACTTACAAGAATTTTGTCCTCGAAATTAAGAATAAGTAAGGGGGTGAGAAGGTAAGAGGGTAAGGCAACACAAATCATTGGGCGAGGCAACGAAACGATAAATATGCTTTAGAAAATCGTGATTCCGATAACGGCAAAATAAATCACGATTTTGGAATTGAACGAGGGTTGCTAGTCAAGGTAAAAATCATGATAGTACGATGAAAGTAGCTTAAGTGGATATTTTGGGGACTTGGGGAATAGGGTACTTCGAAGAAGATTGTATGGTAAATGTCTAGGTTGAGGGCACGAATGAAAGAAGGATAGGAATCATTCAAGTGATTAGGGGTCACGATAGAAGATATAGGGTCGTCTAGGTTTAGAGTTGAATCATCTTCAAATTAAAAAAATGTCATGAAAGTTGATTCTAGGGTCGAGAAAAAAGGCGAGTAGCTCAAGGCGGGGATAGTCATATTGGTTGGTCAGTGGTTAACTATCCCCAAGTATATACAAATATCATGGTCATAGGAGAATGGTTTGGTCTATCTATCAATCACAAGCTTTGTCTAGAATAGTTAAAAGACGAAAGCCAACAAGAGTCCAAGGGAGATGTTTTCCAATGCCAATATGTGATTCAAAGGCGGTTGCATAATTCTAAGAGAATTGCCAAGGTAATTGCAGAGGAGACTCTAAGGGCAAGTTTAACTATGTCTCCATCCACGTAGTATGATATATGAAAAGCGAACCAAGTGCACTATGGTTGATCAGACCATAATACGTCGGTTCTGATTTAGACAATGTATTAGTGGGCGCCCACATTAAATATATGTCATGATCAAGCTTGATAAAGAATAAGCTTGCAAAACTAAGCTATTTTAGCATCATAGGTAGATAAAATAATAAGTAAAGGGTAATGATGAAAGAAATTAATTAGTCCAAGATCTTATAAAATCTAAGTTCCGCCCGAAATTTGGGCCTATGTAGTCGGCTTGGTTGACTAGACAAGTTAGGGTCCTCTAAGTGTTATGGTCCAATGAATTTATCAATATGGTTCACTAGGAAAAAGGGTTTGTTAGGTAGTGAGATATTCTACCTAACTTAAAGAATTAAGCTAAGGGTGTTTGGGACATCTAACTAATAGGGTCACTCTCTAACAAGCACGAAGGGAAGATCAGAATAATGATAGGAGGAATCAAGATAGATGCAATTGATGAGTCGAACTGTAGTTCGAATATGGAATCAAGGAAAGAGGTCAAGTATGTGGATGAGATCCTATACTTCTAATCCTATACGCAGGCTTGTTGGTACGGTAAGAAAACCAAATAATTTATCTTGACCTGCATGGGCCACCACAAAAACATGTAACGCCCCAGTCCCAAAATACGTAGGACTGAGTACGTAGACATGCCAGCTGTATACATACGAAGTATAGGACCTTGTATGTATACATAAGCTGTAAAATACAGTAATCCAAGATAAACTAAATCTCATCCACAATGAAAGGAATAATAATATAAAAATCGACTTGAATATTTATGATACAATCGTTGGGCGAGACAAAGTCCACTACCAACTATCTCAATGAAAGAAATGTACAAGAATCAATCTATAAAATGACAAGACGAACCAAGCGCAATCGTCTACGAAGGAATGGAGAAGACCACGGCCTTTGCTAGGATACCTGCGGAAGACATGAACACACACCTGGGGAAAAATCACGTCCTCAGAGGGACGTAACAAGACACATAATATCATGCCAATAACTGAATAATAAAAGCTCAACAGAAAAGTATATATGACTAAAAAAATAAAGGTCCTTAACCATTCTATGTGAAAATATATTTTGAAGAAAACGTTTCACACAAGGGCTCCCGAGACTAGAAATACGGCGCGTTAGCATTTCAACCAAGGCACTAGTGGCATCTAGAGAAAAGTAAATACACGGCCCATTAGCACTCAAGTGAGAGCTAAGGGGCATCTAGAGGAAAATAAATGCACGGCCACTAGCTCTTGGGTGAGTCACTAATGGCAGCTAGAGAAAAGTAAATGCACGGCACATTTGTGTTTCAACCGAGGCACTAGTGGCATCTAGAGAAAAATAAATAAGTGCACGGCGCACTAGCTCTCGGCTGAGTCACAAATGGCAGCTAGAGAAAAGTAAATGTGTGAAAGCCCCTGCGCCTAATAACTGTCTTCACCCTCCCCATGCACTACTCGTGCTGAATCCACACCACGATATTCCTAATAACTGCTAAGTCTTCTAGACAACCATAACTATTTAGCAGTTATTGCCTATAGCACGGCATGTGCGCACCGATGGCCAGTCGATACGTACATCCAAGATCTATATAAGACTCGTGACTCGTGATACACTAGTGTCAGGGCCAATGAATGCGACACAAACAAAGGTAGTCCCTTAACTCTATGCCAAATGTATAAATAAAACTAAAGTATAATAATTTGCAACTACATATGGTTTTTGAAAGAACAACTTATAAGAAATAAAATATGCATAATATTGAGCAAAAAATTAAACAGTAAAGGCAAGGTGTCTTGCCTGGTGTTTTGCCTGATGTGGTGCAATGATCCAACAAGTCCTCTTTGGTCCAATAGCCAGTGTCGATGTGTAAGGGTCCAAAATTCATGGAAAGTAGAAACGCATAATCAGTCGTTATCAATGATGATAATCGAGGAGAGTTTGTAAAAAATAATTACTCATAATACTTTTTAGAAAATATTTATACGATTTTTGAAACTAGTTGTTATTAGTCTAAAATATACTTTTGCAAATATTTGTAATTACTAGAATCCGTATACAAATTTGGTAACTACTTTTATTAGAAAAATATATAAAAAAAATCATAATCTAGAAAAATTATTTGTGGTCAAAACTATAATTAAATTTTATTTTAGAAATAAATAAATAAAACTCAATTTTAGAATACCATAAAATATTTTGGTAATATACTTTTGGCCAAAACTCTTGTTTGAAATTACTATAGGCAAAAACCCTCATATCCTAAATTTTGCAAATCATAATAACAAAATTTAATACTAATGATATAACAGTATTAATAATATAATTATAATACTAAAATAATAATAATAATAATAATAATAATAATAATAATAATATAATATAACGAATATAATAATATCAATCCAAAAATCACTACTGGTTCCTTTCCCCCCAATTTATACACAGAAGAGAGAGAGAGAGAGAGAGAGAGAGAGAGTGGGGGAGTGGTTCTCATCGGGGTTCGGCTGGAAGAGGGCGGCGACGGAGGCTTGGGTCGCGACGGCCGTCGACGTCGTCGGAGGAGGAAGAGGATGGGGGCGCGGGGATCTAGGTGGCGACGGCGATAGCCCGATCCTGTGGTGGAGACGATGGTGCGAGGAGTAGAGAGGACGCGACTACGGGATCTGGTGGGAGGAGCGGCGGGCTGAAGAGAAGAGGAAGGGGTGAAGAGGAAGAGGGGTTTTACTGCAGCGACGGTCGCCGGAGGCAGCGAGGCAACGGCGGGTGGCTCGGCAACCGGGTGGAGGATCCGGGGGTTTGGAGCAAAGAAGCGGCGGTGGTTGGTGGAGGAGATGAAGTGGGGGTCTCAGGGAAGGCGCTGTAGTTCTCCGCAAAGGCTCGGCCGGCGTGCGGATGGGCAGAAATTGGTGGTAGCACGGCCACCTGGGGAAGAAGGCGGAGGAGCACATCTGCTGCCGCGTGCTCAGGGTTCCAAGTGGAGGTGGTCGCCAGCGACGGCGGGCTCCGTTGATCGCTGGGCTGACGGATCCGGTGACCGCGGTGGTCGACAAGGCACAGGCAGAGCACGGGGGTCGGGCGTCGGCGGTGCTCGACGTGGCAGAGGGGTAGCTCGGCCGGAGGTGAGGTTCTGTCCCCTCCCTTTCTCTTTTAATTATTGTGGATTTTGGGGACGGTGATTGGGTTCGGCGGCGATGTTGGCGTCGGATGGCTAGTGATTGTGGAGCGGGTTACTGATGACGGTGGCAGCGGAGATGGACGGAAGTGGCGGTGGTGGAGATGATATTTGGTAGCTTTTCGAGGGAAGATGGAAAACTGTAGGTAGCCACCGACCTAACATGGCCGGAGACGGCAAGGACGGTGGTGGTGTTGATGGTGTGGTGATGGTGTTGACGGTGGCAGTAATTACTGACGGTGGTGGTGAATTGCATGGGTCTGCGGTCGATGGCCTAGGACGGCAGTAGGATAGGTTTCGTCGTGTCGAGGGTGTTTGACACGACGGGATGGAGGTCCGAAATTGTCGGCCCCGATTAATAATGTATTTGTATTGGTGGAGATTATAGTGAATGGGAGGCACGGACACAATGCACAATGGGGTAGAAATTATGGTTGAGAATTATGGAGGAGTACCTCTCCTTTTATAGGAGGTAGAAATTCCCAGTTGGATAATGATTGCAATGATTTAAACCCTGATGGATAATTCCATCCTTTATTTAAATCGAATTAGAATTTAAGCGATCAAAATCAAATCAATCTAGATATCCCTCTTTAAAATAAAATCTTTTCCAAGTTTAAATTATCAAATAATTAAAACAAAATTTTTAAATCACTTTTTCATAAATATTAAAATATAGCATAAATAAATTTCGTAAATCAAGAATATTATCTAAATATTAATTTGTAATGTAGCTTTTGTAAATGAAAAAATAGATTTAATAAACAAATTCCAAATTTTACAAATATCTAGAATATATTTTATATAAACCAAAATTTTTCTTAAACTACTACTTATTTTTACACAACGAAATAAATTACCCTTTTATATTATATATAAGAAAAAAAGGTTTTGGCAACAACGGCAAACAGATATATTTATCTTGGAAACCATATTTTTCATAAAAAAGAAATCTATAAATAAAATATTTATCTGAAAATATGTACCTCGCACATATTCGCACTCGACGAAAAATACAAATCGTAAACTCGCACGCGACAATAATTGTATTTGTATGTGACGTATAAATATGAAGTACAAATAAATACCAATTTATTTTAAAAAAATTTTACTAAAATTTTAGGGGGTTTACAAATGGGACCTCCTACTTTGGCTAGAACTTGTCGGCGGTTTTGTGAGTCATAACCAACGGCCTCCGAACTGCCATGACGAGATCGTCTACTTGGAATGTTCTGAGTTTAACCTTCTTGTTGAAGGATCAAGAGATGCGGGCTTGATAAAGCTCGATTCGCTGTTGAGCTAGTAGGCGCATTTCTTCTAAGGCCTCCAGTTCTTGCAGCCGGCGACGGTAATTATCATCCGTCGTCAATCGGTAATTGAGGGCGAAGCGGAGCGAGGGCATTTGAGTCTCCAGTGGGAGAACTGCCTCACTTTTGTACACCAAAGAGAATGGTGTGTTTTCAGTGGCCGTCCGGACTGTAGTACGGTATGCCCATAAGCATTCGCCAAGCTTTTCATTCTATTCACGTTTGTTTGAGGACACAAACTTCTTGAAAAGCTTGATTATAGTTTTGTTGAATGTTTCTGCTAAACCATTAGCTGCCGGGTTGTTTTGTGTTGAAGCAACGTTCTGGATCCGGTGTTTGTCGCAAAATCGATAGAAGGCATGGCTTACGAACTGCGGACCATTATCGTAGATGATCCTTCGGGGCAGTCCAAAGCGGTAGATGATGTGATGCTTGAGGAAGCTGATCACGTTTGATGTCTTTACTTCTGCAAACGAGACAGCTTTCGTCCACTTGGAGAAGTAATCTGTAATTGCCAGTATGAAACGGTATCCTCTGGATGAAGGTTGGATGATTGGACCAATAATATCCACCCCCTATGCCTCAAATGGCCAGGATGCCACCGTCGGATGTAGGAATTCGGATGGTTAATGTATGAAATCTGCGTGGACCTGACAAGCTTTGTACTTTCTTGCATAGTCTATCGTATCTGCAACCATCGTAGGCCAGTAAAAGCCTATCCAACGAAGGCGGTGTTGTAGTTTATGGCCAGGTTGATGGGCCCCACAAATGCCGTCGTGAGCTTCGCGTACCTCTTTTTTGGTCTCTGTATTTGATAAATACCGAAGCAGTAGTCCATCATAGGATCGTCGATACAGCATTTTTGTCTCAGTATCGTAGAAGAATATAAGAGAACGTCTTCTGATAGAGGTGGCTTCTTTTGGGTTCTTCGGCAAGATGCCGTAGACTGCAAAGTCAATAAATGGGAGCCTCCAGTCCTGTGTCTCGTCGACCGTCAGGACAGAATAACTCTCGGCAAATTGGATGTTGTTTTTCGGACAGACCAATTCATGGCCTATTATGTCGACCAAGTGATGAGTATAATTTGGGACCGCTAGAGAAGCAGCCAGTCCTGCTAAGGCATCGACTTCAATGTTCTGGAGCCTTGGAACATGTTCTATGAAGAACCCTTTCAAGGACGTGATGATGGCGATTGCTATTTGATGATAGGGGATCATATCTTCATGGCGAACTTCATATGAGCCCCGGATCTGATTGACGATTAACTGTGAATCGTCATATGCTTCCAGGTACTCTACCCCTAGTTCCTGTGCAAGTCGGAGCCGATAACCAAGGCGTTGTACTCAGCTATGTTGTTTGGGCAAGGTTCTGTAAGGGAATATGCCCGATTGATCACCAAGCCCAGGGAGAAATCAGTACCACTCTGACCCCGACGACGATGTTGTCTTTGGGTCCGGTTCTTGAAGCACCGTCGAAGAACATTCGCTAGACGGTATCATGGAAAGCCATATTTGAATTGGTGACCTCGTCGGGGATCTTTTCGTATATTCTGGTTGACTCCGAACCTGGATGGGCTGCTAAAAAGTCTGCCAGAGCTTGACCTTTGACAGCCTTCTACGGAACGAAGATCATGTGGTCGGGGGACAATAGTATCGCCCAGGTAGCAAGGCGAGAGCTGAGTGCTCCTGGCTTGGTCTTGAGGACCCTTAGAGGGTTGACTCGTGATATGATATGGATGGTCTGTCCTGTAACATAGTGTCGCGTCTTCTGGATAGCGAACACCAAAGCAAGACATTCCTTCTCCACAACGGTGTATCTATGCTCAGGCCCTATCATCATTCGACTGAGATAATAGATAGCTTGTTCATGCCCTGTATCATTGTTCTGTACTAGTAGAGCACCAAGGGAATGCTCCATCGCTCGCACATAGAGCAGAAACGATTTTCCAGCAATCGGGGCCACCAGGACTGGAGGATTCGACAGATATTCTTTAATGTTGTCAAAGATGCGTTGACACTCCTCATCCCATACAAAGGAGATGCCTTTCTTCATGGGATGTGTGAATGGTTGACATCGCCCGGAGAGGTTAGAAATAAACCTCCTGATATAGGCTAGCCTCCCTTGCAGACCTCTGAGTTCTCGGAGATTTCTCAGGGGACCCATCTCCATGATTGCCTTCGTCTTCTCAGAATCTATATGGATTCCAAGGGCAGTAATGATAAAACCCAAGACACTGGATATGCCCAAGAAGGATTTTGTGGGATTCATCTTCAGGTTATGTGCATGCATCAGATCGAATACTGTCCCCAGATCATGCAGATGATCTCCCTTAGAGCGGCTTTTGACGGCGATGTCGTCGATGTAACACTCCACAATTTTAGGCAGGTGGTCTCTGAAGATGACACTCATGGCTCGTTGATATGTGGCGTCAGCATTCTTTAAACCAAAGGGCATGACTATGTAGCAGTACACACCTATTGGCGTTCGAAATGATGTATGCTTTTCGTCGTCAGAAAACATCTTGATTTGGTTGTATCCTGAGAAGCCATCCATGAATGACATGCACTCAAAGTCATATGTATTTTCAATCATTATGTCCGTAATAGGGAGAGGGAACTCATCCTTAGGACATACTTCGTTCAAATTCCGGAAGTCGATGCAGAATCAGATCTTTCCATTTTTTTTGAGGATCGGTACTATGTTGGCGACCCAATCTGGATGTTGTTTCTCCCGGATGAATTCGCTGGCTATCAGTTTATTGACCTCAGCTTCGGTAGAATTTATGATATCTGGGTGGAACCGTCGTTGTTGCTGCTTCACAGGCTTTTCGTCCGGCTGAATATTAAGCTTATGGAGTGCAACCTCGAGGTTTAGCCCTGGCATGTCTTCATAGCTCCAGGCGAACACGTCAATGTATTCTCTGACGAGTTGCAAAAGCGCCTCCCGCTTTTCGTCTATCAGACTTTTGCTGACGAAGATTGGCTTTGGAGAGGATTCATCGTCGAGGTCAACTTGCATGACCTCATCTTCGGTAGGAGGATCTCTCTGTTCGAAACATTTCTTCCATTGTGCATATAGCTGTTGAACCCAAGGCTCTAATTTGAGAAGCTCGAGTACATATTCGTCTTCTTCATAGGCATCAGCAAATGCCATATTGACAGACAAAACTTGCCTGAATACGTCACCAATGTTGACATCCGAATTAGAAGTGGGTGATCCGGTCGAATGTGAATGCCAGTCACATTCCTCATCTGAGCTTTCAGGAGTTGTTACAGGTGTAACATAGCCTAGACCACGTCTGGTTTTGTTATAGTAATCCCGTGGTTTTCCAGCCGGGACTGGCAATTGCAAAGGTAATCGCCGGCCAGTGTCATAGTTCAAGCCTGGCGTAACCTCCATATCATACCCCTATTTTTGCATGAGGTACTTGGATCGGATGCTATACAGATAAAGGGACAGCCTCCTGGTGTCGGGTTCGAGATCAACTTTTTCTATCCTGAAGGGCTGTGGATCATTCTTTCGGTCGAAGATGATTGGATGATCATCTCCCTCGACTATGAAGCAAGCGACTTCCATGGAAGTGAGTTTGTTTACGGTATGGACATTTGTCACTTGGGTATGTAGGTTGGTGCCTATACCGTGTTCCATAGCATACATTATACAAAGCTTATTAAGCTCGAGGTAGTTCAAAGATAGCCCTTTATTGATAAAGTAAGGTTTCTTTTCAGGTAGGATTACATCGTCAGCAGAAGGAACATCAGTATGGGCAGCCACATACTTGGGTAGCTCTAATTCCTCTTCAGCCACCCCCTGTATCAATAAAGACTGGAAGGATGACCCGGGCAGCTTGATCATCAAGGGCTCTACTGGTGGTGCTGAACATGGAGTCATTGGCGCACTGGCGACCCCCGGCTTAGTGCTTGGTGTTGAACGAGTAGTTGTTGGCTCACTAGCAGTCCCCGGTTTAGCGCTCGGCTATCGACTTATCCTGGGAATACGAATCGTCATTGGCTTAACAGAAGGATTGGACCCTTCTGTTTGTTGTTGACTGGCTCTAGACAGCCTGATTGTCAGAGGCTCCGTAGTGGGTCTTGGCCCTTGGCCAGACCTTGGCAGTCGGATTGTCATTTGCTCCTTTTGTGCAGTGAGCACCGGGAGACTAGTTGCTTCTCTACGCAGAGAGGCTGTAAGAGGTGCAGTCCTGCCTGGTATGCGGGGTTGGAGATAAATTCTCAAGGGTTCCTCAGGCCCTGCAATGGCCTCTGTCTGCTCTTAAACATCCTCCTTGATCAGGTGCCTTTTTGATTTCTCGTACAAGCATGAATCTGAATAGTAGGATTCGACCCCTTTGAAGGGATCGATGTCGGCAAATTTTGTCTTTACGAAGCCGTGCTTGTCGACGTATTTGAAGCACTGGTACAATGTGGAGGGCATGATCATATAATCATGTATCTACGGACGCTCCAGGAGAATGTTGTAGAAGGTGTCTACATCGATAACATAGCAGGTTACTTCCGACTGAAGGTCGCCAATTTGGTACTTCAGGCGAATCTTTCCAATAGGATAGCTTCTCCCTGAATTGAAGCCACTGATGGCAGTGTTGGTAGGATTCAGCCGATGCATAGGGATGCATAGGAGGTGAAGCAAGCTCTTCGGAATAATGCTTATCGAAGAACCGAGATCAATGTGCATCCGATCCACCTTGATGTCGTCGACATATCCATTATAGTACATAGGGTGATCGTGCATGTTGGTCTTGATAAGCATATCCTGCAGAGTGAACACAATGTTGGGCATTGCACCTGTACAAGCGCTGTCCGGGAGATCCATAGGCGAGCTCTCCCCTCTAAGATTGACCTGAGCCAGATATGCATCGACATTCTGGAGTGCTTCGCTCAGTACGACGCGAACATCTTTGGAGAGTCTCAGAAGCTCATATAATGACAATTTGGCCGGTGTGTTGGCCAATTGTGCTAGAATGTCAAAATTGTAGGGCCTCTCCAGCCCCTGTGGTACGTTTTACAGAGCGGCTTGTCAAAGCGGATCTCCTTTGGATTCGGCTTATTGGTCGATGGAGGCTGAGAAGCTCCTGGGGCGTTAGCAGTGGTTGGCTGGCGTTCTTCAGCCGAGTTACCCGGTGTAGGTTGAGTTTGTGCGCTAGACCGGGTAACGACGGCTGTCGCTTCTTCGACGTCGGCTGAGATTATGCGACAAGACTTGACTTTTCTGCCCTTCTTCTTGCCAGTAGAGGGTGATGCTGGCTGGGTTACTTCAGATACTAAGTCCGGGTGGACCCACATGACCTCCCCTCGTGATGTGGTGAGGGGTACCAGCCCAGCAGCCTGGTCTCGGGGAGATAGAAGATTAACGACCTCCATTTTTTCCCGGAAGACGGGTAGTACTCTGTCTTGGGTCCTCATCGGTGAAAAGCTGTCGAATTGGACTGACAACATGTTGGCAGCGATCGTCACCTCCTCAAAATCAATGGCCAGGGCCTTGGAGTCGATGAGGTTCTGGATGTTTTGCTTCAATTGGAAGCAGTCTTGTGTAGCATGGTGGACATAGCGATGGTAGTGACAGTACTTGGGGCTCTCCATCTCTGCAGGTCGAGGTTCACGCCTTGGCGGAGGGAGCTGAATTCGGTCTCCTTGTAAGAGCATGTCAAAGATGGGCTTGACATGACTATCCTCGAAGGAGTAATACATTTACGGCCACTGCTTTTCTGCCTACTTCGGTTCGGGCTTCTGGGTTGTGTCGGCCACCATAGCCTATTTGCCTTTGTTGTTTCGGTTGATGAAGGAATTATCGCCGTTGTTATTGTTGGCATTAGGGCGTTTGCCCTTGTCCTCCGCATCCGAGATGTGCAATCCCAGTTGGCAAGCTTTCTTCAACTTGTCTTCTGTGCTAGTGGTGCTGATGATGAAAGTCTTCCAGTCCTTAAATTGACTTTCGCCCATCCAGAGGCTGATTGTGGAGAGTAGCCTCTTTTCGAAAATTTCAATTAAGAAGGAGTCCGGGTTTTCGGAGGGCAACTTCATCACGGTTTGGCGAAACCGCTCAATGTAGTTTCTTGTCAGCTCATTCTCTCCTTGGACAACGTCCATGAGGGTTGACATAGTCACATCTTGTCCCACCTCATAGAATCTCTCCAAGAACATATGTTTGAAGCCAGCGAGGGAATGGATGAAGTTTTCCGGCAAGTTGCGGTACCAGTCGAATGCGACTCCCTCCAATGCCCCGACGAGCAATCATGTAAGGATGGCATCGTCATACGGCAGATAATATGTTGTAACCTCAAAGTAGGTCATGTATCGGCTTGCAGATGTCTTCCCATCATAAGGGTTGATATTGAATGGTTTGTATCGAGGAGGGAATGGGACATCTCTCCATGTAGTAGGATATGACTGTCGTATCCTGAGGTCCTGAGAGTTTTTTCAGGCGTAAAACATTGCCCGAAGCTCCTGGACTTCTCTCCTCGCCTCTCTAGCCTCTTCTGTAGCAGTGGGAGCCGACATCCCGGGTGGATTGTCGCCCAGGGTTGGTGTGGTTGTGTTTGAGTCCGCATTGACAGCGGGACCCAAGCTTGTTTGGCCCGGTGTCCTTTCTTGGAGAGCCGGTAGGGCCGCCTTGATCTCGTCCACCGACTTAACAAAGGTATGAAGTATGGCCTCAAGAGTGTCGAGGTATTGTCGATCGCTGGGACCGTCCTGGTCATTCTCAGTCATAAATACTGTTCTCACACGAGGAACAGTGGAAGGAACTGTGGAGGATGTGTCTCCGAATCATACCCCCGAATGGAAAAGTTGTCGAGATATATAGGAATATTCTCCTCCGGTTCGAACTCAGAGAAAGTGCTACCCCCTGTATAGGAGGTTGCTTCATCTTGACATCCATGGACGTTTCCAGGGGTGTCTGGTTCTGTTGCATCTGTTGGAGGAACTGTCTTTCTTGGTTCATCTTCTTGGAACACCGAATTATCGTGGATGTTCCGGGGAGTGCTACCCCCAGCTTCGGCTACCTCCAGTGATGTAGATGACGAATCTCCAAGTATTGAAGATTTCGTCTTTGAGCGGGTGCCTTGATAAACTCCTCCTGTGGAGGCTGTGGACAGCCGTTTAGATGAGAGTTTCTTAGCCGCGCCAGTTGAGATCATCGGGCTGGAGACATTTACTTTCTTTTCTTGCTGGTAGGGGCCTTCCGGATAGAATTTCAGGAGGCGAAAGGAAGCGCCTCGTCTCCCGTGCTTTGTTCTAGGACCGATCCTAGCCGCTACAGTCGTTGGAAGACGGACTGCCGGCCCTCTTGTACTGATGTCTTGTTGCAGCAACAGTTCATAATGACTTAAGTGCAGTGATGTCCATGGAAGGACTCTCTGCATACCAAGGTTTTTCCTCTTTCTTTGCATTTGTGAAGGATCACATCACGCAAGTCAAGTGGATCTCGAGCAACCTTCACATTCATTTGTCGGCCCGAGAGTCCAGAGCATACGAGTGTGTGGTATCATATTTGCTCCCTGAAGTGGGGCTAGAAAAAGTACTTGCCCCTGATCATTGTTGGGAGACTCTTGAGAACCACCCTTTCCGTTAGCTGCCGGGGGCTAGATACGAGTAGTTTTGTACAACTTTCCATCAAAGGCCCGTGTAACAGTTAGCGGGGCTCCCTGATGGTCAGAAGTTAGGACAGCTGACTGAGCTCGACGAGCCTGCGCTGTCCTAGACTTCTTCCCTCGAGCACCCAAGGATGCGTAGCAGAAAGAGTCCAAGTTGTGACGTACAGAGTCTGGCACATCTTTCTGGGAGCATCTGAGGTCAGGACCGCATGAGAGGCGGTCGAAGATCGAACCCGAGCCGCATAGGATGGATGGTCTGCGGTTGTATATCGCATAAGCCATCTCCCTGCGGCTGGGCTTGGCGGCCGCATAAGCATGTGTATGCGGCTGGGATAGGTGGCCGCATGAGCGGTCTGCATGCGACTGAGGTTGGCGTCCGTATAAACTTTCTGTATACGGCTGGAGCTTGTGGCCGCATGAGCCTTTTCCATGCGGTTTAGATTGGTAGCCGCATGAGTCTTCTCCATGCGGCTGAGATTGGTGGCCGCATGAGCCTTCATGCGGCTGACGCCCTTATGGGGCTTCTTCTTGGACTGCACAGAGTTCCTATTTTCTTCCGCAAGTCCAGAATCGTAGTGCTTTCCTTTGCCAGACTTGGGGACAGCAGGGTCCTCTGTGGCCCGAAATGGGGCCATGTGAGTCTTCTCCGCGTCTTGATCAACAGAGAACACGTTTCCAGATCTTGGGGAGGAGCAGCACATTTTGGGCCTCCACTCCCTGCGGGCCTTCTTCATGTCGGTTCGCTTCTGGATCGGGCTAGCGCTCCCCTCGGAGAGCATTTCTTCAAATGCTTGCTGGTCGAAGTGAACAACCAGCATCTGTTGCGTGTAGCCGAGTTTGGCGGCGTTCGATTACGTCACTAATGCCTCAGCAGTAGAGAAGTTAGTCCCCAGCAGACTCGCCATCGTGTTTGCCATTGATTATCAAAGAACAGAAAAGTTTTATGGGAGGACTGAACTTTAATTCACAATTACAAACTCGCTTATATAAAGAGAGCCTAGGAACAAAATCTAGGAAGGCAATCTAAGTACAATTGTTTAATTTGGATTCTGGAGGGTGACGGTAGAGGTTCGGGAAAGTGCTATCAACTCAGCCTTACTCCTTGGACGATCGGACGCAACCTCAGCTCCGAAAGAAATGCTCTGTGTGTATCTCTCTGCCTTTCTCTATGTGTGTGTGTCAAGGAACAATCCCATGCTATTTATAGGAGTTTGTGATGAGTGGGGTGTACAACCACGTGGCCACATCCTTATAACTGTGCCTTGAGAAGTGGGCAGTTGGGGATTGGTTAAGATTAATCTTGATCTGTATGTTACAATAAATCTGGACTGTTATGTTGGTTGAAATAAATCTGAACTGCTATGATCTGTTGCTTGCAATAAATCTGAGTTGTTAAGACTTAGTCAACTTCTGCCACGTGTCCCAGCTGTCACTTGTTGCGAGCTGCATGAAGGACTGTCCCCATGTCTGAACCGATGGGTGGCCTCATAACCGAGCCACATGAGGGTTGCCTCACAACCGAGCCGCATGAGGGTGGCCTCATAAAGCTTTCTGAGCCGCATGAAGCTCTGAGAGATTTTTGAGCCGCATGAGACCCCCAAGTTCTGAACCGCATGGAGTTTTTGGGCCACATAAGAATTTATTATTCTTTTCCATGCTTCTACGACTTTGTATGACTTGCGGTTTATTCCAATTGTGGATTCAACTGGAAGCTAGAGTTCTTCCGACTGGACTAGTCCTCACAAGAGGAAAACCAGTATACATCGCCGTCTTTGCGTTTGATTTCTGATATCTGCTTTTACATTATTTATTTGTGTATATATCGTCTTGTGATCTTCCTGCTAACTTTTTAAATTAGCTATATTCCGCTGCCTACTCTATTCACCCCCTCTCTGGATTATTGTGCTTTACAAATTCGTTCCTACAAGTAGTTACGGAACCTCTGGCAGAGGATGTGGCGAACGCTTCTGACGGCTCGAGTAGTTTCAAAGCCGAGCCTTCCGTCAACCCGATGGGGAGGATGCCTTCCGAAGTCGGGCCTTCCGATAATCCTTTGGCGTGGATGCTGCCTATGCTCGAAATGCAACAGAGGCAGGCCGCAACATTCCGAAAAGAAAACAAAAATGTTGTGCCTTCAGTCTGAAAGGCGACATGCCCAATTTGAAGCCCGATTCGAAGCGCAGTTTAAGATGTACCAAGGGCAACTTGACACGCTACGACAGTTAGTAAAAATGGTCGTGAGCAATAGAAATTTGGAACACGTACTATCGAACCTGTGACACGATCCACTGAAGTCGCACCCAGGGAGTCTTCGTCTCAGCTCACACCGCCAGAGAATAAAACCTTTGACATTACCAACTTCAAGAAGGCGTTGCGCACTTCATTCTCCAGCATTGAAGACCTGTCTATCACGATCGATTGGCTAGAAGAGATTGAAGATAATTTTGAGCTCCTCAACATTGATAAAATCAAGAAAGTCGTCGCGTTCAACTTCAACTTCGGTTGAATGTGCATGATTGCTGGGGGTATAAAATTAAGCGATCCATCGCGATGACTCTACCGCACTGATCTCTTGGGCTATATTCCGCAAGGCCTTCGAAGTCGAGTATCTGCCAGTGGCAATTCTTCAGACAAAAGAAAACGAGTTTACAACTAAAGTAGAGAAACTTGACAGTACGTCAATATGCTGCAGAATTCAACAAACTGGTTTGATTTGCTGGGGTCTATCTACTAACGGCGGGAGTCGAGCATGAAGATTCGAAGTAGGCCTGAGGCCTTCTATTTTCGCTTACGTGACTGTTCCAGACTACCAAACAATGGGTGAATCGCTCAATCATGCCCTTCGCCTCGAGCCTCAATACCCTCCAGTCGCTACCGGCACTGTGCATACATATAACCACAAGAGCCATGGCAATATAGGAGGTAACAATGCGCATAAGCGTCTAAACAATAGCCACCAGGGGGATACCAAGGGCGGAAACCAGGCACTCGCTGCAACAAATACAACAACTTCGGGCACCATGCCATCGACTATCATGTCTATAAAGACAGATGCTGGCAATGTGGTAAGACGGGCCATCTATGCTCGAACTTTCCGAATAGAAGCTCGAACCCAACGGTGCCTCAACAGTAGCAGTACCACCAGAACTGAGGCCAAGCACCTCGGCTCCTCAAGCCACGCAATCTAATGCCTAAGACTGCTGTCCTAATGTCCAGGGACGAGTCTATGCCATGACCCGAGATGAGGCATTCGCATCTGACACAGTTGTGACAGGTATATTACTTTTCAATAAAAAGCTTGCTCATATTTTGTTTGATTCAGGTGTCATACATAGCTTTATATCGGCAAACTTTGTTGCCGAGCATAAATTTCCTATGACACTACTAGGCCTCGATCTTAGTGTAAGCGTACCGTAGGGCACGTAATTACTTGTACACTTAGGCAGCAAAGACTCATCTGTATCGGAGGTAAACAAGTGTATTTTGTGTGATAGTTCTTGATATTAAGGACTGCAATATCATACTGGGAATGGATTGGCTCGACGCTTGCAATGCCACCATCAATTGTGCAGGAAAGACCGTCCTTTTTGCATATCTGGAGTGCCAGAATTCTGCTATTTTATGGTAATGTGCCGTCAACCTGTATGGTATCTCGGCGATATCTTCTCGAAGGATGCAACATTTCGGATGTGAAGGCTATTTGGCGTCTGTTCGAGACATACGACAGGATGGTGAAAATACAGGTCAGATCGACATTGTGGTAGAATTCCCAGACATGTTTTTGAACGAACTGTCCGACATGCCACCTGATCGAGAGATCGAGTTCGCCATTAACACATTTTCCGACACCCGACCTATCTCCAAAGCTCTGTACAGAATGGCCCCTATGGAGATTAAGAAAGTTAAAGTACAATTGCAAGAGTTGCTCGACGAGGGATGCTCATACGCCTAGCATCTCGCCATAGGGAGCGCCCATGTTGTTTATCAAGAAGAAGGAAGGCGCAATACGTCTTTGCGTTGACTACCGAGAGCTGAACAAAGCTACCATTTGGAACAAATATCCATTGCCCCATATAGACGACCTGTTCAATCAGTTACAAGGTGCTTCGGTGTTTTCAAAAATTGATCTTCACTCAGGTTACCATCAACTCAAGATCAAGCAGGATGATGTGTCGAAGTCAGCCTTCCACACTCAATACGGTCATTACAAGTTCCTAGTAATATCGTTCGGCCTAACAAATGCCCCCGCTGCCTTCATGGATTTAATGAATCGGGTGTTTTGACCCTTCCTCGACAAGTTCGTAGTAGTCTTCATCGATGATATACTCGTCTACTCGAAGGACAAGCGGTAACACACGCTGAGCACCTGCTACCGTGCATCAGACCCTTCGCAAAAATTAGTTGTATGCGAAGCAGAGCAAGTGTAAATTCCGGCTGAGCAGCGTGTCATTCCTTGGGCACATCATTTCTGCTAAAGGTATTACCGTCGATC
This sequence comes from Iris pallida, assembly GCA_029216955.1. Classification (NCBI taxonomy): domain Eukaryota; kingdom Viridiplantae; phylum Streptophyta; class Magnoliopsida; order Asparagales; family Iridaceae; genus Iris; species Iris pallida. The sequence continues at coordinate 83,115 of JANAVB010038978.1, forward strand.
CAAAGAAAGTTGAATCCATTGTTGATTGAAAATGACCTGCGTCAGACGACAAGGTTCGAAGCTTCCTTGGCTTGGTATACTACAGACACTTCACGAAGACTTCATGAAGATCGCATCGCCTCTTACTCTCGCCTCACTCGAAAGGAGTCGCATTTGAATGGTCAGACGACTGCGAAGCTTCCTTCCATGATTTAAAGCAATGGCTTGTCTCGGCCCCGATACTCGTACTTCCAGAAGGGATTGGAGGATTCTAAATTTTTAGCGATTTTTCGATCAGGGTTTGGGGTGTGTGCTGATATAACGGAACAAGTGATATCTTTTGCTTCTCGACAGCTAAAGCCGCAGAAGAAGACTATCCCACTCATGACTTGGTCTGAGCGACGATTGTGTTCGTATTAAAACTGTGCCGACACTACCTTTATGGTGTGGCATGCTGGATTTATATAGATCACAAGAGCCTCAAGTATCTATTCACTCAGAAGGAGCTGAACTTACGACAAAGGCGTTAGTTTAAACTAATCAAAGATTTCGACTTGACTATTGACTATATGCCGAATAAAGGAAATATTATGGCAGATGCTCTGAGTCAGAAGTATATTGCCTCACTATCCATCAATAGCAGATTGCTACGGACGTAGAAGATATGGGTATCGACCTCTGGGTTCAATTTACGAATGTGAAGTTGACGTTGTTGCAGCTAGAGCCGAGCTTGCAGAAAAAGATCAAGACCGCTTAGAAGGACGATCCGTACTTAAAAAAGAGGCAAAAGCTAATCTCAACGGGTAGGACAACCGACTTTAGAAGATAAAATTAGCGTGCTTCGATTGAAGGGTAGGCTATGCGTTCAGATGATTCAGAACTTAGAAATAAAATATTGACAGAAGTGTACTATACAAAGTACTCCTTACATACAGGTAGCACCAAGATGTACAAGGACTCCGTATGACCTTCTGGTGGCACAAAATGAAGAGAGATATGGCACTCTTGTGTCATAATTCATGGCCAGTCAGTGGGTGAAATCTGAGCAATGGAGGCCGGGCGGGGAGATGTAGAACCTGGCATCCAAGAATGAAAGTGGGCACGTGTGCATGGATATTATTGTTGGTCTGCCGAAGATGCCATGGGTAAATGATGTCATCTAGGTCATCGTCGACCGACTTACCAAGTCTATGCATTTTATGGCTTTTATTTTCGATGGTTTTTGCATTTTTGAACTTTGCATTCGTATCGAACTCCTTGATTGACACAGTGTTCTAATCGGTTGCTCGTGCAGGTGATTGCATAGGTGACGTCTAAGCGCGTCCAACCAGTCCCTCGCCTCCAGTAAGACTAAGGTGAGTGGCTAACCTCCTTTCCCTCGACCTTCTAGTTTCAAATTAAACATAAACTCAAAATGCATACTTGTATTCATAGTATAGAATCAAGAAATTGTGGCACAACTTTTCATGAACACTTGCTATAGATCTAGGCAAAACGAAGATTGAATCGTTAACAAATGTTACAACGATAAGACAGCACACATTAAAAATTGGTTAACTCTCAAAGATTTAGTAGACCATGCTTGAATAATTAATTTTAGTGTAACACATCATGGAAAACTTGTGCACAAAATTTTACTTCTTCGAACGACAATCCAAGACCACGAGACCGTTTTGGCCTAGGACGAATGCAAGGTAGCTGTGTTGGATGCTAGCACGAGTCATTCAAAACTTTCAACGGGGCGAGCTACCCACGTTGAATGGGTCACCGACTCGACCAAGCTATACGTCCAGGATGGCTTGAATTTCTAGTGACCCCCTACTTGCACACTGTTTACAAGCGTTTGTTAAAAACCTGACAGGAAGAAACATAGTAAGTTACGCTGCAAAGACACGCTCTACCGTGAGTAAGATTTATCGTAGTTATGTTATGTTGCCTATCGCATGCTTGCCTCTTAACATGTTAACATGCAAATCGATTAGGATTGTTAGAAAGATCACAAAGTAGCTTACATATTTTATAAAACTGCTTGAATAAATAAGAGCCTGGGTTTTAAATTAGCCACTCGCCAGTACAGTGATCGTACTGACCCTCGCTCTCTATAAGTGCTACGAATAAGGAGGAACACACCAACTAACCAAGGCGACGTTCGCATTTTAAAGCTTCGACCGTGCGTCAAAGACTCTTGCTGCATAACTCTTGAAGATTCTCTACAACTAGTCCAAAAAGATGTCTCGACTTTCTCCATCCCAGATGGCTGGAATACTTTTGTTGTATATTGAGGGATGTAATGTACGTAATGACTATCTCACCGGCATTCATTCTGTAATCGAGTCATGTTGTAAGCCCGCACGACATGATTGTAATAAAGTCTTATAAAATGATGTCTATTATCAATAAAATGCAAAATTTCTCTGTCTCAATGTGTTATGCAATTTGTCTGCATGCTCTCTTAGATAATTGTATTTTGGATAACCTTATGACTATACCTTGTGAGATCGCAACCATGGTTCACATGACATCGCATCTGGAGGACGACTATCGATTCTTCGAAATCGTAGCGTGACAATGCAAGCCATATGAACATGGGATAACTATATCGATGAGTACATCAAATACACGAGTCACAGGACATTGAACAATTGGATTGAAACATGCCTCAAGGTATGAGTTATTGAACATCAATTAAATGCGTTATCCCGTGCACGAGTTAGAAGGCTAGAACATTGAAAGACAATATTGACACGAGTGTCTTAGTGCTTGAGCTGTAAATATTGAATACTCTATCAAGGTGTACCTCATCTGCACAAGTCGGAGGGATTGAACATAAGTCTAACATATTGAAAGATCGTATCGAGACGTGCATCAAATGCACGTATAGGAGAACATTGAACACTAAGACGTAGAACATGGAAATACTGAATCGAGGCATGCATCGAATGCATGAGTCAAAAGATATCGAATAATAATTGAATGTGGTGGTGTTGCCTTGAATGTTTTTGGGGCTTTTGTGTCATTCACTCGGACATTGAATCGAGGCGTTGAAACATCGAAAGACCAAAATTGTACAAAGAATGTGAGAACATAGAAAGATAATACGAGAAATATAAATGATACAAAGTCTATGTTTCGGACTCAGACTATGTTTAGTTGTATGAGCAGTTGCGTGTTGCATGATCAATTGGAATTTGAATTAACCCTTGTACGGGTTCTTTTTTCTCGAACAGGCGCATCAGGACTGTTCGACCTAGGAGGAATGATTATTGTAGCTAAGGGAGCACGAGCATTGCGGAACCTTCAGTAAGGATCGTAACCTAGGCTTAATTGGTACATCCAATGCCACGAGAAACATAAGTCCATTATGACACGATGATGGTTAGAAATTTTATAAATAAGGGTCGGTAGGCTGAATGGTGTAGGCGCACAAAGGTCCTACATAATGAGCACTTATAACATGACAGGAAAAGATGATTGGCATATTCACCTTGCGTCGGTGCAAGGACAAGTACGTCGAGTTGGAAAGAAGTCGCCACGAAACAATACGAGCTTGATATTGGTTGCTTGTATGCTTACACGAATAAATGATAACTTGCTTGGCATGAAATACATGCTTTACTGCTTTCAAATATGCCATAAATCGACCTAAGACAAATATAGTAAGATCACAAGTTAAGCTGCATGATTCATAAATTACTTAATATTGGTTTATTAAAGTTGGTCAATATGAGTATGTGAGAGGATTAGTACTGATCCTCCACCAGATTGCTTGCAGGATGCATGTAATGGATTGCTTACAGTGGAGCTTCGCTTGAACGCACTGAGGCATGAAATATTATAACATTTTAAGGCGTGCAACTGCATTGATGCTTGGACATACAACATAATGATGTGGCTGAGATATAAAAGATATGATGTATGGAACGATGAAATCTTTTGTGGGCAAGAGAGAACTTGAGTGTTGTAAGCCAATATGGCATGATTCTTTTGGGCTATTGAAAGCTTTGTAATTCCACTGCTTATTGAATAAAGATAATTGTTTCATACACTCTATTTCTTCCGCTGCTGAATGTTGAATCAAAGATAACCATTTTGAGAACCTGTCATCTTGCCTTGTACGAGTACAATGTCAGACTCGTAAGTCATCATGCCCTAGTCAGGACGGTCGATTCTATAAAATTATGCAATGACGAATGATTTCCCGTTTTGGGGCGTGACATTCATCATTTAAGATTATCTACTATGTTTTCGTCAATATATTGCCACATATGTACTGGTAAGCGACCGTAACCAATCCCACCATAAATCAACAGTAGTAAATTATGTGAAGTACACTGTTGGTTTGTGATATTTCTATCTTATCTTAGGGTCCATTAATAATTCATATGATACGATACAGAAGCAGCATATATTGATGTTAGAAATAAGCAATTCATATTGTTTACCAATTTGGTGAATCTTACCCACGGTCGACATCCTTTCCTGTATATTTATGAGTAATACTTACGCTGCCTTCATAAGATATTGTTAGTAATGACACCTGTCTATATGAAGGTCACCGATTATATGCCATCTTGGACATCATGGTCAAACAGCTCCCCATTAGCAGTAGTAGCTAGCCCGATCGGAAGGGAAACATGGGTATTAAAATCTTAAAAACCCGTAGGTTCCCAATTTTAAAGGAATTCCTGCCAAGATGACGGATCCAGCCGTAGGTGCCTCTACATGGGCTTCGGGTAACCAAATATGAACTGGTACCATAGGCACTTTGACGGTGAAAGAGGCATTTTTGAATAACCGTGCTACTACTTCAACACTGTATACTACTTCTGTACTATGTTCCTGCTAGACCGAACTGGTTCCGTGACCTCGGAGTACCGTTCGAGGAACTATACCTTGTGCATGAGTTGTCCATGGCCATGCATGTGAATACAACTAAACTAATAAGAAACATATATGCATGATAACAGAATTCAAGAACATCAGCCACATTTCTCATTCATCTTGCCATCTTGCCTTGAGCCTAGGCTCGTATACTCATTTGTCCAACCAAGGGACTATTCATTATGTGTTACCATTATTTCGAACCGAAGTTCGATATACTCATAGCCCAATACTTGGGTCTTTGCATCATATGTTCAACATTTAGTATCGTAGCATACAAGGCGTTATTTGATTTACAACATAATTCTAGCCATGTGATAATTTATATTTCATTATATTTCTGGGTTACTACTAAGCGTCTTTTATTAAGTACAAACGAAATAAGAAGTCATCTTTTGTTAAGCGTGATGATCAAGGATCGTCGAAGGATCAAAGACACTCACTTGTTCGTGAATCGTCGAGAGAAAGAGGACTTCCACACAACATCAATCTTGGTTCACTTCGTTAGCACCTGCATTGGTACTTGTAATGCCCATAGTTTGTATTACGTATTTTGGTATACGTATACGAAATCCTGACCCGTAAATAGACTTGTCTTGCTTAGCTTGATCCTGGTTTAATCTTGCCATAGTTTATTTTGGGTTCATCCTGGTTCGACTTGTCTTGACTGGCTAGTCTTGGGTTTTGCATTGGTATGGGTGTTAGCATTTCCTGGGTTCATGTGGTTTATCCTGGCCTTAGCCTGCATTGGGTTCGGTTGGGTTCAGCTTGGTTGGGCTCGATTTGGGTTGATATGCAAACCCCTACCTACCACTTCCTTTATTTATTAACCCAACCATTCTCTCTCCTCATTTATTACTCATTTACTACTTCTTTTCTTCTTTCTCATTTCTTCTCCACCGAGCACCACCGTAGGCAAGTACACTTGCTTCATGGAGGAACTCAAGTTTTATTGTTCCATTGTCTTCCTCACGAGATTCTAAGACACTTTAGTACTTAACATTTTTAGTTTCCATGGTTCATTTTATGTAGATCTAAGTTTGTTGCATTTTCGAATTTCTCGATTTTGATCTACTAAACTGGCTTATTTTCGAAAACTTCTATTTCAACTGTAATTGAATCTGCTTCATCGGCAGTAGAAGAATCTACATTATTAAACGGGACCTAAAGCATAAAAAAATAATTATAAGTGTTCAAAAAACAATGATGTGGACACAAGTTAGTCAACCAAAAAAGTTTCAACCCATTCTGGGGCACAAATTGGTGTCACTGGGCACTAAGACTATTTCCAAACTAAGCTTGCATTAGATAATAAGGATAGTAATCCTGATCAGCACAATGCATGCAACAAACATTAGATGAAGAAACAAACTTAACATGGACATGGAGATGCACATAAATGCTTCTCACTCATGAAACCAATATTGGCCAAATAAATAATAACCTTTATCAGTCAAGCATTTGTCTATCAACAAAAAAGTATGAAAATGATGGTATGAAAATATGAAGAAGATCTGAAAAAGTTTACATAGAGGAGACATTGAAAATTGAAGTCGAAATATTGATCCTTGATACTTTCTACTCTGAAATGAAACAAGACATAAAAAATGAAGTCAAGTATATCATTTTATAATGAGAAAACCAGTACCTTTCTGATTTACTGAAGTTGCTGGAACTTCTTAGAATTGGTTGGAACAGTTGAAATGAGTGAAATTTCTCAGATGATTTTATTGATGGACTCTTGCCACTACTTATAGATAGTATACCTCCTCTTCACAATACAACTTCCGATATAGGACTAAAGTCCCTTGTTAGTTCTCAACACTCCCCCTCAAGATGGGCGATAGATATTAATCATCGCCATCTTGTTACATAGCTTTGACAGACTCGATAAACTAAGACCCTTAGTCAGACAGTCTGCAACTTGTTCTTCTGAGCGAACATGGTCAATCTTTAGTATCCTTTGTTCCAGCTTCTCCTTGATGAAGAATCGATCGATCTCGATGTGCTTCGTTCTGTCGTGCTGAACTGGATTGTTAGCTATACTTATTGCAGCTTGACTATCGCTCAGAAGACATAATGGTGCTTCCTTGTCCAGCTTCAACTCTGTCAGCAGTGCTCTTACCCATAGCAACTCTGACACTCCCAGAGCTATTGCCTTGTATTCTGCTTCAGCTGTCGACTGTGCTACCACTGGTTGTTTCTGCTTCTCCATGAGACTAGATTTCCTCCTATAAAAACACAGTACCCCGTGGTAGACCTTCTGTCGTCTATACAGCTTGCCCAGTCTGTATTGCAGTATCCCTCAACTTCTATATGTCCATTCTTTTGAACTATAGTCTTTTTTCGGCGTCCCTTTCAGATATATCAAGATCTGAAACACTGCTTCCATATAACCCGTTCTTGGATCATGCATGTAGCGGCTCACTACACTCACCGCAAATGTGATATCCGGGCGAGTGGGCCTCAGATAAATCAATCTTCCTACAAGTCTTTGATACCTTTCACGATCAATAGGCTCTCCTACTTCTGCTCCCAGCTTGTACTTCTGGTCAATTGGAGTTATTGCTGCTTTGCATCCCAGCATCCCTGTCTCCTTTAGCAGATCTAGTGCGTATTTTCTCTGTGATATAATAATTTCCTGTTTGCCGTCACACACCTCGATACCCAGAAAATACCTCATCGCTCCTAAATCCTTCACCTCAAACTCCTTCCCGAGTTTTGACTTCATCTTGGTAATCTCGACTTCATCATCACCAGTGATTATTATCATCCACATATACAGCAAGTATAGTAATGTGGCATCTTGTATGCTGGAGAAAGACCTTATGATCTGCATTTGTTTGATGGTATCCTATGCCTTTAACAGCCTTTCTGAATTTGTCAAACCAGGCTCGAGGAGATTGCTTGAGTCCGTTAGTGACTTCTTTAGTTTACACATTTACCATGCGACGTCCCTCCGTCTGATTCTGTCGCATAGCACCCTGGCGGGGGTTCCATGTATACTTCTTCTTGCAGGTCTCCATGGAGAAAGGTATTTTTTACATCTAACTGGTATAGCTTTCGCCCATAGTTTGCTGCAATGAAGATCAGAGTTCTTACCGTGCTCATTTTTGCTACTGGGACAAACGTCTCATCATAGTCAATGTCATACGATTGTGTGTATCCTTTTGCAATCAATCTCGCCTTGTACCGCTCTACTTTTCCTTCTAGCGTCTCCTTTACCATGTACACCTATTTGCATCCCACAGCTTTCTTTCCTTTGGGTAATGGAACCAGCTCCCATGTCTTATTTTTCTAGTGTCCGAAGTTCTTCCATCATTGCAGCTTTCTACCTTGGATTTTTCTTTGCTTCCTGCCAACACTTGGGCAAAGAAGTAGAGTCTAACGATGCAATGAAGGCTCGATAATTTAGAGAAATGTTAGAATAAGACAAGAAGTTGGCAATGTCATGTTCATAATCATCATAATGACGAGGAACCTTACCCGCATTGATGCGAGAAGATCTCCTTAAAGGAACAATAAGTGGTAGAGAGGACACACCATCAGAGTCAGAGAGATCCGTATCGGAATCAGAGTGATTCAGGGCAGGGCAACATCTTCAAGAGCCGGGATAGATGTAGACGAGGGACTTAGTATGGTAGGCACTGGACTTGGTACAGTAGGCACTGACACTGGACACGACTTCTCCCCCTGCGTAACATATGTATCGGCTTCTTCATCGGAGTCGCTGCTATCTCCGCCTTTCGTCCAGTTCTCCACTACTTGCCATTAAAATCTTTTGATTGCAAATTTCAATTAAAAACAGAACAGTATTACAATGTAGGACTTAGATGTAGTCCTAGGAGTACACTTTTATTCTGGGTCCCTGTGTCGATGGAGCGAGTGGTAATACGTTGACTCCGTTGATGATCTGACGACGGTTATCGGTTCTCTGAAGGTCTGAGTTGCTCTGGGTGCTGGAGCTTACGGAGAAGAAGGAGATGTTGAGTGTCTGTATCTGCCTCTCTGTGTGTGTTCGTAGGTCTGTAGCCCCTTATCAGAAGGAAATGATCCCTCTATTTATAGTCTGCAGGCTGGCTGCTCATGCGTGCATATGTAGGATACACCGGTTTATGGGGATGCCACGTGGTGATTGCTGATGGAGGCGCATGGACGATGCGCTCTGATTAAGGAGTTGAACCCTTTATGTTGCCTTTGTGGGCTACGGTCGAGCTGACACGTAGCAATGGAGAGGATCTTTCAGTTGCTGAAATCTTGAGTGATTAGCACCTTTCTTAGGCTGAATCGAGTCAAAGGACACGTGTCGTAGGTCCAAGGCTCGGAGATCTCGAATTTGGTAGGGAGTGATCGGATAGGATGTGCTTGGGATTGGGCGCATGAGGAGACTTTGGCTTGTAACCTTTAGGAGTCACGAACCAGTCTGGACGCACGATTTTTCAGGCGCATGAGAGGCTTCAGTAGTGACTTTGACTTCTGTCTTTAGGGATCAGAGAAAAGTCTGAGGCGCATGGCTTTTGAGGCGCGTGCAGAGATTTGGGTGCATGGCTGTGGGCGCATGCAAAATTTGGGCGGCCACGTGGCTTGTCACCGCCAGAGGAAAGTAATGATGATGCTGTTGTCAGCGACGCTTCGTCTTCTGAAAAATCTGCTAACTGTCCATTCCTCGGGGGACGTGCTGCCAACTCTGTCACTTTGGCATTAATTGTCTGATGGGGGATGATCCTTCGAGTGTGCTCATCGATTTGTGCTCCACTAGGCACATAGGTCCGTATTCACCAAGACGCATGTATTTATGGTCTGTTGGGCGCATCCATATGGGGTGCTTGGTACTGATGGGCGCATTTATTGCATGGCACATCTTCATTGGTCCATCTGTTGAGTTCAAGTTCATTGTACTAGCTTCGGAAAGGTTGCCACTTGGCGCATGGGTTTGATTTACCCTGGCCAATGAATAGCAACAGTTTGAGAGAGTTTTGTTGTCTCTCCCTTGACTTCTCGACAAAGATGGATTTGACTGATCCTCCTCCTTGGCAAGACGTTGTACTGTGGATTATGGATCTCCTTGTTCGAAGAAGCCTTGACGGTGAACTCCTTCAGAAGACTGAGATTCGCCGAGTTGGAATAGACATAGCAGTTTATGTTTGAGCCGCTTGCTGGTACGACATGAGTGACAAGTTGAATGCCTGATTTGGGTTTGATGATAGAAGAGTCCCAAGCTGGCAGATGTGCCTGTGCGTTGACGAAGAAGTGATTCACTCTGACGGGGCGGAGTGATGCGCTGGAAGACAGGCACAACATGTTGCAACTGCTGGAACGCAGACTGCCTTGGTGGAGCCACTGTCTTGCGGCAGCAGCAGTAGTAGTTGATGGTGACAGTAGCACAAGTATGCCCTATGAGGGGCGCATTATGCTTGTCGGTCGGCTCTTCTGATCGGCATTTGTGAATGATCATATTACACAAATCGTTAGAGGAGAGTGCCACCTTCACACCCCCATCAGACGCATGGCAAGGCCAAGCGCTGGGGTGGTCAAGTGAGAGTGCCACCTTTACACCCCCATCAGGCGCATGGTAAGGCCAATCGTCGGGGTGGTCAAGTGAATGTGCGCCTCCTGATCCAATGCCAAACATGCGCTCATCAGTAATAGGGGTACAACATTTAAAGTGACTTAAATGAACCTCAGACACACAATCAATGGAGGCACGGAAGTTCAAGCCCACAGAGTTTGCCCTGCTCGACTTGGTTATGAACGCAAGCAGATGCGCCCAAGTGAGACAAGGACTTTGAAGGTCGGCTCGTTTCTGGCACAGAAGCACCCGAGTCAAACTTGTACAGCTTACCATCAGTAGCGCACATGATTGTGAGCGCATGTTCTAGTTTGTCGTTGGCATAGCACGTTTGAGGCGCATGGCCCGTGCCGCCTTGGACTTCATCGTACCAGCCCGCTAGGACGTATAGTACTCAGAGTCCAAATTATCCTCGCCATGACAGGGAGTGAAGAACTTGCATCCAACCCAGAAGAAGAGAAGAACTACTGCAACTTTTTGTGGCTCGAACAGGCTCCCTGGATAACGGGCTTTTTTTTTATTTATTTTAGTGCCCTTTTCAAAGGAGACAAGAGGGCTCTATATATAGAGTGGAATGAGACCTCTCTTCTCTCCTTTCCGATGCGGGATTAAAAGTAATATCCCTTCTTTTTTATGCTTCTACAAGACCCCCTTCAAAGTTTTTAAAACTTTTGGATAAGTTTTAAAATACTTTGAAGAAGAAGCATGGATAGTAGAGCTGTTTAGGTGTGACACTCCTATCAGAGATAGTATGGACGTGATAGGTTTGGGTACTTCTACTGGGAAATTTATGTGGACTTATCATCCTTGCCGCACCTTGGTTTTTAGGTACAGATAATAAGTTGAGAGAGAGAGAGAACCAACATATTTACTCAGAGATAGTATGGACATGGTAAATATGGGATTGATGGTAGAGCTTTCCTACTCAGAGGTGATATGGACGTGGCAGGAATGACTCTGGTGGGAGATACGCAGAACTACTCAGAGGTAATATGGACATAAAAGTTCTGCTGGGGATGTAATCCTTTACATTTGAATGCAAATAAAGAATTTTATGGTGTGTTCATTTTTGCTTTCATGAACTGATGATTTGTGTGGACCTATTATCTTTTGCGCACCTTAGTTTTTTACAGATAATAAGTTTTAGAGAACTGACATGTTTGCTCAGAGGTAATATGGACGTGGCAAATATGGGGTTCAAATGTCGAAATCTTCCTACTCAGAGGTGTTATGGACGTGGTAGGAGTGACTCTGGGGAGGTACGCGGAACTACTCAGAGGTAATATGGACATAAAAATTCTGCGATCAATGTACGACAACGCAGGGGTTGTCTGTACGAGATGTTTACTCAGAGGTAATGTGGACGTGGTTAACATGATGGGTAGCGTAGTCTTACGGAGCGTAAGATTCCATTTTGTAGGGCATAGAGGAGCAACTCAGAGGTAATATGGACGTAGTTGTCCTTCTACTGGAGATAGAATGCAATGGAACAACTGGGTTCCGAAAGTATAGGATTTTTGTGAAAGGGAGGTGTATGTGAGCTCTGATGATCAGGTCCACTGACTCCCTTGCTAGGTAGAGGTAGAAGTACATGTCTGAAAGATGTCAAGAGTAGTACTTCTTTAGGAACTTGTCGTTGATGGGCATCATGAACAAGTCCCCATTGGGTTTGGCGAGGCGGTAAGCACGTTTGAGTATACCGTCTCTATGATGAAAGGTCCCTCCCACTTAGGCTCGAACTTTTTGGTGTCTTGTGAGTTAACACCATCGACCTCCTGACTGCTAGAACCAGATCGCCTACTTGGAAAGTCCTCTGCTTGACCTTTTGTTGAAAGCCTGTGATATACGGGCTTGATAGAGTTCGATGCGCTGTTGAGCTAGAAGACATTTTTCGTCAAGTGCCTCCAATTCTCGCAGACGGCGACGTTGATTGTCTTCTTCTGTGAGTTGATTTGTGATCGCTACATGGAGTGAGGGTATCTGGATCTCGAGAGGCAGTACCGTTTCGCTCCGTAGACTAAGGAGAATGGTATATTGCCCGTCGGGGTCCGTACTATTATACGGTAGGCCCAAAGGTATTCGTCGAGCTTTTTGTCCTAGTCGTGTTTGTTGGATGACACAACTTTTTTGAGTAGCCTGACGATAGTCTTGTTAAACGCCTCAGCCAATCCGTTTGCTGCCGGATTGTAGGTGGTTGATGCCACGTTCTGGATGCGATTCTTATCACAGAATCTGCTAAAAACTTGGCTGATGAATTGTCGACCATTATCGTGGATAATCTTCCGAGGTATCCCGAAACGGTAGATGATATGGTGCTTGATGAAGCTGACCACCTAGAGATCTTTATTCTGCCAGTGGAACTGCTTTTGCCCATTTGGAGAAGTAGTCGGTGATGGCTAGGATGAAATGATGTCCCCTCGATGAAGGAGGGGTGATCGGTCCTACAATATCCATGCCCCAAGCTTTGAAGGGCCAAGAGGCGACCGTAGGATGTAGTGGTTCCGATGGTGTATGGATGAAGTCGGCATGGAGCTGGCAAGCATGGTATTTCTTAGCATAGTCGACAGCGTCGGCTGCCATGGTTGGCCAGTAGTAACCCATGCGTCGCAGTCGATCCTGCAACTTAGGCCCAGGTTGATGAGCAAGTTCCATCGTGCGCTTCTCGAAGGGCTTCGACTGCTTCCTCGTTGGATAAACATCGAAGGAGAAGTCTATCGTAGGAGCGTCGATACAGCATTTTAGTAGCTGTATCGTAATAGAATCGAAGGGAACGCCTCCTGACTGAGATGGCTTCCTTCGGGTCTTCTGGAAGAATTCCGTAGACAGTGAAATCGTTGAACGGGAACCTCCAGTCTCGGACATTAACACCAGCACTTGTTGACATGGCATGGGCTATTTATGAGCATAGGTTATTTTTAGGACAGACTAAGTCTCGACCAACTACTGTGACGTAGTGCTGAGTCCCGAGGGGTGCCGCCAACGAGGCTGCGAGGCCAGCCAGAGCGTCGGTCTACAGGTTTTGTAAACGGGGTACGTGTTCTATGAAGAACTTGGTGAAGGTTGAAATAATGTTCAATGCAACTTCATGGTAAGGAACCAGATCTTCATGGCGAACTTCGTATTGCCCTCTGATCTGGTTAACGACGAGTTTTGAGTCGCCGTAGGCTTCCAGATGATCCGCCCCAGCTGTTGCACCAGCCGGAGTCCCATGATGAGAGCGTTGTACTCGAAAATATTGTTGGAGCACGGCTTCGAAAGGGAGTAAGCACGCTGGACGACCAGCTGATCGGGGAAGACTAAGACTACCCCCACTTCGGCGATGATTTGGCCTTTGGAGCCTGTTCTTGAAGCACCATCGAAAAACATCCGCCAGACGAAGCTTTCTTCGATGACATTAGATTCTTGGACCTCATCCGGGATGTCTTCATAGAGTCTGGAGGACTCGGGATGGGGTACGCGGCTAAAAAGTCGGCTAGAGCTTGACCCTTGACGGCTTTTTGTGGAATGAACACCATGTTGTACAGCGTCAACAGGATCGCCCATGTAGCTAGCCGGGAGTTCAATGATCCTGGCTTCGTCATGAAAACCATGAGTGGATTGACTCGGGAGGACATGAATTGTCTGACCGAGACATAATGACGAGTCTTCTGGATGGCAAACACCAAAGCCAGACACTCCTTTTCAACGGGGTTGTACCGATGTTCGGCCCCGATCAGTGTCCTACAAAGGTAGTAGATAGCTTGCTCGTAGCCTGCATCGCTGTTCTGAGCCAGCAGAGCGCCGATGGAATGATCCATGGCACGGACGTAGAGGAGAAATAGTTTAGAGGAGAAATGGTTTGCCTACGACGGGTGCCACCAGGACTGGCGGGCTCGTCAAGTAAGCTTTGATATCGTCGAAAGCTTGCTAGCATTCTTCTGTCCAGACGTAGGGGACTCCCTTCTTTATGAGATGGGTGAAGTGTTGACATTTTTGGAAAGGTTTGCTATAAATCTTCGGATGTATGCCAGGCGCCCTTGCAGGCCTCGAAGTTCTCGGAGGTTCTTTGGAGGGTCCATGCCAAGGATGGCTTCGGTCTTCTCGGGATCGACATGAATGCCTTTCGCCGTAATAATGAAGCCCAGGAACTTTCCGCTAGAAACCCCAAGAAAGGATTTAGCGGGGTTCATCTTGAGTTGATGCGCTCGCATGAGATCGAAGACTGTCTTCAGGTCTTGTAGGTGATCCCCTTTGAGACGGCTCTTGACTGCAATGTCATCGACGTAGCACTCAACTGTCTTGCGAAGATGTTGACGGAAGATGGTACTCATAGCTCGTTGGTATGTAGCACCAGCGTTCTTCAAGCCAAAGGGCATCACTATGTAGCAAAAACCCCCTTCGGTGTCCTGAATGACGTGTATTTTGCGTCATCGGAGAACATCTTGATCTGATTGTAGCCCGAATATCCGTCCATGAAAGACATACGTTCGAAGCCATATGTATTGTCGATCATCACGTTAGTGATTGGAAGCAGGAATTTGTCTTCGGGCAAGCGGTGTGAGGTCCCTGAAGTCGATGCAGACCGTATCTTCCCATTCTTTTGGTGA